>JAQOTM010000406.1:0-203729 GCA_029168755.2 Tillandsia fasciculata | reverse complement strand
CACAGGATCTAAATAGGTACTATCAAACATCTAGAGGGGGTGAATAGGTGTAATATTTAAAAAACAAATCTCAGTGCAAAAATAAAAACCAATGCGGAAAATAAAAATAGCACACCGAGATATACGTGGAAACTCCAATCCAGGAGAAAAACCACGGGACCAACACGCAATAACAATCCACTAAGAATAGAAGAATAACAAGGTGATTACCGACTCCACGGACTCAACCCCTCCTTCAACTTCTTCGGACCTTGCGCTCCACCGATTGCACGTCCACTGCACACGTTCGAATCCACGAACGCCACTCGAATCCACGAGCACACGTTTCGAATCCACGAAACGCCTTCAACACATCGAATCCACGATGCCACGTCGAATCCACGACGCAAACTTGGCCGAAAGAAATATTGGTTTCGATGGTGATCCTTTGCTTAGATTATCATTGAAGAACCGTAGAAGGAATCTCTAAGCAAAGACTAGATCAATTCGACAAAAGATAGATCTTGGAAGAACCGTCGAATTGACCTAAAAGAGGCTATAAAGAAGAACGGTAAAAACCTAGCCTCTAGGGTTGCTCTCAAGTGTTTTATAAAATCATCAGTAGTTCTTGAGAAACCCTAAGTGTCTATTTATAGTTTAGAAACCTTTGGAAAGAGATAAGCATCAAAAACTGACTTAACAAAATTTTTCCCGCACGACGATCCGGATCGGATTTACGGCGATCCTGACTGTCGTCTTTTTTCAGCAATTCCTGAAAAAACAAGGTTCGGGATCCGGATCGGAATTATGATCCGGATCGGTTCAGGATCAGAAATTCTGATCCGGACTCTGAACATCCAATTTGTCCAGTTTTTGATTTTTATGCAATGAAACCTTATCCAAGTGTTTCTAAACTACTCAAATGTATTCGGATCACCAAAATTATTTAGTTAAACGTACCTAAGCATTCCGAATCCATTTTCCTTGAGATTGATGTATATGATCCATAATTCTTTAACTTCAATCTTCAAGACTCAAAATACTAAGTGTCAACTTGAGCTCTTGTTGAATCTTCTCTAAGTCTTCGATTGCTGATTGACAATTTGATCACTTCAAGACTCCGACTCAACTTACTGACTTGACTCACGAAATATGCCAACACCAAAATGCCGTAACAAATCAGGGGTCTTTCGCATCGACTTAATAGGCGTTGTTTCATCGTCCATCAATTCGTCCCAGTTCACCTCTTCTTTTTCAGATTCAGTCTCTGAGTCGTTAACAAGAACACATTCCCTTTTTCGAAGACTTTTCTTTGCTCTTTTCAATTTATTCGTTGCCCTAGTGTGAACCATAGCAGTCAGAAGAAAGATTACCCAAGTGATCACCATCTCTGCTATTGTTTGTGAAGAAGAGAATCCTGTGAGCAACAACTCAAGAACACGAAAAAAAAATTATTAATTTTCAAAAATTTGAAAAATTGTACCCAAACAATTATTATCGTGTAGAGAGACTAGGAATCAAATTAGTTTTGCAAAAAGAATTTTAAAAATAGATCAATTCCAAGATTTTCAAAAATTCTCATTATATGCCCTAAAACTGAAATTTTAGAAATCGAAGCCTAAAAATTCGTTTATCAAGAGAAAACCTAGCATATAATCAAAACTAATCTACTCAGAGTTCTTATTTCAAAAGAAATTTGATCAAAAACCAATCTCAAACGAAAAAGATACAAAATTTTTCATCACGTTTTGAGCAAAATGAGAAAAACTGTC
Source organism: Tillandsia fasciculata (assembly GCA_029168755.2). Lineage (NCBI taxonomy): Eukaryota > Viridiplantae > Streptophyta > Magnoliopsida > Poales > Bromeliaceae > Tillandsia > Tillandsia fasciculata. The sequence continues at coordinate 201,978 of JAQOTM010000406.1, read as the reverse complement.
AAGAACCGAGTTTTTGATAAAGAAAACTCACTTTGAATCGAAGAAGTTGTGTTGGAAAGGCTCCAAAATCGTTGCTTTCTAGAGAGAGAAGGTCTGGAGACTTAGGAACAAAAGATTGAAGTAAAAGAAAATCAAAACCCTTTTGTTCTATATAAAACCCTAGCCGTGGTCCGGACTGCCTCAAGAATCCAGTCCGGATCGGCTACCCATAGGAATTCCTGCGTTCGGGATCCGGATCGGATTGTCCAGTCCGGACCGGCTTCAAACTTTTTCTTCAGAAAAATTCAGAAAAATTCCAAAAAATGCAGAAAAAGATTGTAAGCACTTTTGTGTATCGACTTTAAATGAAAATCATCGTTTCATATAACAAGAAATAGATTATGCAAAATCTATCAAAAATATCCAAATAATGAAACGAAAATTTATAAAAATTAAATTCCTTAAAGTTGAACAAGTTCAATTACATCTATCATGATCTTATGAGTAATGCCTTTATCAAATCATCAATTTGGTAAAGAAAATGAAATACCAAGATCAATAGATGTTTGAAATCCCAAATATGTTAGATAATGTATCTAGTCAATTTGTTGAAGAGAGTGGCTCTTTGAGCATCTTTCATTAAAATTTGTTGGGTTATGTATTAATTGGATCTAAATAGGGGAAAAAACACCTAGAGGGGGGTGAATAGGTGTAAACAGTAAACACTCAAAAAATCATTGCGCAATAAAACCCAATGCGGAAATTAAAAATAACACGCAAGATTTTTACGTGGAAAAACTCCAAACCGGAGTAAAAAATCACGGGACCGATAACACGGCGAAATCCACTAGAATTAAACACGTACAAGGTGATATACCGTACTCACAGACGACTCAACCTTTTCCATACGCTCCTAGTAGATCTTCTCCGCTCGCTCCACAACGCTTCTCGAATCCACGATCTGCGCCCAACGCCGAATCCACGCGTCCAACGTCGAGTCCACGACGTCCGACCGAATCCACGGTCTTCACCCAGTAGCACGCTTCGAATCCACGAACGTACCTCGCTCCGAATCCACGAGAGCGGTTGCACCTTGAATCCACAAGGCCACGCGAGTCCACGCGCCGATTTTGGGTAAATCGTTGTTTTTGGGTGGTGATGATCCGCCGAATACTTAGATTAGAAATAGATCGGAAATACCATCTAAGTATTCATTAATTTGATTCTACTCAAAATCTGAGTTTGGAAAACCTAGAATCAAATTAATCAATATAGATGAAGAAACATAGAATTAAATCTATTGATTTCCTTTCTTCTCTATATGTGGATTTTTCTTTTTCGGTCGTATATGGATCTGCCCTAGAAAATGAATCATAGGGTCTATTTATAGGTTAGAAACCATTGGAAGAAGATAAGGATCAAAAACTAACCATTTCTGGAATTTTACAGGACGGCGATCCGGACTGGAAATGGCGATCCGGACTGTTTCAGCGAAACAGACTTTTCCAGAAAAAGGACATTCGGGATCCGGACTGAAATTCCACGATCCGGATCGTTCATGCAATTCCAGCAAATCTCACGTTCGGGATCCGGACTGAAATTTCCACGGTCCGGACTGGAATTGCGCATGAACCAACCTCTGTTCGGGATCCGGACTGTGATGTCCGATCCGGATCCTGAACATGTCCCATGTCCAGTTTTTGATTTTTATGCAATTAAACATTCTTCCAAGTGTTTCTACACTATAAGAAGTATTCGGATCACCAAAAAGATTTAGTTAAACGTAGCTGATCCTTTTGAATTCTTCTTTCTTGAGATTGAGGTATATGATCCAAACTTCTTGATCTTCAATCTTCAAGACTTAAACACTTTCACGAAATACGGCAACACAAATTCCTTAACAATCTCCCCATTTGGCGGTTTCGTGACAAAACACAAATCCACTCAAGAAAATTCAAAAAGATATTTTTGTTGATATCACCATACAACAAAAATTTACAATGGAGATCCAAATAAAGATAAATACATGAGATAAACTCCTAAAACAGACTCTAGACTTAGACATCTGTACTCTCTGCAAAAATGAAGCATTCTTGACAAACAAAAGTCATTAGATAGCTCAAGAATTTTATCATATAAAACCAAACACAGAGATAGAGTTTATACACATTATGACATTTTCAAATTCAGATATGTAAGAAGATATCACAATAAAAAATCGACATATCTACTAAGCAATAGAAATCCAAATGTCACAGAATTGTTAGTCAACATCAACCTGTTAGTTATATTACATGCCCAAATAGTTAGTCGAATAGTTAGCTGAGACATGCATCAAATCACAATATAAAACCTGAGACATGCATCAAATCACAATATAAAACCAAAAGTTGAAGTTATACTTACCTTCATGGTTTCAAGTTCTCACAAGCAAGCATTGTTCAAAGTTCACTTTGCTCTCTCCCCCTTTTTGTCACTAAACTAAGCCAAAATTACAAAATTTAAGGAGAGTTAAAAGTTCCAAAAGTAAGAAAAACCTGAGAACTAAAACTAAAAGAAACTAAAACCTGCACAAGGAAAAAGGTTAGGCAAAAATTAATCATCCGAGTCTGATTCATCTGAGGCACTACATCCCATTTTCGAAAACATTTTCTTCATGAACTTCTTCATCGAGGAGACTGCCTTAGTCAATGTGATTTGGGATGCCGTGATGATCTCAAGTTCCTCTGAAATTCGCCTCTGTTCTTTCGTGATCTGCTCTTGTTCAAAAGATAAGCGTTGTTGCTGCTTATAAATTGAGGTGATCGATGCGTCATCATCTGGCGCGGGTGCTTGCCGTGACGGAGATGTAGAGGTGCCGACGCAAGGTTTCTTTCCGATGAAGGAGTTGGAGTGACATGAGGTAATTTATGAAGAGACTTAACTATGGTGGATTCATTTATCATGCCTAAGTAATGTTGATATGATGTTTGGGAGAATGTTATAACACGTGATGAAGTTGAGAAACCAGTATTCAAGCCGGAGTTGTTTGGACTTAACAGATTTCTCCGTTGATTCAGTGCCGTCCAAACAAATTCCTTTTATAACTGTTTGCCACATAGCATTCGTCAAACTTCTGCCAGTTAAGTAGTTAATCCCCGATCTGCACGCTTGCATCCCTAAGACTTCCCAATTAACTGCGGAGTTATCTTGAGTCTTGTCCCTTGGATGTTTGTATAGAACTGCATAGAGCCGTGTTCATCTTCCTGCAGATGTCTCGCATTTGTGTAAAAAGTCCTCACTCGATGCAAACAATATCCAAGCAATTCCGGGAATCTGCAAACTTGAAGAAGATCGGCTTGTTCAATTAAAGTCCCGAATTCCGGTGAGTGATCTCGAAGGGCACCAATATTGACATGTCTTTCCCCGATGCATTCTCGAAGGGCCCTAAGACGGTCAGTATTAACGAACACTTCTTCCAAGCGAGGCGGAGAATCAGGAGCTATTGGTTCGTTAATTTCAACACCTCGCGCTCGTCCAAAGCGTCGAGCAAGTCTTTTCCTTTTCACCGAGATGGATGGTGAAGTCATTGGTGCTTTTCCTTTATCCATGGCAGTTTTTCCTTTTGATGTGTCGGAGGTCTTCCGCGTTGACTTAGCAGGCGTCACTTCCTCATTCATTAATTCGTCCCAATTTACTTCATCCTTTTCTGATTCAGACTCTGTCTCTTCAAGAAGAACACATTCTCCTTTTCGAAAAGGTTTCTTCGCTCTCTTCAATTTATTAGTCGCTCTTGTGTGTACCATTGCAACCAGAAAGAAGATTATCCATGCAAACGCCATTACTGCAAGTTCTTTGTGAGAGAAGCGTCCTATGAGCAACAACTCAAGAACACGAAAAAAATTGTTAATTTTCAAAAATTTAAAAAATTGTACCCAAACAATCATTATCGTGTAGAGAGACTATGAATCAAATTAGTTTTGCAAAAAGAATTTTAAAAATAGATCAATTCCATGATTTTCAAAAATTCTCAAAATATGCCCTAAAACCGAAATTTTTGAAAACAAAGCCCAAAAATTCGTTTATCATGAGAAAACCTAGCATATAATCAAAACTAATCTACCCAGAGTTCTTATTTCAAAAGAAGTTTGATCAAAAACCAATTACAAACGAAAAAGATACAAATTTTCTCCTACGTTTTGAGCAAAAACATGAAAACTTGTGAAAAACCGAGATTTTGATCAAAAGAACTCACTTTGATTCGAAGAAGATGAGTTGAGAAGTCTCCAAAAACTTTGATTTCTAGTGAGAGAAGGTCTGGAGACTTAGAAACAAAAGATTGAAGTAAATAAAATTCAAAACCCTTTTGTTCTATATAAAACCCTAGCCGCGGTCCGGACTGCCCGAAGAATCCAGTCCGGATCGGCTACCCGCAGGATTTTCCTGCGTTCGGGGTCCGGATCGGCTTGCCCAGTCCGGACCGGCTCCAAACTTTTTCTTCAGAAAAATTCAGAAAAATTTCAGAAAATTCAGAAAAAGATTGTAAGCACTTTTGTGTATCAACTTTAAATGAAAATCATCGTTTCATACAACAAGAAATAGATTATGCCAAATCTATCAAAAATATCCAAATAACGAAACGAAAATTTATAAAAATTAAATCCCTTAAAGTTGAACAACTTCAATCACATCTAACATGATCTTATGAGTAATGCCTTTATCAAATCATCAATTTGGTAAAGAAAATGAAATACCAAGATCAATAGATGTCTGAAATCCCAAATATGTTAGATAATGTATCTAGTCAATCTGTTGAAGAGAGTGGCTCTTTGAGCATCTTTCATTAAAATTCCCACCTTATACCAACCTTGAAATTTGACAGAGTCAAGTATTTCAACATGCATTTTGTTTAATCAAACTTGAAAAAGAAAACTTGCTTGGTATACATGTGGTAGCTGCACACAGTACTCGGACGACCGAGGTGGTAGCTCTTTCCTCCATGTGGTGGTAGTTTTCACACTCCTCATTGGGATGTAACTCTTTCCACATCTTTTGAGCATATCACTTTTCTTTGACTCCCCCTCAATTGGCTATCAATTATTTAAGATATAAGGTATTCAACAAAAAATTGATCTCGAATTCATACTCGACTAAATAGTCAAATAAGATAATAACTATACCAAGAGATCATTGAGAGAGAAATTGACTTTGATAACTTAAAAGATGACTTAATTGACATAAATGATCATTGCATCAACTGAATTATTATGATAACAAAAGCATAATAAATTTCTAAATATATAAAAGGATGCAGTTAAAGTCAATATAACTATTAGAAATTTAACTTAAAAGATGACATAAATGATCATTGCATCAACTGAATTATTATAATAACAAAAGCATAATAAATTTCTAAATATATAAAAGGATGCAGTTAAAGTCAATATAACTAATGCTCAATTAATGTCCTATGTACAAACATAGATAAAGAACAAAAACACAAAAACAAAACCTAACCTAAGGATTGGTTTCAAAAAGAGATTATTTCAAGGAAAGCATTCCAATTGCCTTACGCAAATGAATAAATCGTTTTTGATCCAAAGGTTTTGTTAAAATGTCAGCTAATTGATCCTCAGTTGAAATATAGGAAAGTTGAAGAATATTTGATTCAACTAGCTCTCTAAGAAAATGATATTTAAGTTCAATGTGTTTTGTTCTTGAGTGCAACATAGAGTTTTTGGAAATGTTTATAGCACTGGTGTTGTCACAGAGAATCGTTACCGAAGTTGCTGAAATTCGGAAGTCGCTCAACACACTTTTCATCCAAATAAGTTGGGTTGAACAACTACCCGCTGAGATATATTCCGCTTCGGCAGTCGAGAGTGCAATGCAGTTTTGCTTTTTACTATGCCACGCAACAAGGCAATGGCCAAGATAAAAACATGCACCACTCGTACTTTTCCGATCATCCACAGATCCTGCCCAATCGGCATCTGAATATCCTACAATGTCTAGACTTGTTCCCATAGGATACCAAATTCCGAAATTTACGGTTCCTTTGATGTACCGGATGATCCGTTTCACTGCTTTCAGGTGAACCTCCTTTGGTGCTGATTGATATCTCGCGCAGATCCCAACACTAAAGGATATGTCCGGGCGACTAGCCGTGAGGTAAAGTAGACTTCCTGTCACGCCCCGGGTGTAAACCAGAACCCGGGCTCGTCTACAGATCCGCCGTGCACACGGAATTTTCCGTGTACACGAAGCGCTGGTAACCTGCTCAGATATACAGATATAATAAAAGAGCATAAAACAGAGCTAAACTACTATAAATGTACCACTCAGACAAATACTGAAAAGAAAAGTACAACATAGCTCTCATAAATATACAAATGTCTCTCCCAGCTCACAAAATAAAATACAACCAGCTGGCCGAAGCCAGACCCAAAAATAAAAGGAAAAATACAACCGTCTGAGTGTACTGGGGATACATCAAAATCTACTGAACTCTGGGTCAGGGAAGCAGCTAGCTAATCAACGATCCTCTTACCTCGGTCCTGGGAAGAGGGTCCCGCAACACCCGCAGAAGACTCTGCAAAACAAAGGAAAAAAGAAGGGGGAAAAATAGTGGGGGTGAGAACTACTATAATGACAGTAGCCTCTGTCACGCCCCGGGTGTAAACCAGAACCCGGGCCCGTCCACAGATCCGCCGTGCATGCGGTATTTCTCACATACACGAAGCGTCGGTAACCTGCTCAGATAAGAAATAATAATAAAAGAGCATAATAATCAGAGCTAAAATAAAACTACTATATCTCAGACAGATGCTGGAAGTAAAAGGTACAACAGTGAAATAAAATACAGATGTCTCTCCCAGCTCACTACTAAAATACAAACAGCTGGCAGAAGCCAGTCCCCAAAAGAAATACAAAAACACTGTCTGAGAAGTCCAGGTACCCAAAAATCTCCAGCTACGACCCTCGGTGGCTCTCTATCTAGTCCGCAATTCGCTTACCTCGATCAGTTGCTGACGGCCCAGCAACTCCCACTGAGGACTCTGCAAAACAAGGGGAAGAAAGAAACAAGAAAAACAATGGGGGTCAGTACTACTATAAACAGTAGCCTCCCCTAGTGGGTAAAGCCTCAGCTCAGATATGCCCACCAGGTGATCAGAGGCGAAAAAGGGAAAGGAAAAGAAAGGGGATGCAGATAAATAAAGCAACTGATAAAGTGCTATCCCTAATATGCCTCTACATGACCAACCAATAAGGATGGAGAAAGTGATGCATCAGAATCAAGAAGCCTGTCATAATGACCCAATCTGACAGCCAGTGAACACTGGCACTGCCCGCTCTGCTATCGAACTCAAGAAACCAGCATGGTGCCCGGCGCTCACACCGTGGAACTCAAGAAATCGGCATGGTGCCCGGCGCTCACACCGTGGAAAGCCTACTCCGGAGTGGCACTCGAGGGGAGCGACCCACACGAGTAAAGTATCACTGTATCAAGTATCACTGTATCAAGTATCACTGTATCACTGTCTCATAATAGCAGGACTGGATCGAGACTCAAGGAAGTGGGAAAAACCCTCCACTAAAGATAGCCCGATCCCCAAAACACCCAATCTGATGCAATAGTAACAATCCGGTCAACCACCCAAGATCCGTGGTCGCCGCAACACCCTGTCATAAACCCAACCTGTCCCAAATCCCCAATACCTGCCTACACTGTCCAACATACGCTCGAACCTGAGCGACTAAGCCGCAAGTATCAACAATGGAAGAAGAAAAGAGCAAAAGCATGGTTTCTCCTAAGTCAAGTCCCAAAATAGTGTAGCAGTAAAAGATGACAATAATTATGTGACCAATTTAATCATGCCGTGTTCCAATATTTTGTCCAATTTCTAAGTATAACAGTTTGAAGTGACATAAGCTAGGGTGACCGTCTCACATGAACAAACATCAGTTTTGCAGTCCTCTATTTCTATTTGTCTCCAAGTATACAATTCCAGAATCAATAAGCGATTAAATCGAGTGATTAATCTAACAATAATTTATTAGAGATCTGATAACCAATAATCAATTTCCTAGAGCATGCAAGTCTACCAATCAACACATTTGGCATTGTCATAGCAAGGGTACTCTGATATTCCTAGTGGGCATACAAAGAGAGGAGTACAACAACCACCCACCTGAAGCGCAACTGTCCAAACTCGTACAGTCAGAAAATACCAAAATTCCAAATCCTCGCTCCCACAATTTTAGCACACCCGCAACATTCCTGGTACATCAAGAAATCCACTAATTACACTAGACTCCCAAATTCAGCACTAATTACCACATACAATCACGAGTACCAAACTGTCAAATTATCACCTGCAGAAATGTCCAGAAAATTCCAATAAAAATATCACGGCGATCCTTGCGTCGATAGCTTCGAAACGGTACCTTGCACGTCCAAATCGGAGTTCGGTAAGTCAAGATAAAAATTCGGCAAGAGGGCACTCTCATACAATAATCTGTATTAAGGACTGATTACTGTTCACAGAGAAATCATTAATTTTCACCTCGAAGTAAAATTCACAAAAATCCAATAAAAATACGAGCGCGTTCCTTGCGATCCGTAGATGAAAAAGTTGTATAGGCTCGTTTCCGTCGGACGCTCGTGCGCAAAGATATGGCCGAAACACTCCGCTGCTGTCAAGGAATTCCATACAGAAAGAAGGGTCACTTGTTGCCTCGAAATCCGTGCCAAAACCTCGAAACGGGAAAGCGCGACCAAAACGAAAGATGAAGTCCTACCTCTTAGGAGTCTACTGGTCCAAGAATCGCAGGAAAATGATGTCGGGGTAGCCCAGGGGAGCAAAAATACGATCGCTGCGCCGAAGAAGAACACTAGAAAGCAACGTCGCGCCGCACCGTAAAATGGGGAACCTCGGGATTCGTGCCTCCAAAACTCTTGAAACTTGGCAGGGAGATCAAGGACTTGGAGATGAAGATTTTTGCTTAAGGGTGCTCGGGCTGAAGATGAACAGGTTGGGAGAAAAAAGGGAAAGAAGGAGCTCGGGTTGGGGGTTTATATAGGCTGAAAAGAACAAATCAAATAATTCCCAACATGTCCCCACTTTCGGGCGCTCGCCAGATTTCGGGCTGCTACAGTAACGGGCCGGCCCAGGATTTCCGGGCGCGCACAGTGCGGCCCGGCCCACCGCACAGTCCAGTCCACAACACTCCCGGACCCCGCTGCACCCGGAGCACCTGCGCCAACCAATGGCGGCGCGCCACGTGTCCCCGGCGACCGTGCACCGCGCACGCCGCGCCGTGCACCGCGCACGTCGCCGTGTCTCCCGGTCACCTGCCCGCGTACGGCACCTGCCCCGGTCACCTGCCCCACTAGCCGCGTGGACCGGGAGCACAGGACCGCACCAACCAAACCTCGCCACGTGTCCACCCGGTCCACCGTGCACCCGGCCCAAACTCCGTGGACCGCGTCTGCTGCGCCGGCCAACCGGAAGGCGCCACGTGGGCCGCCTCCGGTGCACGACCCCCGCGGTGGACCGCGCTCCTGCCCGCGCCCTCAGCCGCCTGCCCGCGCCCTCAGCCGCGCTGCCCGCGGCGGCGCCGCCGCCCGCCGACGCTGCCCGCCGCCGCCGGCCGCCGGCGATCGCCGGCGACACTGTTCCGGCGTGAACAGTACCCGCAAGCTCCAAATTAACAAGCAAATAGCCCATCTTGACCGTTTTCGCGCGCTGATTCCAAAAACGAGGTCCGTTTTGCCAAATTCCGCCTCCAAAATTTGCCGGAGGCTCCCGCAAGCGCCAAAAACTGTCAAAACTTCCGGGAGTCCGCTTTTGGACATCCGGACTCAGAATTGGGCAAACAAAAAGCCAATCTCAAGTGTTTTTCCGCGCTGAATCCAAATCTATCCTCCGTTTGGCCTAAATCCTTTTCGAAAATTCGGCAAAAGCAGCCGAAGGCCAAAACAGCTAACCAAAGCTCACAGGGTCCATCTGTGGCATCCCTTCGATGCACTATGGCCCAGATACACCATCAACAGGTGTCTAAACAGTGGATTCACGGGAAAAAGCTGTATGGGGGTTCGGGATACTACACCCTCCCCCACAAAAAAAAAGTTTCGTCCCCGAAACAAAAATAAACAAAGCAGACGTACCTCAAACTGCGGCCTTGAACAAGAAGGGGTAGGCATCTCTCATCTCTGTCTCCAGCTCCCAAGTAGCCTCTCGCTCCTCATGGTTGCTCCACAGGATCTTCACATATGGAATGGCCCGATTGCGCAATTCCCTCACCTCACGAGCAAGAATCCGCAACGGGCGCTCCTCGTAGACCAAGTCCTCGCCGATCTCCAACGAAGTGAAGTCAATCACGTGCGACGGGTCAAAAACATATCTCCTCAGAGCTGAGACGTGGAAGACATCATGAACTCCGGCCAGGCGCGGGGGTAAGGCAACTCTGTATGCCACAGGACCAACTCTGTCAAGTACCTCAAAGGGTCCAATAAAGCGGGGACTGAGCTTCCCCCGTACTCCAAATCTCCGGACCCCCTTTCGAGGGCGAGACCTTCAAGAAGACATGATCACCAACCTGAAACTCCAGGTCTCGCCGTCGAGTATCTGCGTAGCTCTTCTGACGACTCTGGGCTGTCTCAAGATGCCGGCGAATAATCCTGACTTTTTCCTCTGCCTCCAAAAGTAACTCCGGTCCCAAAGTCCTCCTCTCACCCACGTCACTCCAATATAAGGGAGACCGACACTTGCGTCCATACAACGCTTCAAACGGAGCCATCTGGATGCTCGCCTGATAGCTGTTGTTGTACGCGAACTCAACCAAAGATAAGTGCCGGTACCACCCTCCTCCAAAATCCATAACGCACGCTCTAAGCATATCCTCGAGGGTCTGTATGGTGCGCTCTGACTGCCCATCGGTCTGTGGGTGGAAAGCGGTGCTAAACCTGAGCTGAGTCCCCAATGCAGAATGCAAACTCCCCCAAAAGCGTGACACGAATCTCGGGTCTCGATCTGACACAATCGAAGCAGGTATGCCGTGAAGCCTCACTATCTCATCCATATATAACTGTGCCAAATGCTCGAGTGACCAAGTCATCTGAACTGGTAAGAAGTGCGCCGACTTGGTGAGTCTGTCAACAATAACCCAGATCGCATCTGCTCCGCTCTGCGCCCTCGGCAATCCAGTGACGAAATCCATAGTGATGTGGTCCCATTTCCACTCGGGAATTGGAAGACTCTGCAACTTGCCAGCAGGGACGCGATGCTCTGCTTTCACTTGCTGACAAGTTAAACAGTGAGCTACGAATCTCCCAATGTCCCGCTTCATTCCGGGCCACCAAAACTGTGCCTTGAGGTCCTTATACATCTTAGTACCTCCAGGGTGGACGGTATAAGGTGTATGGTGGGCCTCCCTCAAAATCTGATCTCTAATCTCCTGATCCATAGGCACACACGCTCGGTCCCTGTACCGCAGTACTCCCGAGCTATCCACAGAAAAATCCCCTGTCTGATCCGCCTGAAGCTGCGTCCTGATCCTCGTCAAGTGGGGGTCCTCACTCTGAGTGTCCCTGATCCTCTCCAACAGAGTGGGCTGCAAGACCATAGACATGAGTCTAGCAGAGACCCCAGGGGATACTACCTCCAGCTGTAATCGCCTCATCTGCTCGACCAACGGCGCCTGCTGCGAGATCAATAAGCTCAGACTCGTCCTCCTGCTCAAAGCATCCGCCACAACATTGGCCTTGCCGGGGTGATAAAGGATACTCAGATCATAATCCTTTAGCAGCTCCAACCACCGGCGTTGCCTCAAATTCAGCTCCTTTTGGGTGAACAGATACTTCAAGCTCTTGTGATCAGTATATATCTCGCAATGCTCACCATACAAGTAATGCCGCCACAGCTTCAGAGCAAACACCACTGCTGCCAACTCCAGATCATGAGTAGGGTAATTTTTCTCATAGTCCTTCAATTGCCGCGAAGCATAGGCAATCACCCTACCCTGCTGCATCAACACACACCCCAGACCACTATGTGAGGCATCACTGTAAATCACAAATCCTTCCCCCATAACAGGGAGGGCAAGGATTGGAGCGGTCATCAATCTCTGCTTCAGCTCCTCAAAACAGCTCTGGCAAGTCTCGCTCCAAACAAACTTAACCCCTTTCCTGGTCAGACGAGTGAGGGGAGAGGAAAGCTTCGCAAAGCCTTCCACAAAACGCCGATAGTAGCCCGCCAAACCAAGAAAGCTCCGCACCTCAGTGATAGTCGTCGGCCTCGGCCAACCTCGAATAGCATCCACCTTGGCCGGATCCACCGCCACTCCAGCAGCTGAAACAACATGACCCAGAAAGGCGACCTCCCGGAGCCAAAACTCGCACTTTTTGAACTTAGCATACAGCTTCTTCTCTCGCAGAAGCTGTAGCACGGTCCTCAAGTGCTCCTCGTGCTCCAAATCACCGCGGGAGTAGATCAAAATATCATCTATAAACACCACCACAAACCGGTCCAAAAACGGCTGAAATATCCTGTTCATCAAGTCCATGAATGCGGCAGGGGCATTTGTCAACCCAAAAGGCATCACAGTAAACTCATAACGCCCGTACCGCGATCTGAAAGCCGTCTTGGAGATGTCCTCGGCCCTCACCCTCAGCTGGTGGTAACCGGACTGCAGATCAATCTTCGAGAACACCGATGCTCCCTGTAACTGATCAAACAAATCATCAATCCGGGGGAGGGGATACTTGTTCCGGATGGTCACTTTGTTCAATTCCCTATAATCCACACACAACCGCAGTGACCCATCCTTCTTCTTCACAAACAACACAGGCGCTCCCCACGGAGAAACACTGGGTCGGATGAAGCCCCTATCCAAAAGATCCTGAAGCTGGGCCTTCAACTCCCTCAACTCAGCTGGCGCCATCCTATAGGGTGCCTTTGAGATTGGTGCAGTTCCAGGAACTACATCAATCACGAACTCAATCTCCCTCTCCGGCGGCATCGTCGTCAACTCAGGGGGAAATACATCTGGGAACTCGCGGACAATAGGGATATCCTCGAGTCCCAGTGCCGCCGTAGGCACCTCCACCACAGTGGCCAAAAAGGCAGTGCAACCCCTACTCATCATCCTCCTAGCTCTGGCCGAGGAAATGGTCGCTGCGAACAGCGTGCTCTGGCAGCCTCTGAAGATGAACTCCTCCTGTCCTGGCTCGCGAAGAGTCACCGTCCTCTCTCTGCAGTCGATAGTGGCGGAATACCGTGATAGCCAATCCACCCCTAGCACTACATCAAAATCCTGGAGCTGCTGCAAAACAAGCAAGTCTGCGGCAAAATCCAAGGCCCCAACTGCACTGGGCAAGCCGCACAACGCTCCACGACATGCAAACTATGATCAGGAATCCAAACCTCTAACCCATGCAATGATGCACATTCTACTAAAAAGGAAGGAAAAGAAAAGCTCCGACAACAATAAGATATGAATCCTAACACCGGAAGTAAAACATACCTGCCGCAACCTGGTCAGCGATAGCAGGATCCTCCATCTGTGCTAAGCAATCATGGCCGCTCGACAAGGGCTGTCTCTCACCAGATAAGCGGGATGGCGAAGATCGGTCTACCAGAAGATCTGTCGGTGAAGTTCCCGGTCGTGGCTGGGAAAAAGTAGAAACAGTTGCCGAAGTGGGTGCTGCAGCTGTCCTTGCGGGGCACGTGGCTCGAATGTGCCCAGGCTGTCCACACTTGAAGCAACGACCCCACCTCGAGTCACATTTATCTGACGGGTGCTGCCCCCCGCAGAAAACACACCTACCTGACGATCGGGCCCGCCTCGGCTGCGACCCCTGCTGCTGCTGACGCTGCTGCCGTGGCCTCGATCTCCGCTGGGATGTGGTAGGGGCCAACGCCGAAGAAGGTACTACAAAGGTCGGAAGGGGGCATGTAGCTCGGATGTGACCAGGCTGTCCACAACTAAAACAACGACCATGCCTCAGCTCACAAGTACCGGCGGAATGCTGGCCCCCGCAAAAAGTGCACCTGGCAGCCTGCAGGGGCTGCCTCAACTGTCGAGACCGTCTCTGAGAACCAGCCTGTCCATCAACATCCGGGGCTGGGCGTTTCCTCTCTAAACGCCGCTCTGAAGCCCTAGCTCTCTCTCCGACTACAGAATCACCCCTTTGCGCCAACAGCTGCTCCAAACGCTGGTCCTGACGAAAGCTCCTTGCCACCAAATGGGTCACTAAGGCCCGCAGTTTCCCCAGCTCAGCAGATACCGCCTGCCCAGGCTCCTCAGGGGGGGGGGGGTACCCTCGGCGGGAAGAACGACGTCGGGACGACATCCTGCAACAAGAAACGGCAAATCAGAAGCAAATCCCCACACGACCCAATCTGGCGAAAGTCAAAGACATCCCCCTATTTCTGTAACTTTATGTTGTCTGCAGCCAACATAACGGTTCACAGAAATAGACTATGTCGATCTCTCTTCACTCACTGGAAGAGTTAACTATAAAAATCACCGACTTTCGCAAAATGTCACGCCACTCACGCCCTATCATCCTAGGGTCTGTCCAAAAGCCTAGGATTTCCTAAGTCCCAACTGACCTATCCCTAAGCTCTGATACCAACTTAATCTGTCACGCCCCGGGTGTAAACCAGAACCCGGACCCGTCCACAGATCCGCCGTGCATGCGGTATTTCCCACATACACGAAGCGTCGGTAACCTGCTCAGATAAGAAATAATAATAAAAGAGCATAATAATCAGAGCTAAAATAAAACTACTGTATCTCAGACAGATGCTGGAAGTAAAAGGTACAACAGTAAAATAAAATACAGATGTCTCTCCCAGCTCACTACTAAATACAAACAGCTGGCAGAAGCCAGTCCCCAAAAGAAATACAAAAAACTGTCTGAGAAGTCCTGGTACCCAAAAATCTCCAGCTACGACCCTCGGTGGCTCTCTATCTAGTCCGCAATTCGCTTACCTCGATCAGTTGCTGACGGCCCAGCAACTCCCACTGAGGACTCTGCAAAACAAGGGGGAAGAAAGAAACAAGAAAAACAATGGGGGTAAGTACTACTATAAACAGTAGCCTCCCCTAGTGGGTAAAGCCTCAGCTCAGATATGCCCACCAGGTGATCAGAGGCGAAAAAGGGAAAGGAAAAGAAAGGGATGCAGATAAATAAAGCAACTGATAAAGTGCTATCCCTAATATGCCTCTACATGACCAACCAATAAGGATGGAGAAAGTGATGCATCAGAATCAAGAAGCCTGTCATAATGACCCAATCTGACAGCCAGTGAACACTGGCACTGCCTGCTCTGCTGTCGAACTCAAGAAACCAGCATGGTGCCCGGCGCTCACACCGTGGAACTCAAGAAACAGCATGGTGCCCGGCGCTCACACCGTGGAAAGCCTACTCCGGAGTGGCACTCGAGGGGAGCGACCCACACGAGTAAAGTATCACTGTATCAAGTATCACTGTATCAAGTATCACTGTATCACTGTCTCATAATAGCAGGACTGGATCGAGACTCAAGGAAGTGGGAAAAACCCTCCACTAAAGATAGCCCGATCCCCAAAACACCCAATCTGATGCAATAGTAACAATCCGGTCAACCACCCAAGATCCGTGGTCGCCGCAACACCCTGTCATAAACCCAACCTGTCCCAAATCCCCAATACCTGCCTACACTGTCCAACATACGCTCGAACCTGAGCGACTAAGCCGCAAGTATCAACAATGGAAGAAGAAAAGAGCAAAAGCATGGTTTCTCCTAAGTCAAGTCCCAAAATAGTGTAGCAGTAAAAGATGACAATAATTATGTGACCAATTTAATCATGCCGTGTTCCAATATTTTGTCCAATTTCTAAGTATAAACAGTTTGAAGTGACATAAGCTAGGGTGACCGTCTCACATGAACAAACATCAGTTTTGCAGTCCTCTATTTCTATTTGTCTCCAAGTATACAATTCCAGAATCAATAAGCGATTAAATCGAGTGATTAATCTAACAATAATTTATTAGAGATCTGATAACCAATAATCAATTTCCTAGAGCATGCAAGTCTACCAATCAACACATTTAGCATTGTCAAAGCAAGGGTACTCTGATATTCCTAGTGGGCATACAAAGAGAGGAGTACAACAACCACCCACCTGAAGCGCAACTGTCCAAACTCGTACAGTCAGAAAATACCAAAATTCCAAATCCTCGCTCCCACAATTTTAGCACACCCGCAACATTCCTGGTACATCAAGAAATCCACTAATTACACTAGACTCCCAAATTCAGCACTAATTACCACATACAATCACGAGTACCAAACTGTCAAATTATCACCTGCAGAAATGTCCAGAAAATTCCAATAAAAATATCACGGCGATCCTTGCGTCGATAGCTTCGAAACGGTACCTTGCACGTCCAAATCGGAGTTCGGTAAGTCAAGATAAAAATTCGGCAAGAGGGCACTCTCATACAATAATCTGTATTAAGGACTGATTACTGTTCACAGAGAAATCATTAATTTTCACCTCGAAGTAAAATTCACAAAAATCCAATAAAAATACGAGCGCGTTCCTTGCGATCCGTAGATGAAAAAGTTGTATAGGCTCGTTTCCGTCGGACGCTCGTGCGCAAAGATATGGCCGAAACACTCCGCTGCTGTCAAGGAATTCCATACAGAAAGAGGGGTCACTTGTTGCCTCGAAATCCGTGCCAAAACCTCGAAACGGGAAAGCGCGACCAAAACGAAAGATGAAGTCCTACCTCTTAGGAGTCTACTGGTCCAAGAATCGCAGGAAAATGATGTCGGGGTAGCCCAGGGGAGCAAAAATACGATCGCTGCGCCGAAGAAGAACACTAGAAAGCAACGTCGCGCCGCACCGTAAAATGGGGAACCTCGGGATTCGTGCCTCCAAAACTCTTGAAACTTGGCAGGGAGATCAAGGACTTGGAGATGAAGATTTTTGCTTAAGGGTGCTCGGGCTGAAGATGAACAGGTTGGGAGAAAAAAGGGAAAGAAGGAGCTCGGGTTGGGGGTTTATATAGGCTGAAAAGAACAAATCAAATAATTCCCAACATGTCCCCACTTTCGGGCGCTCGCCAGATTTCGGGCTGCTACAGTAACGGGCCGGCCCAGGATTTCCGGGCGCGCACAGTGCGGCCCGGCCCACCGCACAGTCCAGTCCACAACACTCCCGGACCCCGCTGCACCCGGAGCACCTGCGCCAACCAATGACGGCGCGCCACGTGTCCCCGGCGACCGTGCACCGCGCACGCCGCGCCGTGCACCGCGCACGTCGCCGTGTCTCCCGGTCACCTGCCCGCGTACGGCACCTGCCCCGGTCACCTGCCCCACTAGCCGCGTGGACCGGGAGCACAGGACCGCACCAACCAAACCTCGCCACGTGTCCACCCGGTCCACCGTGCACCCGGCCCAAACTCCGTGGACCGCGTCTGCTGCGCCGGCCAACCGGAAGGCGCCACGTGGGCCGCCTCCGGTGCACGACCCCCGCGGTGGACCGCGCTCCTGCCCGCGCCCTCAGCCGCCTGCCCGCGCCCTCAGCCGCGCTGCCCGCGGCGGCGCCGCCGCCCGCCGACGCTGCCCGCCGCCGCCGGCCGCCGCCGGCGATCGCCGGCGACACTGTTCCGGCGTGAACAGTACCCGCAAGCTCCAAATTAACAAGCAAATAGCCCATCTTGACCGTTTTCGCGCGCTGATTCCAAAAACGAGGTCCATTTTGCCAAATTCCGCCTCCAAAATTTGCCGGAGGCTCCCGCAAGCGCCAAAAACTGTCAAAACTTCCGGGAGTCCGCTTTTGGACATCCGGACTCAGAATTGGGCAAACAAAAAGCCAATCTCAAGTGTTTTTCCGCGCTGAATCCAAATCTATCCTCCGTTTGGCCTAAATCCTTTTCGAAAATTCGGCAAAAGCAGCCGAAGGCCAAAACGGCTAACCAAAGCTCACAGGGTCCATCTGTGGCATCCCTTCGATGCACTATGGCCCAGATACACCATCAACAGGTGTCTATACAGTGGATTCACGGGAAAAGCTGTATGGGGGTTCGGGATACTACAGCCTCCCCTAGTGGGTAAACCTCAACTCGAACATGCCCACTAGGACTACCAGAGGCGAAAAGAATAAATATGGTAAACTATAAGTATGGCTACAGATAAAAGCTACTACTAATATGCCTCTACATGCCCAGCTAAAAAGATAGCTAAATATATGCATCAGAATATAAATACCTGCCTGACTAAACCCAATTTGTACACTAGTAACCACCGGTACTGCCTGCTATGCCTGCCAAATCGGGTATGCCAGCCTACGCATAACACCGATAGGGGATAGGAGTCTCAAGGACTCAAGATCTATATAACGTGCACACTATACTTGCCAAATCGGGTATGCCGGCCAATGCATAACACCGATAGGGGATAGGAGTCTCAAGGACTCAAGGTCGTAGTAACAAGTATCATAGTAGAATAAGTCAGCAGGACTGGATCATGACACTGATATGAGTGGGAATTCATCCCCTAAAAGGAGCCCAAATCCTCTCCCGATCTGATGCAATAACAACTGTCCGGTCAACCGCCCAAAATCCGCAGTTGCCGCAATTATCCTGCCCTCAACCTGCCTGTCCCAGAATCCCAATGACTGACTACACTATCCCAGCCCCTGCTCTACCTGAGCATAATATCCCCTATGACTAGGTAACTGGAGAAAATAAAATCATGGTTTCTCCTAAGTCAATTCCAGCATGATAGTGTAGCAGAAAAAGGTGGCCTAACTAGGTGACCATTCAAGCATGCAAAAGTCCTTTCTTAACAGAATAATTTCAGTGTTCTAATTCTTACAAGATTTACAGTATGCCTCTATTTAAATATCTGAAGTACTAACCTGCCACAAGCCAATTTATACACATGCTTAAGTTTCCCTATTATACAAAAGTATAACATGAATTTAGCCGAATATTACCAAAAGGTTTAAGCAATAATTCCAAGGATTCTAATCAACTTAACACTTGTAAGAATTACCATTTATTAGTATCTAGTCCTCTAAGGATGCAAGTATCAATTACAAGTCCTTTTCTTTTCATTAAGCATGCTATGTTCATTCAACTAGTATAATAGCAACATTACACATGACTAGCTCCAATATGCCTAGTGGGTTGTCCCAAGTAAGAGGTTAACAACGGTACCCACCTCGAGCGCTAAAATCCTGTCCCAAATGCGAAAACCCGCGCTCGCACCAAAACTCACCGCAATGCTGTACCAAACCTCCAAGAAGAACATACAAAATTTTAGTCCTTCAAACAATACAAAATCTGTCCCAAAATTACCGATCTAAAGATCTCAGATTTTCACCTGCGAAGGGTGCTCAGAAAATTCCAAAAAAAATACCGTCGCGTTCCTTGCGACGAACCCGTCGAAACGAGTACCTGCACGTTCAAAACTGAGCTTCCTTCGCTGAGATACAAATTCGGCAAGGGGAACACCCCAAACAAAACTGTGCAGAATTTCTGTACAAAGAGTTACAGAGAAAGGAGATTTCCACCTTCGAAAAATATTCAGGAAATTCTGAGAAAATTCCAGGAGATTCCTTGCGAGGTGTAGATGAAAAACGCCTTTTGAATCGCCTCGATCCGATGCCTGAGCGCGAAGTTATAGCCGAATCAACCAGGTGCTGCCCAAAACTCCGCGAGGAAAAATGGGTCACAAAGAAGCTCGGGAAACTCAAAATCCACATGAAAACTAGGGGCAACTCAAAATATCAAAAATGAATCCCTACCTGTCAAGAGTCCAACGGCGCAAGAATCACCCGAATCGGAGGTCGGGGTGAGCCGGGGGAGCCTAAACACTGCGAAGGGACGAATCGGGTCGTCGATGAACGAGCGTCGCGCCGCGCCGGAAAATGGCCAACCTCGAAAAACGCGCTCCTAAAAATTCCAGGAATGATCAGCAAGAAAGGTTACAGGTAGAGGAAAATTTTTTCTTAAGAGTGCCCTGTGAAAATCCTCACAGAAAGTGAGCAAAAAGGGCCCCCAGGGTCCCTTTTATAGCCCAGCCCAAATACCCCCCCTTGGCTGGATTCGGGCGCCAACTTTCGGGCGCCCGAATCCGCCAAGGCGGTTGGACGGGGACCCTCCGACGCGCCCGGAAAATTGTGGGGCCGCCACGTGTATCCGCACACGAAACAGCCGTGCAAGCGGCTCCGCTGCGCGCCACGCGTCCCTATCCCGGTCAACCCCTGCATGCGGTCGGCCAACCTCGGGCCGACACGTGGCCCGCACTCGAGTGCGGGCCATGTGCGGCCGACCAGCCGCACTGGCGCACTGTGCTGGCACGCGCCCCGAGGCGCCACTCCATGCGCTCGTGGACCGCGCGCCGGTGAGCCAACGAATCCCCAGGCGACACGTGTCCTACGCCCGGTCCACCAGATCCGCGCGCACCCGCTGCGCCGCACCGCGTGAGCCCGCCTCTCCGAGCATGCCACGTGGCCCGCCGCGCGGTCCATGCACCGCCGCGCCTCCTCCGTGGACCGAGCGACGTGAGCCGGCCAATAATAGGCCGCCACGTGGCACAGGCCGGTCCACGGAGCACCCCCATGCACCCGAATTCCCCCGAAACTTCCGGAAGCCCGTTTTTGGTCATCCGGACTCCAAATTTGACAAATAAACAGTCTTTTTCAAGCGTTTTTCCGCGCTGAATCCAAATCCGAACTCCGTTTGGCCCAAATCCTTTTCTAAAATTCGACAAACACAGCCGAAGGCCAAATCAGCTAAAATATCACACTTGGTCCATCTGTGGCACCCCTTTGATGCACCATGGGCCAGACACACCAACAATAGGTGTCCTACACAATGGATTCAACGGAAAAGCTGCATGGGGAAAACCAGAACACTACATCCTCCCCCACTAAAAAGGTTTCGTCCTCGAAACAGAAGCCATACCTCAAGCCGGGGCCTCGAACAAGTGGGGGTAAGCATCCATCATCGCTGACTCTAGCTCCCAGGTAGCCTCGCGCTCATCATGACTGCTCCAGAGGATCTTCACATAAGGGATGGCCCGGCTGCGCAACTCTCTAACCTCGCGGTCCAAGATCCTCAATGGCCGCTCAACAAAGCTCAGATCCTCGGCAACCTCCAGTGGGGTGAAATCGATGATGTGTGACGGATCATGAACATACCTCCTCAGGGTCGATACATGGAATACATCATGAACACCAGCAAGCCTGGGAGGAAGTGCAAGCCTGTAGGCAACTGGCCCTATGCGCTCCAATACCTCAAAAGGTCCAATATAACGAGGGCTCAGTTTCCCACGAATCCCAAATCTCCGGATACCCTTTGAAGGCGAAACCTTCAAAAAGACATGATCTCCAACCCTAAACTCTAGGTCTCGCCTCCGCACATCGGCGTAGCTCTTCTGTCTGCTCTGAGCTGTCTGAAGATGCTGCCTGATTATTCTGACTTTATCCTCTGCCTCTCACAACAACTCCGGGCCCAAGGTCCGTCTTTCACCCACATCGCTCCAATAAAGTGGGGAACGACACTTGCGTCCATACAATGCTTCAAACGGAGCCATCTGGATGCTCGCTTGAAAGCTATTGTTGTACGCAAACTCTGCCAGTGATAAGTGTCGCACCCAACCCCCTCCAAAGTCTAGCGTGCAAGCCCGGAGCATGTCCTCGAGAATCTGAATAGTCCGCTTTGACTGTCCGTCTGTCTGTGGGTGAAACGCCGTGCTGAAACTAAGCTGCGTCCCCAAAGTGGCCTGTAGACTCCTCCAAAAGCGCGAAACGAACCTCGAATCTCGATCAGATACAATGGAGGCAGGCACGCCATGCAATCTCACCACCTCGTCTAAATACAACTGTGCCAATCGCTCAAGTGGCCAAGTCACCTGTACCGGTAAAAAGTGAGCGGATTTGGTGAGTCTGTCCACGACTACCCAGATCGCGTCTGCTCCTGTCTGTGCCCTCGGCAACCCAGTGACAAAATCCATGGTAACATGTTCCCATTTCCATTCAGGGATTGGGAGGCTCTGCAACTTGCCAGCAGGTACACGATGCTCAGCCTTTACTTGCTGACAAGTTAGGCAATGTGCTACAAATCTCCCAATGTCTCTTTTCATCCCGTTCCACCAGAACTGTGCCTTGAGGTCCCTATACATCTTAGTCCCTCCAAGATGGATGGTATAAGGTGTATAGTGGGCCTCTCTCAAGATCTGCTCTCGAATCTCTGTATCCATGGGCACACAGGCTCGGTCCCTGTACCGAAGTACTCCCGAAGAATCAACTGAGAAGTCCCCTGACGAATCTGTCTGGATCTGCTCACGAATCCTCATCAAGTGGGGGTCCTCACTCTGTTTCTCTCGAATCCTGTCCAACAGAGTGGGCTGCACGACTAGAGACATAAGTCTAGCAGAGACCCCAGGGGACACAACCTCGAGCTCTAACCGCCTCATCTGCTCAAGCAATGGCGCCTGATCGGTGATCATCAAAGATAGGCTCTGTACTGCTCTCCTGCTCAGGGCATCAGCAACCACGTTGGCCTTGCCGGGATGGTAGAGTATGTCCACATCATAGTCCTTTAATAATTCTAACCATCGGCGTTGCCTCAAGTTGAGCTCTTTCTGTGTGAACAAGTATTTCAAGCTCTTGTGATCTGTGTAAATCTCGTAGTGCTCCCCATACAGATAATGGCGCCACAACTTCAATGCAAAAATCACTGCAGCAAGCTCCAAGTCGTGGGTGGGGTAATTCTTTTCATAATCCTTCAGTTGCCGAGAGGCATAAGCAATCACCCTACCCTCCTGCATCAGCACGCAACCAAGTCCACTGTGCGATGCATCACTGTAAATCACTATCCTTTCCCCATCTGGACGGAAACTGCCGTACAGACGAAGCGTCTAACCTGCAAAAGATAGAACTACAGCTATACAGATATCAGAGCGGGTAATAAAAGCTGTAATATAAAATCTCACTACAAAGCTGAAAATAAATACAAGTCTATCTCCCGAATACAAGATGATACCAATAGAAATCAGCCTATACAACATCTACAAATCCACAGGGGAGATAGCTAAAACTGGAAATGACAATACATGAACAACTCCCACAGTCTGGGATGGTACATCTACCTCACTCTAAAATAACA
Source organism: Tillandsia fasciculata (assembly GCA_029168755.2). Classification (NCBI taxonomy): domain Eukaryota; kingdom Viridiplantae; phylum Streptophyta; class Magnoliopsida; order Poales; family Bromeliaceae; genus Tillandsia; species Tillandsia fasciculata. Next base: position 178,841 of record JAQOTM010000406.1, on the reverse strand, counting down.
ATGCTGGTAGGGAACTATCACGCGACTCCCTGTCCTCGGTCCGTCAAGCCAGCTCGGGCAGGAACGGAAGAAAGCCTCAGCAACCTGTCACCGACAGAGGGTGTGAGAACTACATCCTACAGTAGTTCTCAGTGGGTACCGTCTCCAAGAACCACGGTCTGCCCACTAAGTCTACTAGAGGCATAAGATAACAGAATGAAACTGAAATAATGGAAGAATAAGCTGGAAAAATATCTACAGCTATCATGCCTCTATCTACTATGCTCAACAAGAAAGAACACAGATGATGGTATGCATCCACTCAAAACTGACAGTAGGTCAAGTACTATGCTCAACAGTATAACCGACTATGACTCATGATATGCATACTCTCTCACATAACACCCAATCTCAATGACTGTCCCACTTTGGACCAGTCAAGCAGCCTGCGCTCACCTACTGCCACTACGCCCAAACAGGACTTGGTCTTACGTAGGGTGTCCCTCAAGGACTATCTCAATCTCAAGCGAACTCTAGTGTATCAACTAGTCGCAACATCGCAGCCTCGTCAGGCTCGGTATCATCATCGCACCCGGGGCGTAGCTCGAGGGGAGCGACCCCAACGAACTCAAGTATCACAAGTATCTCATAACTGGCATGAAATGCCAGGCTCAGCAGGCTATAGTCCACGATCAAACAGATCGGTATCTCGATGCTCAAAGCACAACTCAGTCGGAGAACCCTCCACGACTCAACCTCACAACACAACTCACTCAAGAAAGTGCTACACAGCTGGAACCGCCGTCACTCCATACGGCTCCCACAACGACACCCCACTCATGACGAGCAGAGCCGACTGACGCGGCAAGGTCCGAGAATCCCGATAGACCGGTGCCTAGAACCCCAATCAAACAAGAACAGACTCTAGGCTCAGCCTATCGAAGTTCTCGATCCTTTACCGTTCAGGGATTCGGCCCCTCTCGGTTAAAGTGGGCAACTATCGCAACTCAAACTCATAACTCACGGCTGGAGATGCTCCACAGCTAGAACTGCACAGAGTCCGAAAACCCCGGGAGTCTACTACCTACGACCCCAATCAAACAAGAACCGGCTATAGGTGTCGCCTCCCGTTGTTTTCGGCCCAAGACGAAATCAGCCCTTAGAACCCAGATCCCCCGCCCTGGCGGATGAGGGAATTTAGTAAAAAGATGACCTTTATAAAGAAATATCATTTCTCCTCAACCCCCTTGGGGTGAGGGTAAAATTTACTCTTTTGAAAACTATCTTAAATTGAGAAAAACCAGCTTTTATGGATTTTAGTTCTTGAGAAAATCAGTTGAAAACGAGTTTGTTTCCCGAACTCCCAAGGGTGACACCTTCGCCCAATCAAACAAGAACAAGCTCCGGCGACCCTTAGGAATACGGAAGGAAAACACTGGTATACCAAAATCATGAGAGTTCAAAAGCATTCTGGGTTCAAGGTCCTGATAGCACGTACTCCACGATCACAACGTGGTAGTGACGAGAAAACGATGTCACAACTAGAAACCCGGGACCACCGTTTACTCTAAACGGTTCCCAAACCACCAACACTGGCCTAACACAGCCACCAGACCCCACTCAGCCCCCAGGCCCGAGTGAAACACCCATCCCACAAAACTCTGACCACTCGGCCCACTACCCGGGCGAGGAACCCTATGTCCAGAAGGAAATGCAGTGTGTGGAATGTCTAAAACATAATAGAACCTAGCCCAGATTAAGGTTCTCTATTGGTCTGGTTGAATACATGCAACATATGACGGGGGTGCTAGTCAAGTTCCAAGAAACACTTAAACTAGCATGCAATCCTATCATAATAGAATTAGAAGGAAGTCCGTAGACTTGGAGAGAAAACCAACCCACCTCTGATCGCCCCCAATTGCTTGTCGACACTTGCAATTGGGCTCAGCGGGCTTACCTGGCCTCCACGAGGTCCGCACGCAACCCGAAGTACGATGCCGGAACCCGCACGCAAAACGGAGTCACAAGGTCGCGTCCCAGTCAGATGCTAAAACTACACTGCAAACTGCCAGGAAAGAAGAAATCGCACAAATCAGTCAAAACAGTCGAAAACCAAGCATCCGGCGATGAAAACAGCCTTCATTAGCGAAAAACAGCGCGCGGCGCGAAAACAGCCCTTCATCGGCGAAAAACAGCGCACGGCGCGAAAAACAGCCTTCATCGGCGAAAAACAGCCTCCGTCGGAGAAAAACAGACTCCGACAGCGAAAACAGCGGTCGACGGCGAAAAACAGCGGTCGACGGCGAAAAACAGCTCGCGGCGGCGAAAACGGCGGTCGACGGCGAAAAACAGCGGTCGACGGCGAAAAACAGCTCGCGGCGGCGAAAACGGCGGTCGACGGCGAAAAACAGCGGTCGACGGCGAAAAACAGCTCGCGGCGGCGAAAACGGCGGTCGACGGCGAAAAACAGCGGTCGACGGCGAAAAACAGCTCGCGGCGGCGAAAACGGCGGTCGACGGCGAAAAACAGCGGTCGACGGCAAAAAAAACAACTCGCGGCGGCGAAAACGGCGGTCGACGGCGAAAAACAGCGGTCGACGGCGAAAAACAGCTCGCGGCGGCGAAAACGGCGGTCGACGGCGAAAAACAGCGGTCGACGGCGAAAAACAGCTCGCGGCGGCGAAAACGGCGGTCGACGGCGAAAAAACGGCCTCCGTCGGCGGAAAAACGGCGTCCGACGGCGAACCCGGCCTCCGTCGGCGGAAAAACGGGGCCGGCACGCAAACCGAGGCGTCGACGAAGTCACGGGGCACGCCGAGCGACGAAGACGGCGGACGCGCGGCCCAAGAGACCGGCCGAGCGGAGCAGGGGCCCGCCGCGCGGCGCCGGAGCGCGCCGCGCGGCGCCCCTGCGGCGCTGCGCGCGGCGCCCAGCGGCGCAGCGCGCAGCGGCGCTGCGCGCGCCCGCGCGCTGCCCGCCGCGCGCAGCGGTGCGCGCCCGCGCAGCCCGCTGCGCGCAGCGGTGCGCGCCCGCACAGGGCCCGCGCGCCCGCGCAGGCCCGCGCCCGCGCAGGGCCCGCGCGCGCCGCGCAGGCCCGCGCGCGGCCGCGCGGCCCGCGGGGCCTGCGCGCGGGCCCCTGCCGCGCGCGCCTGCGCGCGCCTGCCTGCGCGGGCCGCGTGCCCGCGCGCGGCGGCCGCGACGGCGGAAAAACTTTGGAAAAATTTTATAAAAAATTCTAAAAAAATTCCAGAAAATTTTAAAATAAATTTTCAACTTAATTAGCTCCAAAATTTTTCAAAAAAACCCTCAAAGCATTAAAATTTTCCCAAAAATCCAAATTTTTGCATTTAAAATCAACAAAAATTTTCCAAGCTCAATGAAAAATCCAAACTCCCAAAAAAAAATGCTCCAAACATTTTTTTTTAAAAGCCCCAATTAAAATTCCCCAAAGCTCAAAAACTCCAACACTCAATTTTCAAAAAATATAAAGCATGAAAAACCCACCTCAAAGATGCTTCCACGCTCCTCACGGCCACCTCGGGGGAGTCCTCGACCAAGAAAACTCCAAAACCCATTTCTCCATCTTCCTCTCCTTCTTTCTTCTCCCTTTTTCCCTTTCTTTCCTTCTTTCTCTTCTTTCTCTTGTTTCGTGGGAGCTACAGAGGAGAGGGGAGGTTGGGGATGATGAGGTGGCACGAAAGGATAAGGCCATCCTTTAATTAGAGAAGCTACAGGCTTCACTAATTAAAAGAACCTTAATTAAAAACCCACTTAAGTAAAGTAGCAATAAAATTAAAAGCTTAAACCCACATATCTTTAATCCAAAACCCCACAACCACACTCACTGCCACCAAGCAAGAAGCCCCAAATTAATTAGCAAATCTACTAATTAAATTAATATAATAATCCAAAAAGGCCCTCTTCAACTCACTTTTTGCCTTCGGGCCCTCCGCCGCTGCCCGGAACCACCCGAACCCCGCTGTAAATCGAAAATACACGCGTCCACAGCTTTTTCTCTTCAAAAAGCTCATCCGTTGAGTCGGGGTGCTCAACCGAAAAACCGGCTCCGAAAATGTCAGTTCCGACTCACTTTTTGCCCTCTGATCCTCCGCGTCAGTCCGGAACCTCCCGAACTTCGCTGTAAACTGAAAATATACCTGTTCCAAGTGTTCCCAAATTTTCGGCGCTCCACTGTGAAGTCGGTAATTCCCAAGTCTCATCCACAATCGGCATACAAAGCCCGGAAAAATCCCGAATCGAGCTGGAGCTTCTGCGTTGATCCAAATCAACCCGGCATCAACTGTAAACTCAGATGCAACAAGTCCGAGGCAATCTCACCACTCCAGGCCATCATATGTGGTCGGCGCGCTGTCCGAAATCCCGGTACTCTACACTCTCCCCTCCTTCAAAAGGTTTCGTCCTCGAAACCAAAACACACCCCCTACCACAAGCAATCTGCATCAGGAACATCATCAACCCCAACTCTCTATTTGAAAAGCAGCCGAAAATAGCGAAAAGTCCGAAAATTTCCAAAGGACCGATGCCTTCACCCCAATCAAACAAGAACAGGTTCCAGCATCGTCTCCATTTCTGGAGTAGTCCTTTGAAATTTTTCGTCCCGTTCGCCAGTTTCGGTGTTAAAACAAGAACACAAGGAGAGTGGTGTTGATGCTGTCCCTGCTGTGACCGCAAACCAAAAACTACACTCCATCCACTCAAACCATGTAGGGGGTGCAAAAACTCCAGTCTCAACAACTAGGAAGGGGGGGTAACACATCTGGTACCAAGCGACCTGCTATCCTGGCGCCCTCCAAACGGGTAGCCCAACTCATCCTCTCGATGTGGGTGGTCGTCGCCCTGGCTGCCGCGACGTCGTGGCCTCATCTGGCTGGCGGTAAGTCGGAGGAGCTCCTTCATCTGGAAGAGGTAGCGGGGGTGCTGTTGCAAGCGGCATCACTGTAAGTACTGCTCGAGGGCATGCTGCCTGAAAATGTCCAGTCTGTCCACACGAAAAGCATCGCCCCTGCCTATAGTCACACTGCTGCACTGCATGTGGCCCACCGCAATGACACACTCATCCTGATATCGCTGCTGGTGCCTCGGCTGTGGGGATCCTCCTGATCTCTGCCTCCTCTGAAATCTGCGGCTTTCAGACTGGGGTTGTGACGGCCTCGGGGGTCTCGATCTACTCGTCTGTCCAAAATCAGGCGGTACTGAATGCCTCTCCCCGGAGCTGGTCCCTGGCGCTCCGTCCCTCTCTGACATAACCGCTGTGCCTCGGGAAACCCACCGAGCACGCTCAATGGCCGCATCCAAAGTCGGTGACCGGTGCGAGTGTACAAGATGATAAATATCCTGGTGCAGTCCTCTCTCAAACAAATCCACCCTCTGGGCCTCGTCGGGGGCGACATGCGGTACACTATTCAGCAACTTCTGGAACTCCCGAATATACTCCTGAAGAGGTCGATCACCCTGCTGCAATCGTCGGAGATCCCCTTCTAGTTTCTGCTTTGCACTATCGGGAAAATAGGCCCCGCGTAGCAAAGCCCGAAACTCAGGCCACGTCATCAACTGAACTCCTGGCGGTCCAACTGGGCGGACTCGACGCCACCAAATCTCGGCGTCCTTTTCCAAATAGTGCGCCCCCAAATGTACCTGGTGCTCATCCTTGATGAAGAGGTTCTCAAATAATTTCTCCATTGCCGCGATCCAATTCTCAACATCCCACGGCTCTGAACTCTGCCCTGAAAATCGCGGGGGATGGAACTGGTTGATATAAGCTAGCCTGTCGATGAGCTCTCTTTGCTCTGCCTCTGTCAATGGAGCGATCTGTGACGGGGTCGACGAAGTCGCTGCTGGGGGCGCTGCTGAAGATGTCCTCTGCTCAAACAGTCTCATCAACCGATCCATATTTTCTTCCTGGAGCTTGGCTGCCTCTACCAGGCGCCTGACTGTTTCTTCCTGGCGCCTGCTTGTCTCTTCCTGTTCAGTGTGCTCAGCCCCTTGCCGCTCGGGCTCCTCATCCAAGGTCGAACGCCCTCTCGTCGCTGCACGACGTCTCGGCGGCATCGCAGATAACTGCAACAAATACAAACGTCAGGACATAATAACCAAACGACCCAATCCAGCGAGAGTCTAGAACTTGTTATCCTTCCAAAAGTATTATGTTGTCTGCAGCCAACATAATCACTTTGAGCGAATAACAAGCAAAATCACTCATCCCATTCCTTGGGAGAGGTAAAAACTCAATCAGGACTCTCGCTAAAGTCACGACTCTCACGTAGTCATCCTAATGTCCAACCACAATAGCCTAGGGTTTCTAAGTCCTCAACGACCTACAACCTAGGCTCTGATACCACTCTAATCTGTCACGCCCCGGGGTCGAAACTGCGACCCGGGCTCGCTAACAGATCCGCCATCTGTACGGAAACTGCCGTACAGACGAAGCGTCTAACCTGCAAAAGATAGAACTACAGCTATACAGATATCAGAGCGGGTAATAAAAGCTGTAATATAAAATCTCACTACTAAAAGCTGAAAATAAATACAAGTCTATCTCCCGAATACAAGATGATACAAATAGAAATCAACCTATACAACATCTACAAATCCACAGGGGAGATAGCTAAAACTGGAAATACAATACATGATCAACTCCCACAGTCCGGGATGGTACATCTACCTCACTCTAAAATAACAATGCTGGTAGGGAACTATCACGCGACTCCCTGTCCTCGGTCCGTCAAGCCAGCTCGGGCAGGAACGGAAGAAAGCCTCAGCAACCTGTCACCGACAGAGGGTGTGAGAACTACATCCTACAGTAGTTCTCAGTGGGTACCGTCTCCAAGAACCACGGTCTGCCCACTAAGTCTACTAGAGGCATAAGATAACAGAATGAAACTGAAATAATGAAAGAATAAGCTGGAAAAATATCTACAGCTATCATGCCTCTATCTACTATGCTCAACAAGAAAGAACACAGATGATGGTATGCATCCACTCAAAACTGACAGTAGGTCAAGTACTATGCTCAACAGTATAACCGACTATGACACATGATATGCATACTCTCTCACATAACACCCAATCTCAATGACTGTCCCACTTTGGACCAGTCAAGCAGCCTGCGCTCACCTACTGCCACTACGCCCAAACAGGACTTGGTCTTACGTAGGGTGTCCCTCAAGGACTATCTCAATCTCAAGCGAACTCTAGTGTATCAACTAGTCGCATCATCGCAGCCTCGTCAGGCTCGGTATCATCATCGCACCCGGGGCGTAGCTCGAGGGGAGCGACCCCAACGAACTCAAGTATCACAAGTATCTCATAACTGGCATGAAATGCCAGGCTCAGCAGGCTATAGTCCACGATCAAACAGATCGGTATCTCGATGCTCAAAGCACAACTCAGTCGGAGAACCCTCCACGACTCAACCTCACAACACAACTCACTCAAGAAAGTGCTACACAGCTGGGACCGCCGTCACTCCATACGGCTCCCACAACGACACCCCACTCATAGACGAGCAGAGCCGACTGACGCGGCAAGGTCCGAGAATCCCGATAGACCGGTGCCTAGAACCCCAATCAAACAAGAACAGACTCTAGGCTCAGCCTATCGAAGTTCTCGATCCTTTACCGTTCAGGGATTCGGCCCCTCTCGGTTAAAGTGGGCAACTATCTCAACTCAAACTCATAACTCACGGCTGGAGATGCTCCACAGCTAGAACTGCACAGAGTCCGAAAACCCCGGGAGTCTACTACCTACGACCCCAATCAAACAAGAACCGGCTATAGGTGTCGCCTCCCGTTGTTTTCGGCCCAAGACGAAATCAGCCCTTAGAACCCAGATCCCCCGCCCTGGCGGATGAGGGAATTTAGTAAAAAGATGACCTTTATAAAGAAATATCATTTCTCCTCAACCCCCTTGGGGTGAGGGTAAAATTTACCCTTTTGAAAACTATCTTAAATTGAGAAAAACCAGCTTTTATGGATTTTAGTTCTTGAGAAAATCAGTTGAAAACGAGTTTGTTTCCCGAACTCCCAAGGGTGACACCTTCGCCCAATCAAACAAGAACAAGCTCCGGCGACCCTTAGGAATACGGAAGGAAAACACTGGTATACCAAAATCATGAGAGTTCAAAAGCATTCTGGGTTCAAGGTCCTGATAGCACGTACTCCACGATCACAACGTGGTAGTGACGAGAAAACGATGTCACAACTAGAAACCCGGGACCACCGTTTACTCTAAACGGTTCCCAAACCACCAACACTGGCCTAACACAGCCACCAGACCCCACTCAGCCCCCAGGCCCGAGTGAAACACCCATCCCACAAAACTCTGACCACTCGGCCCACTACCCGGGCGAGGAACCCTATGTCCAGAAGGAAATGCAGTGTGTGGAATGTCTAAAGCATAATAGAACCTAGCCCAGATTAAGGTTCTCTATTGGTCTGGTTGAATACATGCAACATATGACGGGGGTGCTAGTTAAGTTCCAAGAAACACTTAAACTAGCATGCAATCCTATCATAATAGAATTAGAAGGAAGTCCGTAGACTTGGAGAGAAACCAACCCACCTCTGATCGCCCCCAATTGCTTGTCGACACTTGCAATTGGGCTCAGCGGGCTTACCTTGCCTCCACGAGGTCCGCACGCAACCCGAAGTACGATGCCGGAACCCGCACGCAAAACGGAGTCACAAGGTCGCGTCCCAGTCAGATGCTAAAACTACACTGCAAACTGCCAGGAAAGAAGAAATCACAAAATCAGTCAAAACGGTCGAAAACCAAGCATCCGGCGACGAAAACAGCCTTCATTAGCGAAAAACAGCGCGCGGCGCGAAAACAGCCCTTCATCGGCGAAAAACAGCGCACGGCGCGAAAAACAGCCTTCATCGGCGAAAAACAGCCTCCGTCGGCGAAAAACAGACTCCGACGGCGAAAACAGCGGTCGACGGCGAAAAACAGCGGTCGACGGCGAAAAACAGCTCGCGGCGGCGAAAACAGCGGTCGACGGCGAAAAACAGCGGTCGACGGCGAAAAACAGCTCGCGGCGGCGAAAACGGCGGTCGACGGCGAAAAACAGCGGTCGACGGCGAAAAACAGCTCGCGGCGGCGAAAACGGCGGTCGACGGCGAAAAACAGCGGTCGACGGCGAAAAACAGCTCGCGGCGGCGAAAACGGCGGTCGACGGCGAAAAACAGCGGTCGACGGCAAAAAAACAGCTCGGCGGCGGCGAAAACGGCGGTCGACGGCGAAAAACAGCGGTCGACGGCGAAAAACAGCTCGCGGCGGCGAAAACGGCGGTCGACGGCGAAAAACAGCGGTCGACGGCGAAAAACAGCTCGCGGCGGCGAAAACGGCGGTCGACGGCGAAAAAAACGGCCTCCGTCGGCGGAAAAACGGCGTCCGACGGCGAACCCGGCCTCCGTCGGCGGAAAAACGGGGCCGGCACGCAAACCGAGGCGTCGACGAAGTCACGGGGCACGCCGAGCGACGAAGACGGCGGACGCGCGGCCCAAGAGACCGGCCGAGCGGAGCAGGGGCCCGCCGCGCGGCGCCGGAGCGCGCCGCGCGGCGCCCCTGCGGCGCTGCGCGCGGCGCCCAGCGGCGCTGCGCGCAGCGCGCAGCGGCGCTGCGCGCGCCCCGCGCTGCCCGCCGCGCGCAGCGGTGCGCGCCCGCGCAGCCCGCTGCGCGCAGCGGTGCGCGCCCGCGCAGGGCCTGCGCGCCCGCGCAGGCCCGCGCCCGCGCAGGGCCCGCGCGCCCGCGCAGGCCCGCGCCCGCGCAGGGCCCGCGCGCCCGCGCAGGCCCGCGCGCGGCCCGCGCGGCCCGCGGGGCCTGCGCGCGGCCCCTGCCGCGCGCGCCTGCGCGCGGCCTGGCGGTGCCCCGCGCGCGCGGCCGCGACGGCGGAAAAACTTTGGAAAAATTTTAAAAAAAATTCTAAAAAAATTCCAGAAAATTTTAAAATAAATTTTCAACTTAATTAGCTCCAAAATTTTTCAAAAAAACCCTCAAAGCATTAAAATTTTCCCAAAAATCCAAATTTTTGCATTTAAAATCAACAAAAATTTTCCAAGCTCAATGAAAAATCCAAACTCCCAAAAAAAATGCTCCAAACATTTTTTTTTAAAAGCCCCAATTAAAATTCCCCAAAGCTCAAAAACTCCAACACTCAATTTTCAAAAAATATAAAGCATGAAAAACCCACCTCAAAGATGCTTCCACGCTCCTCACGGCCACCTCGGGGAGTCCTCGACCAAGAAAACTCCAAAACCCATTTCTCCATCTTCCTCTCCTTCTTCTTCTCCCTTTTTCCCTTTCTTTCCTTCTTTCTCTTCTTTCTCTTGTTTCGTGGGAGCTACAGAGGAGAGGGGAGGTTGGGGATGATGAGGTGGCACGAAAGGATAAGGCCATCCTTTAATTAGAGAAGCTACAGGCTTCACTAATTAAAAGAACCTTAATTAAAAACCCACTTAAGTAAAGTAGCAATAAAATTAAAAGCTTAAACCCACATATCTTTAATCCAAAACCCCACAACCACACTCACTGCCACCAAGCAAGAAGCCCCAAATTAATTAGCAAATCTACTAATTAAATTAATATAATAATCCAAAAAGGCCCTCTCCAACTCACTTTTTGCCTTCGGGCCCTCCGCCGCTGCCCGGAACCACCCGAACCCCGCTGTAAATCGAAAATACACGCGTCCACAGCTTTTTCTCTTCAAAAAGCTCATCCGTTGAGTCGGGGTGCTCAACCGAAAAACCGGCTCCGAAAATGTCAGTTCCGACTCGCTTTTTGCCCTCTGATCCTCCGCGTCAGTCCGGAACCTCCCGAACTTCGCTGTAAACTGAAAATATACCTGTTCCAAGTGTTCCCAAATTTCCGGCGCTCCACTGTGAAGTCGGTAATTCCCAAATCTCATCCACAATCGGCATACAAAGCCCGAAAAATCCCGAATCAAGCTGGAGCTTCTGCGTTGATCCAAATCAACCCGGCATCAACCGTAAACTCAGATGCAACAAGTCCGAGGCAATCTCACCACTCCAGGCCATCATATGTGGTCGGCGCGCTGTCCGAAGTCCCGGTACTCTACACCTGCATCAGCACGCAACCAAGTCCATTGTGCGATGCATCACTATAAATCACATATCCTTTCCCCATGATAGGGAGGGAAAGGATAGGAGCCGACATCAATCTATTCTTTAATTCCTCAAAGCTCCTCTGGCAATCCTCACTCCAAATAAACTTAATCCCTTTACGAGTCAGACGAGTGAGGGGTGTGGAAAGTTTTGCAAAACCTTCCACAAACCGACGGTAGTATCCGGCTAGGCCCATAAAACTGCGAACCTCAGATACCGTCGTTGGTCGGGGCCAATCCCGGACTGCCTCAATCTTCGCCGGGTCCACGGCCACACCTGCGGCGGAGATCACATGTCCCAAAAAGGTGACCTCTCTAAGCCAAAATTCGCACTTAGATAGTTTGGCATACAACTTCTTTTCCCTGAGAAGTTGCAGCACAATCCTCAGGTGCTCCTCGTGCTCCGCATCACTCCGTGAATAGATCAGGATATCATCAATAAATACCACAACGAAACGATCCAGGTATGGTCGAAAAATCCTGTTCATTAAATCCATAAAAGCAGCAGGGGCATTTGTCAATCCAAAAGGTATGACGGTAAACTCATAATGCCCGTACCGCGTCCTGAATGCCGTCTTCGGGATGTCCTCGGCCTTCACCTTCAGTTGGTGGTAACCAGACTGTAAGTCAATCTTGGAGAAGACACAAGACCCTTGCAGCTGATCAAATAGGTCATCAATGCGCGGCAAAGGGTACTTGTTCTTGATGGTCACTTTATTCAACTCTCGATAATCAACACACAGTCGAAGTGATCCATCCTTCTTCTTCACAAATAGCACCGGCGCTCCCCAAGGCGATACACTTGGTCTCACAAAGCCTTTATCCATTAGGTCCTGAAGTTGCGCCTTTAACTCTCGCAGCTCAGCCGGTGCCATACGTAAGGAGTCTTAGAGATTGCGCAGTTCCTGGGACTAACGTCAATCAAAACTCAATCTCCCTGTCCGGCGGCATACGAGTCAACTCCGGGGAAAACACGTCCGGAAACTCATGGACAATAGGGATATTCGTGAGTCCCGGTGCCACCGTAGGCTCCTTGACCACACAAGCCAAAAAGGCTACGCATCCACTGCGCATCATCTGCCTCGCCCGAGAAGTCGAAACCACTGAGGCAAAGAAAGTACTCTGGCCACCCCCTATAAACAAACACCTCCTGGCTGGCTCGCTAAAGGTCACTGTCCTCGCGGCGCGTCAATCGTAGCGAAGTAGCGAGCCAGCCAATCCATCCCAAGCACTATATCGAAATCCCGCAGCTGACTAAGGACCATCAGGTCCGCTGGCAGAATCCAAGACTCAATCTGTACAGGCAAGACCAGCACCACTCGCTACATGCAATGTATGCTCGGGAATCTATACTACTAATGCATGTGCAACCGATCTAACTCTAATCCATGGGATATGCAAATGATCTACTGATAAAAGAATGCGATGCACCGATATCAAATAAAGTGCGAGCCTAGTACCAAAAGTAAAGTGATACCTGCCACCACATGGCGTTACTGTGCGGAGTCCTCTACCTGGGCGGCGTAGACTCGCCCACTCTGTGCCGGGGTCTGTAATCTGCGGGATGGGAGGAAGGAGCCCTCCCTCGCTGGAGCATAAGGCCGCTGCTGGGGCACCGAAGGAACTGATGCAGAAGAAGGGGCCTGCATGTCGAGAAAGGGCAAGTAGCTCGAATGTGGCCAGACTGTCCCACCGATAACAGCGCCATACCTCTGATCACAATTATCCGACGGTGCTTGTCCCCTGCAAAAGATGCACCTGACCGCCGACTGAGACTGCCTCGACTGCTGCTGCTGCTGTAGTGTTCTGGTTTTTCCCATGCAGTTTCCCGATGGATCCACCTTGTATAACACCTAGTGTTGGTGTCTGGTCTATGGTGCACCAAAGGGTGCCACAGATGGACCCTGTGAGATTTTGTAACTATTTGGGCCTTCGGCTGTATTTACCGAAAGTTAGAAATTGAATTTGGCCAATTGGAGGTTGGATTTGGATTCAGCGCGGAAAAACGCTTGAAAACGGCTATTTGCTTGTTGAATTTGGAGTCCGGATGACCAAAAACGGGCTTCCGGAAGTTATCGGGGCTTTTGGGTGCATGGGGGAGTGTCGGTGGACCGCCAACTGCCACGTGGCGGCCTAGAATTGGCCGGTTCGCGACGTTCGGTCCACGGAGCGGCGCGGCTGGGTGCATGAGCCCGGCGCAGGACACGTGGCAGGCGGGGACTGGCGGGCCTTTGGTGCGCGGTCCACGGGAACTCGACCGGCGGTGCAGCGGTTTGAACGCCGGTGCACGGGTTCAGGCGGGAACCACGTTTCGACCCGTGGTTGGCCCGTGCCTGGAGCGCGGTCCACGGAGTTCCCTGCGCGGGTGCATGGACCCGGCGCAGGGACACGTGGCGGCTGGTGAGAGGCGGGCTCAGCATGCGCGGTGTACGGGGTCCGTGGAGGCCCGCCTCGGGACAGGGCGCGCGCAGGGGGGCGCTGACGCGGCTGTCGGCCGCACTCGAGTGCGCCACGCGTCGCAACGCGAGAGGCGGCCGCACTCGAGTGCGCCACGCGTCGGCCCGCGGTTGGCGGTCCGTACCTACCCCGCTGACCGCGGGAGGACACGTGGCGCGCGGCAGGGTGCATTGCACCGCTGTCCCCTGTTATGGGGACACGTGTCAGCCCCAGGAATTTCCGGGCGCGTCGGACGGGGGCTGTCCGACCCCTCTTCGGGTTTTCGGGCGCCCGAAAGTTGCGCCCGAAAACCCGGCCCACTTGACTTTGGGCTGTGCCTATAAATAGGACTCCTTAGTTCTTTTGCGGGCTTTTTAGACTTCTTTTCACTGTGGACTCTTCAGAGAAGTTCTTCCCCTCACAGTATACTATCCATTGGAGGACTTTGAGGATTTGTGGAGGCACGCAACCCGAGGTTAGCTATTTTGCGGCGCGGCGCGACGCTTGTTCACCTTCGACCCGCTTCGTCCCTTTTCAGTGTTTGGGCTCCCCCGACTCACCCCGACCTCCTTTTTCGACGATTCTTGCGCCATCGGACTCTCGACTGGTAGGACTTCAACTTTCGTGTTTTGAGCTTCATCGATTTCCGTGCTGATCTTTGAGTTTTTCGGGCTCCCATTTGACCCATTTTTCTTCGCGGATTGTTGGACAGCACCGCAGTGTTCCGGCTGTAACTTTGCGCTCAGGCATCGGATCGAGGCGATTCAAGAGGCAAAATTCATCTACATTTCGCAAGGAATCTCCTGGATTTTTCTCAGATTTTTGTGGATTTTTCGCGAAGGTGAGAATCTCCTTTTTCTGTAGTTCTTCGTTACAGAAATTTTGTACAGTTTGGATTGGGTTGTTCCCCTTGCCGGATTTTTATCTCAGCGTAGGAAACTCCGATTTGGGCGTGCAGGTACTCGTTTCGACGGGCTCGTCGCGAGGATCGCGATAGTATTTTTCTGGGATTTTTCTGGGCATCTTTCGCAGGTGAAAATTTGAGAACTCTGGACTGTGGTTTTAGGGGACAGATTTTGGGAAATTGAGAATGAATAGCTTATGTGTTGTCTTTGGGGTATGTTGTACAGATTCGTGACCAGTTTTGGACAGAGCGAGAGATTCGCATTTGGGGACTTGGATTAGCGCTCGAGGTGGGTGATGTTGTGAACCTCCTACTTGTGAATGTCACTAGGCCTATTGGAATGCCTTGATCATGTGTTACTAATTGTGGATGTATCAAGCATGCTTGTATGAGATTAAGATTCCTTTGATAATATTTGCATTGTTAGCAAGCTACAAGTTAGTGAGCGGTATTTCCATGTTTTAGATATGTAGTTTAATTATATGAAAATAATGCTATAGCCATATCATGTTGTATGTTAAGTGAAGGTTTGAGCATGTGGTTAGAATTCATGTTGTAAAGAGGGGAGACTTGATAGTAGATTATGCATCCAAATTGTATCATGAATCATATGTCATGCCACGTATACATTAGAGGTTCCAAATACTTAATGTTGCATATGTTAGAATAATTGAAATGATTTTATCAAGTAAAGGACTTTGCATGCTTGAATGGTCATCTAGTTAGGCCACCTTTTTCTGCTACACATACATGCTGGAATTGACTTAGGAGAAACCATGCTTTTTATTCATTCTCCTGATGTCTAGTTTTAGGGGATTGTGTAGTCAGATGTTCAGAGTTGGAACAGTTGGGGATTGATGATTGGGTGTTGCGGCAACCGCGGACTGGGGGCGGTTGACCGGCTTATTAGTATTATTATTATTATTGCATCAGATTGGAGGTGAGGGATCGGGCTTCTTTAGTGGATGGTCTTACCCACATGTTTAGAGTCTTGATCCAGTCCTGCTACATCAGATACTTATGGTTACATACTTTACTCGTGTGGGTCGCTCCCCTCGAGTGCCACTCCGGAGTAGGCTTAGGGCCGTGCCGTGTGCCGGTCGGTTGGATACTTTTAGGGCCGTGCCGTGTGCCGGTCGGTTGGATACTTTTGTCGTGTCGGTGGATATTTTGGGATCGTGCCGGGTGCCGATCAGTTACTTGTTCTTGAGAGGACAGCAGAGCAGGCAGTACCAGTGTTACTGGTGTTCGATTGGGTTGGTCTTGTAGTCTGTGACATCCTGGTCCATATCATTAGCTATTCCTTTAGCTAGGCATCTTTGAGGCATGATAGGGGTAGCTCTTCATCAGTAGTTTTACTTATAGCTTACCACCTTGTGTTATTTTTCCGCCTCTGATAGTCCTAGTGGGCATGCTCGAGTTTGAGGTCTACCCACTAGGGGAGGCTACTGTTTTTATAGTAGTTCTCACCCCCCACTGTTTTCTCTTTTCTTTCCCCTCTTTGTTTTGCAGAGTCTTCTGCGGGATTTGCGGGACCCTCTACCCAGGATCGAGGTAAGAGGATAGCTGATTAGATAGATACTTCCCGGTTTCGAGCTTTGTAGTTTTGGATGTATCCCCTGTACTCTCAGACAGTTGTATTTTTTTGTTATTTTGGGTCTGGCTTCTGCCAGCTGGTTGTATTTACTTCGTGAGCTGGGAGAGACACTTGTACTTATTTGAGAGCTTTATTGTACTTTTACTTTCCAGCTTTTGTCTGAGATGTTTTAGTTTTAGTTAGCTCTGTTGTATGCTCCTTTATTATATTATTTCTTATATCTGAGCAGGTTACCAGCGCTTCGTGTACACGGGAAATACCGTGTGCTCGGCGGATCTGTGTTTGAGCCCGGGTTCTGGTTTACACCCGGGGCGTGACAGATTAAGTTGGTATCAGAGCTTAGGGATAGGTCAGTTGGGACTTAGGAAACCCTAGGCATTGGACAGACCCTAGGATGGCAGGGCGTGAGTGACGTGATATTTTGCGAAAGTCGGAAATTATTGTATTAAACTCTTCCTGTGAGTGAAGAAGGACTGGCATATCCTATTTCTGGAGAACCATTATGTTGGCTGCAGACAACATAAGGTCACAGAAATAGGAGGATGACCATGACTTTCGCTGGATTGGGTCGAGAGTGGTTTTGGTTACTGACCCGTGGTTTCTTGTGTGACAGGATGCCTCCTAGGCGGCAGATCCCTACCCGGGGTACTCCTATACCCCCGGAGGAGCCGGAGCAGTCTGGGCCGTCTGAGATTAGTGAGCTGAGGGCCATGGTGGCCCAGTTGGCGGAGAGTCACCGCCGACAGGAGCAGAGGTTCGAGCAGTTGCTTGCCCAGGTTGGGGCACCTCCCCCTACTACTGTAGAGGCCCCTGTTCCCCCTGTTGCACCATCAGTTATTCCACTGGTCCCTTTGGCACCGTCGTCGAGCAGTGGGGCTCAGGGAGCGTTCAGGCCTTTGACCACAGCGGAGGAGAAGGAGTTTGCTGACAAACTCATTCAGTTTTGTAAGCGAGGACCACCTAAGTTCTCTGGACGGAGCACCCACCCTTGGGAGATTGGAACGTGGTTGGCGTCAATGGAGAAGTTATTCAAAGACTTCTTCATTGACCCGAAATACAGAGTTCATTTGGCTGTGCATTGTCTGGAGGGTGATGCAGATGTTTGGTGGCGTCGGGTCGAGCCGTTGGAGTTCCAGATTACCCGACAGCTGCCGTGGTCGGAGTTCAGGCGGATGATCCTCGACACTTACTTCTCCACGAGCGTGAAGAAAAAGATAGAAGATGACTTGAAGAATCTCCAGCAGGGGGATCGGGCAGTGTGGGACTATTATCAGGAGTTTACGCAGTTGCTCGACTGCGTGCCTTATGTTGCCAGGGATGGGCCGCACCAGGTGGAGCTTTTTGAGACAGGACTGCGCCCTGAGGTCTATACCTTGGTGCATGCCCAGAGGCTCCAGACTTTATCAGAGGCAGTGGATCATGCCCAGTGGGTCGAGAGGGGAGACCACGTTGTCTCTAGGCGTGGAGGTATGGTCGCGCAGAGTTCTGAGAGGAAGCGACCAGCGACTGATGATGGGGGACAGGCCAGTTCCTGGAGGCCGCCCCGGCCGCCACCGCCTCAGTTTTCGGGCCGTGGGCGTTCGGAGCGGCGAGGGCCTGGGGGATCCCAGAGGCCCCCACAGCAGCAGCAGCAGCCACAGCGACAGCAGCAGCACTCGCAGCAGCAGAAGTCGCAGTCGCGACAGCAGGGGTCACAGCGGCAGTCACAGCGGCAGCAGCAGCAGTCTCGGAGACCCCAGCAGCAGTCTCGACAGCCCCAGTCGTCAGATAGATGTATTTTCTGTGGTGGGCAGCACTATCCCAGTACTTGCGATCAGCGATGGGGACGCTGTTATACTTGTGGACAGTCTGGTCACATGCGAGCTACTTGCCCTTATGCGGCGTCGACGGCTCCTTCCTCAGCCTCAGCCCCTTCCGTGCCACAGCAGCGGCCTTATACTCCAGCGAGTAGGGCTCCTTCCTCCCACCCTTCAGATCATCGACCACCAGCTCAGAGCGGGCGAGTCTACGCCGCCCAGGTAGGGGACTCCGCGGCAGCCGATCACGTGGTGGCAGGTATCACTTTACTTTTTGGTACTAGAGCTCGCACTTTATTTGATACCGGTGCATCACATTCTTTTATCAGTAGATCTTTTACATCATCACATGGACTAGAGTTAGATCGGTTGCCACATGCATTAGAGGTACAGATTCCTGCTCATATATTGCATGTAGAGGAGTGTTGTTGGTCTAGCCCTGTACAGATAGAGTCTTGGATTTTGCCAGCGGACCTGTTGGTCCTTAGTCAGCTGCGAGACTTTGACATTGTACTTGGGATAGATTGGCTGGCTCGCTATTTCGCGACGATTGATTGTGCCGCGAGGACTGTGACTTTTAGCGAGCCAGGCCAGGAGATGTTTGTTTATAGGGGGTGCCAGAGTGCTTCCTTCGCCTCGGTAGTTTCGACTTCCCGTGCGAGGCAGATGATGCGCAGTGGATGCGTGGCCTTTTTGGCTTCTGTGGTTAAGGAGCCTACGGCGGCACCGGGACTCGCGGATATTCCTATTGTCCACGAATTCCCGGATGTGTTCCCTCCTGAGCTGATTAGCATGCCGCCGGATAGGGAGATTGAGTTTTTGATTGACGTAGTCCCTGGAACTGCGCCAACCTCTAAGGCTCCTTACCGTATGGCACCGGCTGAACTGCGAGAGTTAAAGGCGCAACTACAGGACTTAATGGATAAAGGATTTGTAAGACCGAGTGTATCGCCTTGGGGAGCGCCGGTGCTATTTGTGAAGAAGAAGGATGGTTCACTTCGACTTTGTGTTGACTACCGGGAGCTGAATAAAGTGACCATCAAGAACAAGTACCCTTTGCCGCGCATTGATGACTTATTTGATCAGTTGCAAGGGTCTTGTGTCTTCTCCAAGATTGATTTACAGTCTGGTTACCACCAATTGAAGGTGAAGGCCGAGGACATCCCAAAGACGGCGTTCAGGACGCGGTACGGGCATTATGAGTTCACCGTCATGCCTTTTGGATTGACAAATGCCCCTGCTGCTTTTATGGATTTAATGAACAGGATTTTTCGACCATACTTGGATCGGTTCGTCGTCGTTTTCATTGATGATATCCTGGTTTACTCCCGGAGCGATGCAGAGCATGAGGAGCACTTGAGGATTGTGCTGCAACTTCTGAGAGAGAGGAAGTTGTATGCCAAGTTGTCTAAGTGCGAATTTTGGCTTCGGGAGGTTGTCTTTTTGGGCCACGTGATTTCAGCCACTGGAGTGGCAGTAGACCCGGCGAAGATTGAGGCAGTCCGGGATTGGCCCCGACCGACGACGGTATCTGAGGTCCGCAGTTTTATGGGCTTGGCTGGGTATTACCGTCGGTTTGTGGAAGGTTTTGCGAAACTTTCCACACCCCTCACTCGTCTGACGCGAAAAGGGATTAAGTTTGTTTGGAGTGAGGATTGCCAGAGGAGCTTTGAGGAATTAAAGAACAGATTGATGACGGCTCCTATCCTTTCCCTCCCTGTTATGGGGAAAGGATACGTGATTTATAGTGATGCATCGCACAGTGGACTTGGTTGCGTGCTGATGCAGGAGGGTAGGGTAATCGCTTATGCCTCTCGGCAACTGAAGGATTATGAAAAGAATTACCCTACCCATGACTTGGAGCTAGCTGCAGTGATTTTCGCATTGAAGTTGTGGCGCCATTACCTGTATGGGGAGCACTGCGAGATATACACAGACCACAAGAGCCTGAAATACCTGTTTACACAGAAGGAACTCAACCTGAGGCAGCGCAGATGGTTGGAGTTGTTGAAGGACTTCGATGTGGACATATTATACCATCCGGGCAAGGCCAACGTGGTTGCTGATGCCCTGAGCAGGAGAGCAGTACAGAGCCTATCCTTGATGATTACTGAGCAGGCGCCACTACTGGAGCAGATGAGGCGGCTGGAGCTCGAGGTTGTGACCCCTGGGGTCGCTGCTAGACTTATGTCTCTAGTCGTGCAGCCGACTCTGCTGGACAGGATTCGGGAAAAGCAGAGTGAGGACCCCCACCTGATGAGGATTCGAGAGCAGATACCGACTGATGTGACAGGGGATTTTTCAGTTGATGCTTCGGGAGTACTCCGGTACAGGGACCGAGCTTGCGTGCCTATGGATGCAGAGATCCGAGAGCAGATCTTGAGGGAGGCCCACTATACACCTTATACCATCCATCCTGGTGGGACTAAGATGTATAAGGACCTCAAGGCACAGTTTTGGTGGAATGGGATGAAAAGAGACATTGGGAGATTTGTATCACACTGTTTAACTTGTCAGCAAGTAAAGGCTGAGCATCGTTTACCTGCTGGCAAGTTGCAGAGTCTCCCAATCCCTGAATGGAAATGGGAACATGTTACGATGGATTTTGTCACTGGGTTGCCGAGAGCACAGACGGGAGCGGATGCTATTTGGGTAGTCGTGGACAGGCTTACCAAATCCGCTCACTTTTTACCGGTACAGATGACATGGCCGATGGAGCGACTGGCGCAGGTGTACTTGGCTGAGGTGGTTAGATTGCACGGGATACCCGTTTCCATCGTATCAGATAGAGACCCGAGGTTTGTTTCGCACTTCTGGAGGAGTTTACAGACAGCCTTGGGGACACGGCTCCGGTTTAGCACAGCATTCCACCCACAGACCGATGGGCAGTCGGAGCGCACGATTCAGACCCTCGAGGATATGTTGAGAGCCTGCGTTCTGGACTTTGGAGGAGGGTGGTACCGACACTTGGGATTAGTTGAGTTTGCGTACAACAACAGCTACCAAGCGAGCATTCAGATGGCTCCGTTTGAAGCGTTGTATGGACGCAAGTGTCGGTCACCACTGTATTGGAGTGACGTGGGTGAGAAGAAGACTTTGGGTCCTGATCTACTACTTGAGGCAGAGGAAAAGGTCAAAGTGGTACGGCGACATCTCGAGACTGCCCAGAGTCGACAGAGGAGTTATGCTGATACTCGACGGCGAGACTTAGAGTTCCAGGTGGGCGACCATGTCTTTTTGAAAGTCTCGCCTTCGAAGGGGATTCGGAGATTTGGTATTCGTGGGAAACTGAGCCCTCGTTATATTGGACCTTTCGAGGTGTTGGAGCGCATAGGGCCAGTTGCCTACAGGCTTGCACTTCCTCCCAGATTAGCAGGTGTCCACGATGTGTTTCATGTATCGACTCTGAGGAGGTATGTGTTTGACCCGTCGCACATTATCGATTTCGCCCCATTGGAGATCGCCGAGGACTTGAGCTACGTCGAGCGACCGTTGAGGATTTTGGACCGGGAGGTCAGAGAGTTGCGCAGCCGAACCATCCCTTATGTGAAGATCCTCTGGAGCAGTCATGATGAGCGTGAGGCTACTTGGGAGCTGGAGTCAGCGATGATGGATGCCTACCCCTACTTATTCGAGGCCCCAGCCTGAGGTATGACTTTTGTTTCGAGGACGAAACTTTTCCTTGTAGGGGAGGATGTAGTGTTCTGGTTTTTCCCATGCAGTTTCCCGATGGATCCACCTTGTATAACACCTAGTGTTGGTGTCTGGTCTATGGTGCACCAAAGGGTGCCACAGATGGACCCTGTGAGATTTTGTAACTATTTGGGCCTTCGGCTGTATTTGCCGAAAGTTAGAAATTGAATTTGGCCAAATGGAGGTTGGATTTGGATTCAGCGCGGAAAAACGCTTGAAAACGGCTATTTGCTTGTTGAATTTGGAGTCCGGATGACCAAAAACGGGCTTCCGGAAGTTATCGGGGCTTTTGGGTGCATGGGGGAGTGTCGGTGGACCGCCAACTGCCACGTGGCGGCCTATAATTGGCCGGTTCGCGACGTTCGGTCCACGGAGCGGCGCGGCTGGGTGCATGAGCCCGGCGCAGGACACGTGGCAGGCGGGGACTGGCGGGCCTTTGGTGCGCGGTCCACGGGAACTCGACCGGCGGTGCAGCGGTTTGAACGCCGGTGCACGGGTTCAGGCGGGAACCACGTTTCGACCCGTGGTTGGCCCGTGCCTGGAGCGCGGTCCACGGAGTTCCCTGCGCGGGTGCATGGACCCGGCGCAGGGACACGTGGCGGCTGGTGAGAGGCGGGCTCAGCATGCGCGGTGTACGGGGTCCGTGGAGGCCCGCCTCGGGACAGGGCGCGCGCAGGGGGGCGCTGACGCGGCTGTCGGCCGCACTCGAGTGCGCCACGCGTCGCAACGCGAGAGGCGGCCGCACTCGAGTGCGCCACGCGTCGGCCCGCGGTTGGCGGTCCGTACCTACCCCGCTGACCGCGGGAGGACACGTGGCGCGCGGCAGGGTGCATTGCACCGCTGTCCCCTGTTATGGGGACACGTGTCAGCCCCAGGAATTTCCGGGCGCGTCGGACGGGGGCTGTCCGACCCCTCTTCGGGTTTTCGGGCGCCCGAAAGTTGCGCCCGAAAACCCGGCCCACTTGACTTTGGGCTGTGCCTATAAATAGGACTCCTTAGTTCTTTTGCGGGCTTTTTAGACTTCTTTTCACTGTGGACTCTTCAGAGAAGTTCTTCCCCTCACAGTATACTATCCATTGGAGGACTTTGAGGATTTGTGGAGGCACGCAACCCGAGGTTAGCTATTTTGCGGCGCGGCGCGACGCTTGTTCACCTTCGACCCGCTTCGTCCCTTTTCAGTGTTTGGGCTCCCCCGACTCACCCCGACCTCCTTTTTCGACGATTCTTGCGCCATCGGACTCTCGACTGGTAGGACTTCAACTTTCGTGTTTTGAGCTTCATCGATTTCCGTGCTGATCTTTGAGTTTTTCGGGCTCCCATTTGACCCATTTTTCTTCGCGGATTGTTGGACAGCACCGCAGTGTTCCGGCTGTAACTTTGCGCTCAGGCATCGGATCGAGGCGATTCAAGAGGCAAAATTCATCTACATTTCGCAAGGAATCTCCTGGATTTTTCTCAGATTTTTGTGGATTTTTCGCGGAGGTGAGAATCTCCTTTTTCTGTAGTTCTTCGTTACAGAAATTTTGTACAGTTTGGATTGGGTTGTTCCCCTTGCCGGATTTTTATCTCAGCGTAGGAAACTCCGATTTGGGCGTGCAGGTACTCGTTTCGACGGGCTCGTCGCGAGGATCGCGATAGTATTTTTCTGGGATTTTTCTGGGCATCTTTCGCAGGTGAAAATTTGAGAACTCTGGACTGTGGTTTTAGGGGACAGATTTTGGGAAATTGAGAATGAATAGCTTATGTGTTGTCCTTGGGGTATGTTGTACAGATTCGTGACCAGTTTTGGACAGAGCGAAAGATTCGCATTTGGGGACTTGGATTAGCGCTCGAGGTGGGTGATGTTGTGAACCTCCTACTTGTGAATGTCACTAGGCCTATTGGAATGCCTTGATCATGTGTTACTAATTGTGGATGTATCAAGCATGCTTGTATGAGATTAAGATTCCTTTGATAATATTTGCATTGTTAGCAAGCTACAAGTTAGTGAGCGGTATTTCCATGTTTTAGATATGTAGTTTAATTATATGAAAATAATGCTATAGCCATATCATGTTGTATGTTAAGTGAAGGTTTGAGCATGTGGTTAGAATTCATGTTGTAAAGAGGGGAGACTTGATAGTAGATTATGCATCCAAATTGTATCATGAATCATATGTCATGCCACGTATACATTAGAGGTTCCAAATACTTAATGTTGCATATGTTAGAATAATTGAAATGATTTTATCAAGTAAAGGACTTTGCATGCTTGAATGGTCATCTAGTTAGGCCACCTTTTTCTGCTACACATACATGCTGGAATTGACTTAGGAGAAACCATGCTTTTTATTCATTCTCCTGATGTCTAGTTTTAGGGGATTGTGTAGTCAGATGTTCAGAGTTGGAACAGTTGGGGATTGATGATTGGGTGTTGCGGCAACCGCGGACTGGGGGCGGTTGACCGGCTTATTAGTATTATTATTATTATTGCATCAGATTGGAGGTGAGGGATCGGGCTTCTTTAGTGGATGGTCTTACCCACATGTTTAGAGTCTTGATCCAGTCCTGCTACATCAGATACTTATGGTTACATACTTTACTCGTGTGGGTCGCTCCCCTCGAGTGCCACTCCGGAGTAGGCTTAGGGCCGTGCCGTGTGCCGGTCGGTTGGATACTTTTAGGGCCGTGCCGTGTGCGGTCGGTTGGATACTTTTAGGGCCGTGCCGTGTGCCGGTCGGTTGGATACTTTTGGGATCGTGCCGGGTGCCGATCAGTTACTTGTTCTTGAGAGGACAGCAGAGCAGGCAGTACCAGTGTTACTGGTGTTCGATTGGGTTGGTCTTGTAGTCTGTGACATCCTGGTCCATATCATTAGCTATTCCTTTAGCTAGGCATCTTTGAGGCATGATAGGGGTAGCTCTTCATCAGTAGTTTTACTTATAGCTTACCACCTTGTGTTATTTTTTCCGCCTCTGATAGTCCTAGTGGGCATGCTCGAGTTTGAGGTCTACCCACTAGGGGAGGCTACTGTTTTTATAGTAGTTCTCACCCCCCACTGTTTTCTCTTTTCTTTCCCCTCTTTGTTTTGCAGAGTCTTCTGCGGGATTTGCGGGACCCTCTACCCAGGATCGAGGTAAGAGGATAGCTGATTAGATAGATACTTCCCGGGTTTCGAGCTTTGTAGTTTTGGATGTATCCCCTGTACTCTCAGACAGTTGTATTTTTTTGTTATTTTGGGTCTGGCTTCTGCCAGCTGGTTGTATTTACTTCGTGAGCTGGGAGAGACACTTGTACTTATTTGAGAGCTTTATTGTACTTTTACTTTCCAGCTTTTGTCTGAGATGTTTTAGTTTTAGTTAGCTCTGTTGTATGCTCCTTTATTATATTATTTCTTATATCTGAGCAGGTTACCAGCGCTTCGTGTACACGGGAAATACCGTGTGCTCGGCGGATCTGTGTTTGAGCCCGGGTTCTGGTTTACACCCGGGGCGTGACAGCTGCTGTCTCTGCCGCTGTGACCCCTGCTGTCGGGACTGCGACCTCTGCTGCTGCGAATGCTGCTGCTGTCGCTGGGGCTGCTGCTGATGCTGCGGGGGCCTCTGGGATCCCCCAGACCCTCGCCGCTCCGATCGCCCACGGCCCGTGAACTGAGGCGGTGGCGGTCGGGGCGGCCTCCAGGAGCTGCCCTGTCCCCCATCGTCCGACGCTGGTCGCTTCCTCTCAGAACTCTGAGCGACCGCGCCCCCACGCCTAGCAACTACGTGGTCTCCCCTCTCGACCCACTGTGCATGATCCACTGCCTCTGATAAGGTCTGAAGCCTCTGGGCGTGCACCAAGGTATAAATCTCAGGGCGCAGACCCGTCTCAAAAAGCTCGACGTGGTGCGGCCCATCCCTGGCCACATAGGGCACGCAGTTGAGCAACTGCGTGAACTCCTGAAAATAGTCCCATACAGCCCGATCACCTTGCTGTAGATTCTTCAAATCATCCTCAATCTTTTTCTTCACGCTCGTGGAGAAGTAGGTGTCCAGAATCATCCGTCGAAACTCCGACCAAGGTAGCTGTCGGGTAATCTGAAACTCCAAAGGCTCAACCCGACGCCACCAGGCATCTGCATCCCCCTCTAGACAGTGCACAGCCATGTGCACTCTATATCTATGGTCGATGAAGAAGTCCCGAAATAACTTCTCCATCGCTGCCAGCCACGAACCGATCTCCCACGGGTGTGTACTCTGCCCTGAGAACCTAGGCGGTCCTCGCTGACAAAACTGTGAGAGTTTGTCGGCAAACTCCTACTCCTCCGCCGGGGTCAATGGCCTGAACATCCCCTGGGCCCCACTGCTCGACGACGGTGCCGTAGGGGCAGGCGGAGCAACCGGCGGTACAACCGGTGGTACCGGGGCCTCTACAGTAGTAGGGAGAGGTGCCCCAACCTGGGCAAGTAACTGCTCGAACCTCTGCTCCTGTCGGCGGTGACTCTCCGCCAACTGGGCCACCATGGCCCTCAGCTCGCTAATCTCAGACGGCCCGGACTGCTCCGGCCCCTCCGGGGGTGTAGAAGTACCCCGGGTAGGAATCCATCGCCTAGGAGGCATCCTGCCACGCAAGAAACAACAGATCAGAAAACAAAACCACTCTCGACCCAATCCAGCGAAAGTCATAAGCATCCTCCCATTTCTGTAACCTTATGTTGTCTGCAGCCAACATAATAGTCCTCCAGAAATAGGATATGCTAGTCCCTCTTCACTCTCAGGAAGGGTTTAATAATAAATTGCCGACTTTCGCAAAATATCACGCCCCTCACGCCCTGCCGTCCTAGGGTCTGCCAAAAGCCTAGGGTTTCCTAAGTCCCAACTGACCTATCCCTAAGCTCTGATACCAACTTAATCTGTCACGCCCCGGGTGTAAACCAGAACCCGGGCTCGTCTACAGATCCGCCGTGGACACGGAATTTTCCGTGTACACGAAGCGCTGGTAACCTGCTCAGATATACAGATATAATAAAAGAGCATAAAACAGAGCTAAACTACTATAAATGTACCACTCAGACAAATACTGAAAAAGAAAGTACAACATAGCTCTCATAAATATACAAATGTCTCTCCCAGCTCACAAAATAAAATACAACCAGCTGGCCGAAGCCAGACCCAAAAATAAAAGGAAAAATACAACCGTCTGAGTGTACTGGGGATACATCAAAATCTACTGAACTCTGGGTCAGGGAAGCAGCTAGCTAATCAACGATCCTCTTACCTCGGTCCTGGGAAGAGGGTCCCGCAACACCCGTAGAAGTCTCTGCAAAACAAAGGGGAAAAGAAGGGGGAAAAACAGTGGGGGTGAGATGTAGTAGCAGCGGGTTTAAAATGCTGTGGTTCTGTTTTTGGGTCTACTTTTGGTTTTCTTCATTTCGCATTCCGTTTCGGGGGTCTGGAGGGTGATCTAATAATTCTTTGTTTCCTGGCAGACCGTCGGGGCTCGCGGGTATTTTTAGTCAATAAAGCTCGCGAAACGGAGAACGGCGGCGCAATCGGTTTTGGATTCTGACTCCGGAATCTCCCAGAATAAATTCCGAAAGGTGGCTAGCGGTTTAGGCGATCAACACGGTTTACCAGGCCGACCGGACCCGGGTTCGCACCCGACTTATTATATTCTTTTGACTTGAAATGGGTTCATTCCCATTTCTCATTCTGACCGCTCGGGCTATTTTCATATCTTGGGGAACAGGGTTTAGGACCTTTCTCAACTCCTCTCACCCTAGGCGTACGTATCCCGAGCGCGGACGAGGAACCGTTTTCCCACCCCAACGCTACCTCCTTCCCAACGATCGGCGTGGAGATCCCAGCGGCGCGACCGAGGGAGGGACGACCGTACACCTTTCGAAATCGAGCACGCAAGAGCGGGACGATCCCTTTTCCCCCATTGTTCAACCCTAAGCGACGAAACCGAGGTGAGCATGGTTTTAGATCGTTCTTGTTTTTCTTGCTTTCTTGTTTTTAACAAGCGGGGGGAGGGAGGATGACGGCTTCGCCGAATTCCGGCGTGCGTGCGCACCCGCGCATGCGGGCGGCACCGCATGTGGGTGGCGTGCCGCACGGCCTGCGCAGGGGCTGGGCGCATGCGCACCCGCGCATGCGGGCGGCACCGCATGCGGGTGGTGCGCCCGCGCGGCCTGCGCAGGGACTGGGCGTATGCGCACCCGCGCATGCGGGCGGCACCGCATGCGGGTGGCGCGCCCGCACGACCTGCGCAGGGCTGGGCGCGCGCGCACCCGCGCATGCGGGCAACACCCGCATGCGGGTGGCGCGCCCGCGCGGCCTGCGCGGGGCCGCGCGCGCGCGCACCCGCGCATGCGGGCGGCGCCCCCGTACGGCCGCACGGGGCCGAGCGTCGCGCGGGGGGGAAGGCCGCGTGAGCCGTGGGTCCTATGTGTTTTACTTTTTGTTGACTACGGTTGGTGGGCACTGATCTCTACCCGGGGGTTCCTTTTATAGCTTCGGGGAGCGTACCGGGACGCGGGGGAGTCGAGCGTTGATCCCTACATGCAAAGGTGGGTTTTTCTTTGAGACTTAGCATAGAGTTGGTATTGTTGGAAGGATCTTTACTGCATATTATCGGTACTAATGCTGACAGTCTCTATTATGTGCGATATTACTCTGTATCTTGGTTACCATGCTCGTAGTTGCGACACGCGCACCCGCGGTCTGGCCACCGCAAAGGGTGCTCTTTTTCGGGAAAGCGGTCTCCGACCCGTGTAAACCCATGAGGTGATGTAGTGGGGGCCCCCGTAGGTGTGGGGTTTGAGGCATCAAGGGGGGGAACGGTGCGATCCATCGGGGTAGGTGCCCGCCGAGGTCCGGTGCCCCAAGGTGTGAGCGGTGCGATCCGTCGGGATAGGTGCCCGACGAGGTCAGGTGAATCGGTGTTACAGGTGTTACGGGTATTACAGGTGTTGCAGGGGTTCGTGTATTACCTTTCCCTTGAGTGGGGTGGTTGCTCTGGATAGTCTTACAGTTGGGTTCGTTTTTCCTTCCTGCATATTATTTTTATCATTGTGTCGCTGACTACCCACTCCGTGACAGGTTCTTCCAGGGGTGCGAGGTAGACGACGGTGAGGCCGAGGCAGGAGTAGTTGGGCCGTGGGGAGCCCTAGTCTGTATCTTCTTTACTTTTCCTTGCATTTCATTTAGTACTGTAGGCTACGGTGTGGTTCTCGATACCCTTGTGGGGTCGGTGTGGATGTTGATGTTGGTACTCTGGACATGCATTACTGGTTCTTTTTACTATCTTTGGTCGGCCGATTTCAAAGCAAAACAACAAGAAAAGAAAAGAATTGCGAAACTGTTTTCAAAACCTTGGGTCGTGTGGGCCCGTTTTCTAAACCCTGTGGTTTTATGGTTTTCCCAAACTGTTTTCAAAGCTTTGGGTCGTGTGGGCCCGTTTTCTAAACCCTGTGGATTTATGGCTTTTTCAAAACTGTTTGCAAAACCCTGGGTCATGTGGACCTGCTTTCAAAACCGTGAGTTTATCCTTTCAACTTGACCGGCCTCGGACACTGTTTCTAGTCTGCTTTCGTAGTTATGTTCAGTACTGTTGTGATTGAATGAATGCTTGTGTTTAACTGTTGTATTAGCCGCGATGCCGTGCATATACAGAGGAGACTCTGCCCGTTTGTCGAGTAAATATGTATATGCGGCGGGTCTGGGCACGCGCCGGGGAGGGCTGAGTTTCAAAAAAAATTTAAACGCCAGTCGAACAACTCTTTCTTTTCCGCTGAGCGAAACCCCCGGGGCGTGACATGAGAACTACTATAATGACAGTAGCCTCCCCTAGTGGGTAAACCTCAACTCGAACATGCCCACTAGGACTACCAGAGGCGAAAAGAATAAATATGGTAAACTATAAGTATGGCTACAGATAAAAGCTACCACTAATATGCCTCTACATGCCCAGCTAAAAAGATAGCTAAATATATGCATCAGAATATAAATACCTGCCTGACTAAACCCAATCTGTAAACTAGTAACCACCGGTACTGCCTGCTATGCCTGCCAAATCGGGTATGCCAGTCTACGCATAACACCGATAGGGGATAGGAGTCTCAAGGACTCAAGATCTGTATAACGTGCACACTATACTTGCCAAATCGGGTATGCCGGCCAATGCATAACACCGATAGGGGATAGGAGTCTCAAGGACTCAAGGTCGTAGTAACAAGTATCATAGTAGAATAAGTCAGCAGGACTGGATCATGACACTGATATGAGTGGGAAATCATCCCCTAAAAGGAGCCCAAATCCTCTCCCGATCTGATGCAATAACAACTGTCCGGTCAACCGCCCAAAATTCGCAGTTGCCGCAATTACCCTGCCCTCAACCTGCCTGTCCCAGAATCCCAACGACTGACTACACTATCCCAGCCCCTGCTCTACCTGAGCATAATAGCCCCTATGACTAGGTAATTGGAGAAAATAAAATCATGGTTTCTCCTAAGTCAATTCCAGCATGATAGTGCAGCAGAAAAAGGTGGCCTAACTAGGTGACCATTCAAGCATGCAAAAGTCCTTTCTTAACAGAATAATTTCAGTGTTCTAATTCTTACAAGATTTACAGTATGCCTCTATTTGAATATCTGAAGTACTAACCTGCCACAAGCCAATTTATACACATGCTTAAGTTTCCCTATTATACAAAAGTATAACATGAATTTAGCTGAATATTACCAAAAGGTTTAAGCAATAATTCCAAGGATTCTAATCAACTTAACACTTGTAAGAATTACCATTTATTAGTATCTAGTCCTCTAAGGATGCAAGTATCAATTACAAGTCCTTTTCTTTTCATTAAGCATGCTATGTTCATTCAACTAGTATAATAGTAACATTACACATGACTAGCTCCAATATGCCTAGTGGGTTGTCCCAAGTAAGAGGTTAACAACGGTACCCACCTCGAGCACTAAAATCCTGTCCCAAATGCGAAAACCCGCGCTCGCACCAAAACTCACCGCAATGCTGTACCAAACCTCCAAGAAGAACATACAAAATTTTAGTCCTTCAAACAACACAAAATCTGTCCCAAAATTACCGATGTAAAGATCTCAGATTTTCACCTGCGAAGGGTGCTCAGAAAATTCCAAGAAAAATACCGTCGCATTCCTTGCGACGAACCCGTCGAAACGAGTACCCGCACCTTCAAAACCGAGCTTCCTTCGCTGAGATATAAATTCGGCAAGGGGAACACCCCAAACAAAACTGTGCAGAATTTCTGTACCAAAGAGTTACAGAGAAAGGAGATTTCCACCTTCGAAAAATATTCAGAAAATTCTGGGAAAATTCTAGGAGATTCCTTACGAGGTGTAGATGAAAAACGCCTCTTGAATCGCCTCGATCCGATGCATGAGCGCGAAGTTATAGCCGAATCAACCAGGTGCTGCCCAAAACTCCGCGAGGAAAAATGGGTCACAAAGAAGCTCGGGAAACTCAAAATCCACATGAAAACCAGGGGCAACTCAAAATAACAAAAATGAAGCCCTACCTGTCAAGACTCCAACGGCGCAAGAATCACCCGAATCGGAGGTCGGGGTGAGCCGGGGGAGCCTAAACACTGCGAAGGGACGAATCGGGTCGTCGATGAACGAGCGTCGCGCCGCGCCGGAAAATGGCCAACCTCGAAAAACGCGCTCCTAAAAATCCCAGGAATGATCAGCAAGAAAGGTTTCAGGTAGAGGAAAATTTTTCCTTAAGAGTGCCCTGTGAAAATCCTCACAGAAAGTGAGCAAAAAGGGCCCCCAGGGTCCCTTTTATAGCCCAGCCCAAATACCCCCTCCTTGGCCGGATTCGGGCGCCAACTTTCGGGCGCCCGAATCCGCCAAGGCGGTTGGACGGGGACCCTCCGACGCGCCCGGAAAATTGTGGGGCCGCCACGTGTATCCGCACACGAAACAGCTGTAACGACCCGACCCACTAGCAATAATAACTCGTTGGGCCCAAATCACAGCCCAAAATGCTTAAGCCAGTTATTATTAATAGTGTCCATGTCTCATATAAATCCAATCACAATTCCATCCACATCCGATGTGGGACTATTGGGGGCGTCACAGACTCCCCCCGTTTAGGCCTGACGTCCTCGTCAGCCCAAACACACACACAGCAGCACAAGATTACCAGGCGATGTGAGACTTGTCTCGCTAGCCCTGTCATCTAGACCCAGGCTCAGCCAAGACTCGCCATACACTTCCGACTAGTTATTGGCTCTGATACCATCTTAGTCTGTCACGCCCCCGGGGTTCAAACGCGCAGAAGAGGAGCCACCGATGCTCCTAATTCAGCTATACATTTTTTTTTTTTTTTTTTTGAAAACCATATCTCCCCGGCGCGTGCCCAGACTT
Organism: Tillandsia fasciculata; assembly: GCA_029168755.2. Lineage (NCBI taxonomy): Eukaryota > Viridiplantae > Streptophyta > Magnoliopsida > Poales > Bromeliaceae > Tillandsia > Tillandsia fasciculata. The sequence continues at coordinate 146,928 of JAQOTM010000406.1, read as the reverse complement.
GCCGCATATACAAATTTACTCTACAAACGGGCAGAGTCTCCTTTGTATATGCACGGCGTCCTGATTACATCATACATTCCTCTCGAGCATTAACCACACTAATCGAGGTACAAACACATACAACATGCATTCCAAACTTTCCATCAACCTTTATACAAAGAAAAGGGCCGACTGATTTGAAAGGATAAATAATCGCAAGGTTTTAAAAGCGACGCCCACACGACGTCATCAATTTTGGAAAACTATTTTCGAAACCACATAAATCCACAGAGTTTTAGAAAACGGCACCCACCCGATGCCAACTTTTATAAAACCAGTTCGAAGTCGCATAAATTCCACAAGGTTTTAAAAATCCGGTGTCCACACGACACCTACGTTTTGAAAGCGGTTTTCGCAAACGATTTTGTCTTTCTTTGTTTTCCTTGTTTAAAACGGCCAAGTAGGAGATGAAATAACATTCAATAACATAAATGAAAGGAAAGGCAACATCCACTTCGACCCCACGGGGGTGTCGCGAACCACAACTAACTAACATGAGTAATAAAATAAAGAGGGAAAAAGAATCACTGTGTCTGAAGTCAACCAATGTCAGAACAGCACTCTCGCGGCCTCACCGGTGCCCTAGCACTCGCCCCTGGACGAACCTGTCACGAAGTGGGAAGTCAGTGACTAGAAATAGTATGATAAGCAAAAGGCTATGAATATAGCAAACCACAACCACCGGAGCAACCGTCCCTCTCATACATCCTCAACGATAATCATACCCTGTAATCATAGCAATAACCGGGCACCCTTCCCGACCACCGCACCGGGCCCCTACCCCGGTGCCTCCTGCCGAGCACCTGCCTCGGCCGCCGAGCACCTACCTCGACATCACCGCTCACACCCCCCACCTATGAGGGCCCCCATTCCTAACGCCACCATCGCGTGGGGTACACGGGTCAACGTACCACTTTTCCGGAAAAGCACACCCTTGCGGTGGCCAAACCGCCGGTGTGCGTGTAGCAACCAGAGCCTCAGATCGATAGTAAGCAAATAATAATATAACAGGGTTAGTACATAGACAGGAGGAGACTTACAATTCACCTTTGCCCCAAACATACTATATTTTTCATGAATTCCTATTCCCAAAATCCCCGGGAAAGTACCCACCTCGATGAAAGTCGTCCGGTGCTTGGCTCGTCCGTGACCATATGCTTGCTTCCTAGAACGTCTCGTACCCCTGAAGGAAGCGAAGGTGTGTGTCAAGGCTAAGGGATTTGGACACTGACACCGACTCCCTACCAAAACCGACGACTGACGTGACCCCCGAACTCCGCGAGGCGGGGTTCGCCGCACGGCACCGACCCGTGCAGCGTGTACTCCGTCTGCGTACCGCTCCAACGGCCCCAACCCATTGCGGCGGCCAGACGGCGCGCTCGCCGCACAGCGTGCGGCCTGTGGGAGGGCGCCGCGCGGCCGACCCACTAGCAATAATAACTCGTTGGGCCCAAATCACAGCCCAAAATGCTTAAGCCCAGTTATTATTAATAGTGTCCATGTCTCATATAAATCCAATCACAATTCCATCCACATCCGATGTGGGACTATTGGGGGCGTCACAGACTCCCCCCGTTTAGGCCTGACGTCCTCGTCAGCCCAAACACACACACAGCAGCACAAGATTACCAGGCGATGTGAGACTTGTCTCGCTAGCCCTGTCATCTAGACCCAGGCTCAGCCAAGACTCGCCATACACTTCCGACTAGTTATTGGCTCTGATACCAAATGTAACGACCCGACCCACTAGCAATAATAACTCGTTGGGCCCAAATCACAGCCCAAAATGCTTAAGCCCAGTTATTATTAATAGTGTCCATGTCTCATATAAATCCAATCACAATTCCATCCACATCCGATGTGGGACTATTGGGGGCGTCACAACAGCCGTGCAAGCGGCTCCGCTGCGCGCCACGCGTCCCTGTCCCGGTCAACCCCTGCATGCGGTCGGCCAACCTCGGGCCGACACGTAAGATGTAACAACGACTCCCAAAGATACGAAAATATTTGATATTTGGTTTTCTACAAAACCATAGCTCATATGGTGTATTTAAAGTTTCCGGGCGCAAATACACTCGATTAATTACATAGACTGCAGTGTTCACAGCTTCAGCCCAAAAATATAGCGGTAAATTCCGGCTATGAAGCATAACACGTGCCATCTCTTGTACAACCCTGTTTTTGCGCTCGACTACACCATTCTGTTGAGGTGTATAGGGTGCTGAGAATTCATGTTTAATGCCGTTGGAAGTGCAAAAATCAATGAATTTAGAATTTATGAATTCTCCACCTCTATCACTTCTAACACGAATGATCTTTTCATTCTTTTCAATCATAATACGATGGCAAATGTCGTGAAAAGAATCAAAAGTATCTGCTTTCTTTTTCAAAGATGCTACCCATGAGTATCTAGAGAAATCATCAACCAATAGAAAATATACCATTTACCTCCCAAAGATGGTTGACGAGTTGGCCCCATTAAATCCATGTGCAAAAGTTCCAAAGGCCGTTTTGTACCAACGTGGTTCAAGTTCTTGTGTGCAGTCCTAGATTGTTTTCCCTTTTGGCAACCACCACACACAATGTTTTGTTTAAGTGAAAGTTTAGGAACCCCCTTGACCACGTCTTTGTTTGAAATTCTTGCAAGTTCCTTAAAATTTATGTGACCTAGCCTTTCATGCCAAAGAGTTTCATTATTCAAAGAGGCTAAGTTACAGTTTTCAGAAATTTTATTAGGAACAACATAACAGTTATTTTCAGATCTAACCCCCTTTAAAAAGAAAACATGGTCCTTATCAGTTACAATACATTCAACAGATGAAAAATTAACTGAAAAACCATTGTCACAAAGTTGACTAATACTAATGAGGTTAGTCTTAAGGCCTTCAACAAATAGCACATTATTCAAAATCGGGCCATCTGGAATAGCTACTGTTCCTTTTCCAACAATTTTGGAAGACCGACCGTCTCCGAAAACTACAAGTCCTCCGGAGATTTTCTCAAAATTTTGAAAGCAATTTTTGTCATCGGTCATGTGACGGGAACACCTGCTATCCAGATACCAAGACGAATTATCATACGCATGCAAGGAAATATTAGTAACAAGACAAGGGAAAATTTCACCTTTGCGCACCCAAACCTTTTTGGACTGCGTCGGTAATGGTCGTGAAGTTATTCTCCTAGGTGAAAGCGTCTTGTTAGAATGATTGCTGCTCCTTGATGATGTCGTCTTGCGCGGTGAACTACCAAGGCTCTTTTCCTTTGAAAGATTTGCATTTGATTTCCGAGGAATCACCCTTTTGGTAGTTGTTGCAAGAGGTGCTTGAGTTGAACGTTTGGCTCCCATCTTGCAATTTCTCCTTATGTGCCCTGAAAAACCACAACGAAAACATACCTTGGTGCTTAACGATCCAGAAGAGGGTGAAGTAGGCTTGTTGTCGTTGTTTGTCGTGAATTCCGGTGTCGGAGGAGGAGATACCGACTGAGGCACAAAAACTGTTCCACTCGAACTAGGACTGTCTCTAGTTTGAGTGTATCCGAGGCCGAAACGGTTTGTTTGACCAAGACCAAAAAGTTTATCCAACTTACTCCTTCCCGATGAAAATCTCTTTAAATCATCCTTGAGTTGGAAAATGGTCTTTGTCCTTTCCAATTTTTCCTGTCGAGCCTCATTGTAGAGCTTCGAGAAGTAATTCGCCTTATCCACCAATTTTACATGTTCCTTCTTGAAATGCTCATTTTTCTCTTGAAGGGAAACATTTGTCTTGATCAGGTTATCCCTTTCCACTTCAAGAGCGTTTGAGAGAGAAGTTGCCCTTTTTGCTTCTTCTTCGAGTTCCTGCAATCTCCCTCTCAAACTCCTGTTTTGCTTTGCCAATTTCTTTGAATCCCTCAAAAGCTTATGGTAGGCAAGAGCAAAATCTTCACCTTCAGAGTTGCTCGATTCGTCGTCCATGGCATTCTTTTCAGCATGGGAGGAGTTGGACAAAGAATCGGATGTACTTGCCATTAAGCACATGAAGGGTGAAGATGTGGACGCGTGGAACGCCGTTGCGTTGTTTTCTTCATCACTGGAAGATGACTCATTTGACGTTGAGGTGTCATCCCAAGTGACGGCTTGCATCGCCTTTTTCTTTGCCGGATTCTTATTGGGACACTCCGTTGCAATGTGGCCGTAGCCTCGACATTTGAAGCATTGTAGTTGTCCCTCAGAGTTCTTCTTATCCTTTGAGAAGTTCTCTTGCTTTCTTGACTTGTAGCTTGAAGAACCCTTGCCTTTCTTCGACTTTCCGAAGGATGGAGTTTTGCTTGAATTACCCCTTCGAAAGTTTCGGCGAAACTTCCTTGTCAAGAGAGCAAGTTGCTTCTCAAAATCCTCCATAGAAAGGTTCTCGTCATCGTCTGAGGAGGATGAATCCGCGTCTTCTTCTTTGGTTGATTTCAATGCAAAACCTGAAGACTTAGAAGAGGATGCTTTTCCAGAAGAATAGTTAGTAGGAAATGTCATTTCATAAGTTTGAAGTGCACCAACTAATTCTTCTACACGGATTTCGTCCGGGTGTTTAACTGTTTCAATGGCTGTAACCTTGGGCGAAATCTTTCAGGAAGAGTTCTTAAAATTTTTCTTACAACTTTAGATTCTGGAATTTTCTCTCCCAAGTTAGCACATGTATTCACGATGTCTTGCAATCGTGTATAATAATCTGTGAAAGATTCATTTTCTGCCATAAAAATGGAGTCAAACTTGCTCGTAAGCATTTGCAGTTTTTGAATCTTCACAAGGTTAGTTCCCTCATGTGTAACTTGTAGAACATCCCAGATTTCTTTCGCAGTCTCACATGCCGAGACGCGAGAGAACTCAGTTTGCGACAAAGCATTAAATAAAGCATTAACACCTTTGCCATTGTAAGAAGATAAATCAATCTCTTCCTTGGTCCATTTCGACCTAGGTTTGATGGTGCGAACATCAGCAATAATTTCAGTTGGATTAGACCATCCTAATTCAATTGATTGCCACACCCGTTCGTCGATGGAAATTAAAAAGGCTTTCATCCGTACTTTCCAGTAGGCATAATTTGTTCCATCGAAGAATGGGGGTCTGTTGATGTTTCCACCTTCAACCATTGTTTACAACCCTATTCCCGCTCTGATACCACTTGTTGGGTTATGTATTAATTGGATCTAAATAGGGGAAAAAACACCTAGAGGGGGGTGAATAGGTGTAAACAGTAAACACTCAAAAAATCATTGCGCAATAAAACCCAATGCGGAAATTAAAAATAACACGCAAGATTTTTACGTGGAAAAACTCCAAACCGGAGTAAAAAACCACGGGACCGATAACACGGCGAAATCCACTAGAATTGAAACACGTACAAGGTGATTTACCGTACACACTCACGACTCAACCTTTTCCATACGCTCCTAGTAGATCTTCTCCGCTCGCTCCACAACGCTTCTCGAATCCACGATCTGCGTCCAACGCCGAATCCACGACGTCCAACGTCGAATCCACGACGTCCGACCGAATCCACGGTCTTCACCCAATAGCACGTCTCGAATCCACGAACGTACCTCGCTTCGAATCCACGAAAGCGGTAGCACCTTGAATCCACAAGGCCACGCGAGTCCACGCGCCGATTTTGGGAAAATTGTTGTTTTTGGGTGGTGACGATCCGCCGAATACTTAGATTAGAAATAGATCGGAAATACCATCTAAGTATTCATTAATTTGATTCTACTCAAAATCTGAGTTTGGAAAACCTAGAATCAAATTAATCAATATAGATGAAGAAACATAGAATTAAATCTATTGATTTCCTTTCTTCTCTATATGTGGATTTTTCTTTTTCGGTCGTATATGGATCTGCCCTAGAAAAAGAATCGTAGGGTCTATTTATAGTTTAGAAACCATTGGAAGAAGATAAGGATCAAAAACTAACCATTTCTGGAATTTTACAGGACGACAGTCCGGACTGTAAATCGGCGGTCCGGACTGTTTCAGCGAAACAGACTTTATCCAGAAAAGAGGACATTCGGGGTCCGGACTGAAATTCCACGGTCCGGACTATTCATGAAATTCCAGCAAATCTCACGTTCGGGGTCCGGACTGAAATTTCCACGGTCCGGACTGGAATTGCGCATGAACCAACCTCTGTTCGGGGTCCGGACTGTGATGTCCGATCCGGATCCTGAACATGTAGTATGTCCAGTTTTTGAACTTTATGCAATCAAACATTCAACCAAGTGTTTCTACTCTATAAGAAGTATTCGGATCACCAAAAATATTTAGTTAAACGTACCTGATCCTTTTGAATTCTTCTTTCTTGAGATTGAGGTATATGATCCAAACTTCTTTATCTTCAATCTTCAAGACTTAAACACTTTCACGAAATACGGCAATACAAATTCCTTAACAAAATTCCCACCTTATACCAACCTTGGAATTTGACGGGGTCAAGTATTCCAAAATGCATTTTATTTAATCAACTTGAAAGACAATGCTTGGTAAACATGTGGTAGCTGCACACAGTACTCGGACGACCGAGGTGGTAGCTCTTTCCTCCATGTGGTGGTAGTTTTCAGACTCCTCATTGGGATGTAACTCTTTCCACATCTTTTGAGCATAACACTTTTCTTTGACTCCCCCTCAATTGGCTATCAATTATTTAAGATATAAAGTATTCAACCAAAGATTGATCTCGATTTCATACTCGACTAAATTGTCAAATAAGATAAAAACTATACCAAGAGATCATTTGAGAGAGAAATTGACTTTGATCAAAACAAAGATGACTTAATTGACATAAATGATCATTGCATCAACTGAATTATTATGATATCCAAAGCATAATAAATTTCTAATTATATAAAAAGGATGCAGTTAAAGTCATTATAACTAATGCTCAATTAATGTTCTATGTATAAGCATAGATAATGAACAAAAACACACAACAAAACGTAGCCTTAGCAATGGTTTCAAAAAGAAATTATTTAAAGGAAAGCATTCCAATTGCCTTATGCAAATGAATAAATCGTTTTTAATCCAAGGGTTTTGTTAAAATGTCAGCTAATTGATCCTCAGTTGAAATGTAGGAAAGTTGAAGAATATTTGATTCAACTAGCTCTCTTAGAAAATGATATCTAAGTTCAATGTGTTTTGTTCTTGAGTGCAACACAGGGTTTTTGGAAATATTTATAGCACTGGTGTTGTCACAGAGAATTGTTACCGAAGTTGCTGAAATTCGGAAGTCGCTCAACACACTTTTCATCCAAATGAGTTGGGTTGAACAACTACCCGCTGAAATATACTCCGCTTCGGCAGTCGAGAGTGCAATGCAGTTTTGCTTTTTACTATGCCATGCAACAAGGCAATGGCCAAGATAAAAACATGCACCACTCGTACTTTTCCGATCATCCACAGATCCTGCCCAATCGGCATCTGAATATCCTACAATGTCAAGACTTGTTCCCATAGGATACCAAATTCCGAAATTTACGGTTCCTTTGATATACCGGATGATCCGTTTCACCGCTTTCAGGTGAACCTCCTTTGGTGCTGATTGATATCTCGCGCAGATCCCAACACTAAAGGATATGTCCGGGCGACTAGCCGTGAGGTAAAGTAGACTTCCAATCATGCTGCGATAAAGTTTCTCGTCTACATTTTCACTAAGAGATTCACTTCCTAATCCCTTGTTGCTAGTTCCCATTGGAGTCGGAAAATCTTTAGAATTTTCTAAACCAAACTTTTTGACCAACTCCATTGCATACTTGGATTGACACAGATGGATGCCTTCTTCACTTTGTTTCACTTGCAATCCAAGAAAATATGTCAGTTCGCCCATCATGGACATCTCAAATTCGCTCTCCATGGTTTCAGCGAATTTAGAAGCATCATTATCTCTTGTTGCACCAAATACAATGTCATCGACATAGATTTGTGCTACAATGAAGTTATCCTGATAATGCTTCACAAAGAGAGTCCGATCTGCTCCCCCTCGAGTATAGCCCTTTTCCAAAAGGTGCTTTGTCAACCTTTCGTACCACGCTCGCGGTGCTTGTTTTAGACCGTAAAGAGCCTTTTTCAAACGAAAAACATGGTTAGGTAGTTTAAGGTCTACAAAACCTTTCGGTTGAGCCACATAAACTTCCTCATTTAAAAACCCATTTAAAAACGCGCTCTTAACGTCCATTTGAAAGAGTTTTATTTTAAAATGACAAGCTATTGCGAATAAGATACGAATGGACTCGAGTCTAGCTACGGGGGCGAATGTTTCATCAAAGTCTATACCTTCTATTTGAGAATAGCCTTGAGCAACTAGACGTGCTTTGTTCCTGATGATGGTACCATCCTTATTTTTCTTATTCTTGAAAATCCATTTAGTACCTATCACATTGTGTTGCTTCGGAGGCTTCGTTAATTCCCAGACTTTGTTTCGTTCGAACTGATGGAGCTCTTCCTGCATTGCTTCAATCCAGTAGTCATCCTGAAGAGCTTCATCGACATTCTTTGGTTCTATCAAGGATACGTAGCATGCGAATCCACAAACCAACTGTCTCCGAGTCCTGACTCCTTCTTGTGGGTCTCCAATAATGTTCGATTCAGGATGATCCTTGGAGATGCGTAACGTTTGAGGTAACGGAGTACTCGGAGGTACATGAGATGATTCCTGCACATCAGATAAACTTGAAGAACCATTAGATGCATCAATATTATCGGAAGAATTGTTATGAGAAGATGCATTAGCAGGTGTATCATCATCAAGAGAGATATCAGGGTAGATTTTTCAGATGCAAAGTGAAAAGCTTCATCTACTTTAACATTTATAGATTCTACGATCGTTTTAGATTCCAAGTTAAATACTCGATATGCTCTACTGTTTGTAGAATAACCCATGAAAATCCCTTCGTCACTTCGAGAGTCAAATTTTCCAAGATTTTCGCGGTCACGTAAAATGTAACAGCGACTCCCAAAGATACGAAAATATTTGATATTTGGTTTTCTACAAAACCATAGTTCATATGGTGTATTTAAAGTTCCCGGGCGCAAATACACTCGATTAATTACATAGACTGCAGTGTTCACAGCTTCAGCCCAAAAATATAACGGTAAATTCCGGCTATGAAGCATAACACGTGCCATCTCTTGTACAACCCTGTTTTTGCGCTCGACTACACCATTCTGTTGAGGTGTATAGGGTGCTGAGAATTCATGTTTTATGCCGTTGGAAGTGCAAAAATCAATGAATTTAGAATTTATGAATTCTCCACCTCTATCACTTCTAACACGAACGATCTTTTCATTCTTTTCAATCATAATACGATGGCAAATCTCATGAAAAGAATCAAAAGTATCTGCTTTCTCTTTTAAAAATGCTACCCATGAGTATCTAGAGAAATCATCAACCAATAGAAAAATATACCATTTACCTCCCAAAGATGGTTGACGAGTTGGCCCCATTAAATCCATGTGCAATAGTTCTAAAGGCCGTTTGGTACCAACGTGGTTCAAGTTCTTGTGTGCAGTCCTTGATTGTTTTTCCTTTTGACAACCGCCACACACAATGTTTTCTTTAAATGAAAGTTTAGGAACCCTCTTGACCACGTCTTTATTTGAAATTCTTGCAAGTTCCTTAAAATTTATGTGACCTAGCCTTTCATGCCAAAGCGTTTCATTATTCAAAGAAGCTAGGTTACAATTTTCAGAAATTTTATTTGGAACGACATAGCAATTATTTTCCGATCTAACCCCTTTTAAAAAGAATACATGGTCCTTATCAGTTACAATACATTCCGCAGAAGAAAATTTAACTGAAAAACCATTGTCACAAAGTTGACTAATGCTATTGAGGTTAGTCATAAGGCCTTCAACAAATAGAATATTGTTCAAAACCGGGCCATCTGGAATAGCAATTGTTCCTTTTCCAACAATTTTAGAAGAACGACCGTCTCCGAAAACTACAAGTCCTCGGGAGGTTTTCTCAAAAGATTGAAAACAATTTTTGTCACCGGTCATATGACGGGAACACCCGCTATCCAGATACCAAGACGAATTGTCATAAGCATGCAAGGAGGTATGAATGACAAGACAAGGGAAGATTTCATCTTTGCGCACCCAAACCTTTTTGGATTGCGTTGGCAATGAATGTGAAGTTATTTTCCTTGGTGAAAGCGTCTTGTTTGTGTCACGCCCCGAGTTCGCCAATTTGTACGGTTCGGGCACGCCAACAGACCCGCCAATCGGGTAAAACCTTTTTCTACCCGAAAGGAACGGTAACATCCATAATAACACAACAAGTGTATGCGGAAGCTCAATATCAGAGTACTAAAAATCACTATAAATTTAAAACTTTCATTCAATAACTAATGCGGAAATGAAAGCATACAGGAGTGAACCATAAATTAAACTTATTACACTTTACAATTCTGAACTTGCAAATAAATTATTACATTTCCTTTACATAATTCCTCACCATACAAGGTTCACTCAAGAAATATAAAAATGGTACCTCTGCTAGACCCTCTAGGTCACTATGCTGCTGGGCCCTTGCCCCTGTCGTATGCCTCGCTGTCGTCTGCATCTGATCTGTCTCGACCGCTGCATCCATTCCCGAACCTGTGGGGGGGTCACCCAAGGGGTGTGAGAACTTACGAGCGAGTTCCCAGTGGGTTCAACCACCGAGAGAGAGTGTCCTACACCACTTGGTCCAATGGAAGCAATAATAATAGTGTGCTAGGAAACTAAAATCCTCAACATCAATATGCAGCTATGCAATAATATATCACTACACTATCTGTGTACAACCATCGACCCAGCACTACTCTGTCTAGCCACACTAGGCTGCTAAGCACCAACTCGGCCACTATGCCGCTGTATACTGGGTTCAACTAACCCGGCCACCCTGGCCACTCTATTTTTCTTTATTCTTTAGATTCTGGTGCTTTAGTTCAAGTTAACCCTTGGAAATTCTTATCCAACGGGCCCGAGCCCGGTAGTCTTGCTACCATAAGATAAGATTTCTAAGGTTGCCGATAACACTCGCAAGTGTTACCCCGTCCTGCCGGGGGGACTTGTCATACGGGACACTGCCCGATAGGGTCACTGCCCAACTCTGACAAGAGTACTCTATCTACCAGTCATACGGGTCGCTGCCCGGGAGAGGGACCCTGCCCAACTCCTGACCGTTGTACGTTCGCCCCCGGAGGTACGCCCGTTTTATCTTTAATTTTCTTTCTTTTCTTTTCTTTCTCTTTTTATTTTAGTTCTTAGCCTCTTTGCTTTTGAACACTTGCTTTCCTTTCTTATTCGAGCTTATAGCTCCCTTTTTGCCACTGGCAATTCACTTTCTCTTTTCTTCGAGCATTTAGCTCCTTGCTTTCACTTTTAGCCCTTCGAAAGTACCTCGTCCGACGGGTCACTGCCCAGGGAGTCCTGCTCCACTTGACGAGTCTCAAATTCGAAGGCGTCATTAATATCCTCTTTTATTCTCTTTATCTTAAGCAATTTGCTTGTCTTGCTTATTAACCAATTTTAGCTCTATCTTGAACAATTTGATTGTCTTGCTTATTAATCACTTTTTCATCTCTTACCCAGGTCTTGCCACACGGGTAGCTAGAGAGTCACATGGACTCTTAAACATTTCTCTTTTATCTCTTTAACTCAAATTGAAGTTAAAGTTATTATCCATTTGCCCAGACACCCTATGACCTTCTAGGGTTATATTTTGATCAGCTTATTAACCTTGGGATCTTATCCCACTTTCCTGATTCCTCATTGAATCCTAGAGTTAACTTAACTCTATTTTCCTGTTCCACTATTAACTTAGAGTTACACTGACTCTAATTCCATGTTCCGCTGTTATTTTAGAATTACATTGACTCTGCTTTTCTGTTTTCCCTTTCATATCTCCACACTTGATCCACCCTTTCCATCCTCCTGATTCCTTACTGAATCCTAGAGTCAACTTGACTCTATTTTTCCTGTCTGTGAGTTTAAACTCTTCTAGCTCAACTTAGGTTCCCTTTACCTAAGTCCCATGTCATACCTGTCCTAGAGTTCCATGACTCTATGCTGACCTCTAGTTCACCTTAGGTTTCCTTTACCTAAGTTCCATGTCATACTCATCCTAGAGTTCCTTGACTCTATGTTGAACACTAGTTCTCCTTAGGTTCTCTTTACCTAAGTTCCATGTCATATACACCTAGAGTTTTCTGACTCTATGTTGATCACTCTATCCAGTGTCCTTAGGTTATCACCTAAGACCATGCCACTCATCCTTCCTAGGATAACTCCTAAGTTGATGTCACTCGTCAAACCCCTAAACTAGGTTTTCTCCTAGTCTTACTACCAACAAGTTCTGTTCCCTTATATCACATGATTCCTAGGGTTGTACCCTAACATGATCACAGTTATCAAGTAATTACTCATTTCTACGCATGCAATTATTTTCATATCCATCATAAAAATAATATTTATCCTCTAAGTCCTTTTTGCACATGAAAATGAATTATCTCCTTTTGGCAACTGACAGTTGCATTTATCATCTGTGTCCATCTACACATACAAATTTATCCCCTATTGTGGATAAATCATAAATATCACTTTTCCTCTAAATCTCTCTACACATGCACATATATCATCTGTTATTGACAACCAACAGTTGCACTTTTCATCTGTGTTCCTCTAAACATGCAATCTTATTCATAATTACCTAACGCCTCTAACAGGCTACTATCATGCTTCGAATCGAAAAGCAAAGGAGCAAGGGGAGAGGTCACCCAATTTCGGCAGAATTCCCCACCTTGTGGTGTTCCCAATTGCTTGTAGACACTTCCAATTGGTCTCCGCGCGATTCTTCTTGTTTCCTCGAGCTTGCACGTATAACGGTGCGCATCCCTCGCGTCCGCACGCAAAACGGTGCACGTCCTCCAAACCTGCACGCAAAACGGTGCACGTTAATAAAACTTGCACGCAAAATGGTGCACTTACCTTAAATCTGCACGCTCATAAAATAAATGCTCATTTATCCAATTTGCACAAACCACTTACACCCTACAAAACTCCAATGCATTCACAAGCCCATCATCACCAACAGCACCTTTAAAAACTCCAACCATCCAATTAAACCCAACAGGACACCCCATAACCCACCACACCAACAAAATTCCAAGAGGGCTCCCAGTACAGCACAAATTAGTACCCTCACAAATTCATTCCCAAAAGAAATTCACAACACACTTAAAAATACTAGATCCCAAAATCATAAATTACTTAAGTCCATTCTCACCTACACACAATTACACACTTATACCAATCCACCTCTCCAAACATTAATCCCTTACACACCACTATCCACAATAGCCACAAGTCCAACATAAAATGAAAGCTCACCTCCATAAATCATTTAAATCCACCCACATTCTACAGCACAAAATAAGTCCACCCCAACATCAAAAGCTGACAAATACAAGCTCCAATTAAACAATTTACACAACCAACAGCATGCTTGAAAGCTCTCTTTAGCACATTAATAGCTTAATGTTCACTTCATAGTCTCAGCACAATTTAATTCACATAACACCTCTCATAAGCTCCCAGCACCACCAAGGGCTCTAGCACACCACATAAATCCACTTACAAAATTTACTTAAGTCCACAACACACACACACACACACACACCCACAGCACTCTCCAATATTATGCCCTCATAAAACAACTACCAAAAACCACAATTCATTCTCTAAAAGCTCCAATGCGCATATAAACACCTTTCAGTACAACCAAACTCACAGCACACTTTAGAGCACTCAAGTCCATCAATTAATAGCTAACCCAACACACAAAACCATCCCAATTTGGTAAAATCCGCGAGTCGCGTCCTCTATTTGGCTCCGCACAGCACCTCGCCGAACTTCACGCACACTTGACGTCGTCCTGTGAGAGAAAAAAGGGGAAAAACCACGTCAAAAACGGCCCACAATAATCCACGCGGCACCCCGGGCAACCACAGCCCGGCCGATGAAAAACCTGCGCGAAAGAAAAAGAACGTGCCGCCACCGCAGCCGCGGCGCTGCCAGCAGCTGCCCGCGCAGCGCCTTGGGCCTGCCGGGTGGCCCCCAGGCCCGCAGCGCGCGGCCAGCGCGGCGTCTGGGCCCGCCGCGCGGCCCCCAGGCCCGCAGCGCGCGGCTGCGCCCAGCGCGCAGCGCGCGCCTGCTGCGGCCTGCGCGCGGTGCGCGGCCGCTGCGCCCTGCACGCAGCGCGCGCCTGCTGCGGCCGCTACGCTCAGCGCGCAGCGCGCACCTGCTGCGCCCTGCGCGCGGCCGCTGCGCCCTCCGTGCAGCGCGCGCTCGCTGCGCCCAGCGCTCCCCGGCTGCTTGCTGTCCACCAACACCTACAGCGACACCCCCATCCCAGCCAACACAACCACCAAAAAGACCAAAACTGAGCTTCTAAAGAAAATCTGCACATACCTCGTTGAGCTCGGCGCGCGCTCCGCTTGCTCAGCGGCTCCTCGCAGTAGGTCCAGACCAACCCCTCAAACCATCATCCCTTTTCACCATTTTTCTCTTTTTCTTCTTACTCCTTTTCTCTCTTTCTCCCTTTCTTTCTTTTCCTCTGTTTCCACTCAATTCCTCTGCTTGGCTTGGAGAAGAAGGCAATGGTGGTGAGGTGAGGTGGCGTGCTAATTAGGAGATGTTAATTAAAAAGAAAGGAGGGGGTAGCTGGGAGCATTAAATGCACCCAAAGAAAATATCCAAATCACACTTAAGTTCAAATCACAATAATCCACTCTCTTAACCAAATCACATCACTAATTCTTATCTTTCCTTCCAACCTTCCAGACCAAAACCCCAAAACCACTAATTAAATAAATTAAATAATTAATCCATTAAAAGCCCCCATCAACTCACTTTTCGACTCAACGGCCTCTGCGTCGATTCGAAATGCTTCCAACCCACTTGTAATTACATTTGAAATATGTTACAAGTATTTTTGCTGCGTTTGGCCATTTCTGGGTCACCAAAAGCCTCATTGTATCAAAAATCGCTGGCGAACCCCGTTCTCACAATCCGGGTATCCGATCAACATGAAATTTTTACTGTGACCTTAAAACATAATTACACAGCTCCTGTAATTTTCTCAGAATTTTTCGACACTGTTGGCGGAGCCCGTTTTCACTATCGGGTATCCGATCAACGCGAAACTTTTTCTGTGGTCTTAAAACATATTTACGGGGCTCCCGTAATTTTCTCGAAATTTTCCGACACTGTGAATTTTCCACTAAAAATCTGGGCCCCCTTTCTCAAATAAATTTTTAAATGTCTCCATTTTAACCTGATTTGGGGCCCAACTCGCGTCCACATATTTTTTTACTTCCCTAACTTTCATAACACTAGTATTTCATACCACCTTTATTTATATTTATTTATGTGCCGAAAATTCGGTACATTACAGTTTGATTGATTGCTACTCCTTGATGACGTCGTCTTGCGAGGTGGACTACCAAGGCCCTTTTCCTTTGAAAAATTTTCTTTTGATTTCCGTGGAATCACCCTTTTGGTAGTCGTTGCAAGCGGTGCTTGAGTTGATTGTTTAGCTCCCATCTTGCAATTTCTCTTTATGTGCCCTGCAAAACCACAACGAAAACATACCTTTGTGCTTGACGATCCCGAAAAGGGTGAAGTAGGCTTGTTGTCGTTGTTTGTCGTGAATTCCGGTGTCGGAGGAGGAGATACCGACTGAGGCACAAAAACTGTCTTACTCGAACTAGGACTGTCTCCCGTTCGATTGTATCCGAGGCCGAACCGGTTTGTTTGACCAAGACCAAGAAGCTTATCCAACTTACTCCTTCCCGAAGAAAATCGCTTTAAATCATCCTTGAGTTGGAAAATGGTCTTTGTCATTTCCATTTTTTCTTGCCGAGCCTCGCTGTAGAGCTTCAAGAAGTAATTTGCCTTATCCACCAGTTTTACATGTTCCTTCTCGAAATGCTCATTTTTCTCTTGAAGGAAAATATTTGCTTTAATCAGGTTATCCCTTTCCACTTCAAGAGCGTTTGAGAGAGAAGTTGCCATTTTCACTTCTTCTTCGAGATCCTGCAATCTCCCTCTCAAACTCCTGTTTTGCTTTGCCAATTTCTTTGAATCCCTCAAAAGTTTATGGTAGGCAAGAGCAAAATCTTCACCTTCGGAGTTACTCGATCCGTCGTCCATGGCATTCTTTTCAACATGGGAGGAGTTGGATAATGAATCGGATGTACTTGCCATTAAGCACATGAAGGGTGAAGATGTGGACGCGTGGAACGCCGTTGCGTTATTTTCTTCATCACTGGAAGAGGACTTATTGGACGTTGAGGTGTCATCCCAAGTTACGGCTTGCATCGCCTTCTTCTTTGCCGGATTCTTATTGGGACACTCCGTTGCAATGTGGCCGTAGCCTCGACACTTGAAGCATTGTACTTGTCCCTCTGAGTTTTTCTTATCCTTTGAAAAACTCTCTTACTTTCTTCACTTGTAGCTTGAAGAACCCTTGCCTTTCTTCGAATTTACGAAGGATGGAATTTTGCTTGAATTACCCCTTCGAAAGTTTCGGCGAAACTTCCTTATCAAGAGACCAAGTTGCTTCTCGAAATCCTCCATAGATAGGTTCTCGTCATCGTCTGAGGAGGATGAATCCGCGTCTTCTTCTTTTGTTGATTTCAATGCAAAACCTGAAGACTTAGAAGAGGATGCTTTTCCAGAAGAATAGTTAGTAGGAAATGTCATTTCATAAGTTTGAAGTGCACCAACTAATTCTTCTACACGGATTTCGTCCGGGTGTTTAACTGTTTTAATGGCCGTAACCTTGGAACGAAATCTTTCAGGAAGAGTCCTTAAAATCTTTCTTACAACTTTAGATTCTGGAATTTTCTCTCCCAAGTTAGCACATGTATTCACGATGTCTTACAATCGTGTATAATAATCTGTGAACGATTCATTTTCTGCCATAAAAATGGAGTCAAACTTGCTCGTAAGCATTTGCAGTTTTTGAATCTTCACAAGGTTTGTTCCCTCATGTGTAACTTGAAGAACATCCCAGATTTCTTTCGCAGTCTCATGTTGGGTTATAAGTAATTGGATCTAAATAGGGAAAAAAACACCTAGAGGGGGGTGAATAGGTGTAAACAATAAACACTCAAAAAATCATTGCGCAAATAAACCCAATGCGGAAAAATAAAAGAACACGCAAGATTTTTACGTGGAAAAACTCCAAACCGGAGTAAAAAACCACGGGACCGATAACACGGCGAAATCCACTAGAATTAAACCACGTACAAGGTGATATACCGTACTCACAGACGACTCAACCTTTTTCATACGCTCCTAGTAGATCTTCCCGCTCGCTCCACGACGCTTCTCGAATCCACGATCCGCGCCCAACGCTGAATCCACAGCGTCCAACGTCGAGTCCACGACGTCCGACCGAATCCACGGTCTTCACCCAATAGCACGCTTCGAATCCACGAACGTACCTCGCTCCGAATCCACGAGAGCGGTTGCACCTTGAATCCACAAGGCCACGCGAGTCCACGCGCCGATTTTGGGGTAAATCGTTGTTTGTTTTGGGTGGTGATGATCCGCCGAATACTTAGATTAAAGATAGATCGGAAATACCATCTAAGTATTCATTGATTTGATTCTACTCAAAATGTGAGTATGGAAAACCTAGAATCAAATCAATCAATATAGATGAAGAAACATAGAATAAATCTATTGATTTCCTTTCTTCTCTATATATGTGGATTTTTTCTTTTCGGCTATTTTTTCTGTAATAGCGGATTTTGCGGATGCCCTAGAAAATGAATACAGGGCCTATTTATAGGTTAGAAACCATTGGAAGAAGATAGGATCAAAAACTGCCTTTTCTGGAAATTTTACCGACGGCGATCCGGATTGGAATTGACGATCCGGATTGCAGAAGCAAGAAAGACGATTTCCAGAAAATGCCTGTTCGGGATCCGGATCACAAAGTCCGATCCGGATCGTTCATACAGTTTTACCAGAACATCAATGTTCGGGATCCGGATTGCAAGTCCTGATCCGGATCGAGGAAGCACACAGGTAAAACTAGTGTTCGGGATCCGGATCAGAGGATGCTGCGATCCGGATTGAACCAGTGTATGAACCAACACCCTTCGGGATCCGGATTGCCGAGCCCGATCCGGATCCTGAACATGTCCCATGTCCAGTTTTTGATGTTTATGCAATTAAAAACTCTTCCAGGTGTTTCTACACTATAAGAAGTATTCGGATCATCAAAAATCTTTAGTTAAACGTACCTGATCCTTTTGAATTCTTCTTTCTTGAGATTGAGGTATACGATCCAAAGTTTCTTCATCTTCAATCTTCAAGACTTAATACATTCACGAAATACGCCAACTCAAATTCCGTAACAATCTCCCCCTTTGGCGGTTTCGTGACAAAACACAAATCCACAAAAGAAAATTCAAAAAGATATTTTTGTTGCTATCACCATACAACAAAAATTTACAAAAGAGATCCAGAAATTAAAAACTTGAGATAAACTCCTAAGACAGACTCTAGACTTAGACATCTGTAATCTCTGCACACAAAAATCATTCTTGACAAAAGAAATCGTTAGATACCTCAAGAATTGAATCATACAAAACCAAATACAGAGATAGAGTTTATTCTCATCATGACATTTGAAAAATTCAGATATGTAAGAGAATCATAGTTAAAACCAACATATCTTCTAAGCAGTCGAAAACCAAATGTCAAACTATGTTAGTCCAACATCAACTTGTTAGTAATATTACATGCCCAAATAGTTAGTCGAATAGCTAGTATAGAGGCATACAAATCACAAGAGAAAAACCAAAGTTGAGTTGAAGTCATACTTACCTTTGATATTCACAAATTCACATCATTGTCAACTGTTCATCATTCATTGTTCATTGTTCAAAGTTCTTTCTAACTCTCTCCCCCTTTTTGTCACAAAACAAAGCCAAAACGTAGCAAGAGCTACAATATGTAAGGAGAGTTAAAAAAAAATTCTATCAATATGCACAACCTGAGAACTAAACTACAAGTTAGCACAAAGACTAAGTCCTAAAGAAAACTAAGAACAGCAAGGTCTGCAAGAGAATAAAACTAAAAAGAACAGAAGGTCCTGCTCAGTCTGATGAATCTGAACTGGTACAGCTCAGCTTGTTCAAAATCCCCTTGAACAGTTTCGAAATGTTTGAATACTTTTTCTTGATCTTTTTGTGCTGAGAGGAAAGTTGCTGAAGTTCTGTCGACATTCTTTCTTGTGCAGCAAAAAGTTTTCGCTGTTCCTGACGAAGCAGTTCCAATTCATCTGCGTCTGTAGTCCCTTTCTTCGAGTGTGATGGGTGCTGTGTGGATGCAGATGGTGCATTCATTCCCGTAACCCATGGAGATTCAGTTTGAAGAATTCCAGAAAGTGAGCGTGCTCTGGTGAGAGGCCCACTATGCTGACTCGCACTCCTTTGGACATTTTTCTTTCTCGTATACTGTCTGGTTGTTGAGGCAGATTTCATTAGTCTTTTTCCTTTGGTAAATTTCCTGTCCTCCTCATCAATTTTTCGTTGAACATCTTTGAAGAATTCGTCCCATTCTTCTTCATCATAGTCTGAGCTGTCTTCCTCTGTGTCCTTCGTCTTGATTTGAGTTGAATCATCCTGTTCCGTTTTAACAGATATACTCGTGTGCACCATAGTGACTAACAACAGAAAGAACCAAGAGAGAGCCATTGACCTAGTGCTTTGAGTTTAAGAGATGTCCTGTGAAAACCAACTCAAGAACACATGAAAAATCGTCAATTTTGAAAAATTTGAAAAATTGTACCTAGACAATCATAATCATGTAGAGAAGCCAAGAATCAAATTAGTTTTCCAAAAAGAATTTTAAAAATAGATCAATTCCATGATTTTCAAAAATTCCTCTTTTATGCCCTAAACCAGAATTTTTAGAAATCGAAGCCTAAAAACTCGTTTATCTTGAGAAAACCCAGCATAAAAGCAAAACTAATTGACCCAGAGTTCTTATTTCAAAAGAAATTTGATCAAAAACCATTCACAAACGAAAAAGTTCCAAGATTTCAACTCACGTTTGATGAAAAACCATAAAAACTGTGAAAAACCGAGATTTTGATCAATAAAACTTACTTGAATCCGAAGAACTTTGAGTTTGGAAGCTCCAAAATGCAAGAAATCTAGAGAGAGAAGCTCTAGAGATTTTAGAACAAAAGATTAGGGTAAAAGAAATCAAATCCTCTTTGTTCTTATAAAAACCCTAGCCGTGATCCGGATCGGATCGAGAATGTGATCCGGATCGGCTACCCGCAGGAAGAATCCTGCGTTCGGGATCCGGATCACTTACCCCGATCCGGATCGGCTTCAACTTTTTCTCCAGAAAAATTCAGAAAAATTCCATAAAATCCAGAAAAAGTATGTAAGCACTTTACCATGTCAACTTTAAACAAAAGACATCGTTTCATACAACAAGAAATAGATTATACAAAATCTATCAAAAATACCAAAAATGAAACGAAAATTTACGAAAGTTAAAACACTTAAAGTTGAACAACTTCAATTACATCTATCCTGATCTTATGTGTAATGCCTTTATCAAATCATCAATTTTGGTAAAGAAAATGAAATACCAAGATCAATAGATGTTTGAAATCCCAGATAAGTTAGATAATATATCTAGACAATCTGTTGAAGGAGTGGCTCTTTGAGCATCTTTTACTAAAAATCCCACCTTATACCAACCATGAAATACGACTGAGTCAAGTATTTCAATATGAATTTCATCAACATTTTCAAAACAAAAATTTGCTTTTCATTCATGGAGTATCTTTTTTTTCATTTTCTCCATGTGGTGGTAGTTTTCACACTCCTCATTGGGATGTAACTCTTTCCACATCTTTTGAGCATTTTACATTTCATTGACTCCCCCTCAATTGGCTATCAATTATTTAATATATAAGGTATTCAACCAAACCATTGATCTCGAATTCATACTCGACTAAGCAATCAAATATGATAATGACTATACCAAGAGATCATTGAGAGAGAAATTGACTTTGATCACTTAAAAGATGGTTTAATTAACGTAAATGATCATTGCAACATTGAAATATTATGACATCAAAAGCATAATAAATTTCTAAATGCATAAAAGGATGCAATTAAAGTCAATTATGATTTATGCTCAATTAATGTCCTATGTACAAAACATAGATAAAGAACAAAACAAAAACAAAAACAAAACCTAACCTAAGCAAAGGTTTCAAAAAGGTTATTTCAAGGAAAGCATGCCAATTGCTTTACGCAAGTGAATAAAACGTTTTTGATCCAAAGGTTTTGTTAAGATATCAGCTAATTGATCCTCAGTTGAAATATATGACAGTTGAAGAATGTTTGATTCAACTAGCTCTCTAAGAAAATGATATCTAAGTTCAATATGTTTTGTTCTAGAGTGCAACACAGGGTTTTTTGAAATGTTAATAGCACTAGTGTTGTCACATAAAATGGTTACCGAAGATGTTGAAATCCGGAAATCGCTCAACACGCTTTTCATCCAAATCAATTGGGTTGAACAACTTCCTGCAGAAATGTACTCCGCTTCGGCAGTCGAGAGTGCTATGCAATTCTGCTTTTTACTGTGCCATGCAACAAGGCAATGGCCAAGATAGAAGCATGCACCACTCGTGCTTTTCCGGTCATCCACTGATCCAGCCCAATCGGCATCTGAGTATCCAACAATATCCAAAGTCGTTCCCATAGGATACCAAATTCCGAAACTGATTGTACCTTTGATATATCGGATGATCCGTTTCACCGCTTTCAGGTGAACCTCCTTCGGTGCTGATTGATATCTCGCACAAATCCCAACACTGAAGGATATATCCGGGCGACTAGCCGTGAGATATAGTAGACTTCCAATCATACTGCGATACAGTTTCTCGTCTACATTCTCACTATGTGATTCACTTCCAAGTCCCTTATGGCTAGTTCCCATTGGAGTCGGAAAATCCTTAGAATTTTCAAGATCAAACTTTTTGACCAACTCCAGTGCATACTTGGATTGACACAAGTGAATACCTTCATCGTTTTGTTTAACTTGTAATCCAAGAAAATAAGTCAATTCGCCCATCATGGACATCTCAAATTCGCTTTCCATGGTCTCCGCGAATTTGGAAGCATCATTATCTCTTGTTGCGCCAAAAACAATGTCATCGACATAGATTTGAGCAACTATGAAATTGTTTTGATAATGCTTCACAAAGAGAGTCCTGTCAGCTCCCCCTCGAGTGTAGCCCTTTTCCAAAAGGTGCTTTGTCAACCTTTCGTACCATGCTCGCGGTGCTTGTTTCAGACCGTAAAGAGCCTTTTTCAGACGAAAAACATGGTTAGGTAGTTTATGATCCACAAAACCTTTCGGTTGAGCCACATAAACTTCCTCATTTAAAAACCCATTTAAAAAGGCGCTCTTAACGTCCATTTGAAATAATTTGATTTTAAAATGACAAGCAATCGCAAACAATATACGAATGGACTCGAGTCTAGCTACAGGGGCGAAAGTTTCGTCAAAGTCTATACCTTCTACTTGAGAGTAGCCTTGAGCAACTAACCTTGCTTTGTTCCTGATGATAGTACCTTCTTCATTTTTCTTGTTCTTGAAGATCCATTTGGTACCTATCACATTGTGTTGCTTCGGAGGCTTCGTCAATTCCCAGACTTTGTTTCGCTCGAATTGATGGAGCTCTTCCTGCATTGCTTTAATCCAGTAGTCATCTTGGAGAGCTTCATCAACATTCCTTGGTTCGATTTGAGATACATAGCATGCAAATCCGCAAACCAATTGTCTCCGTGTTCTAACTCCTTCTTGTGGATCTCCAATGATGTTCGATTCAGGGTGATCCTTGGAGATGCGTAACGTTTGAGGTAGAGGAGTAGACGGAGGTACACGAGATGATTCCATTTACCTCCCAGAGATGGTTGACGAGTTGGCCCCATTAAATCCATATGCAAAAGTTCCAAAGGCCGTTTTGTACCTATGTGGTTCAAGTTCTTGTGTGCAGTCCTAGACTGTTTTCCTTTTTGGCAACCGCCACACACAAGGTTTTGTTCAAAAGAAAGTTTCGGAACCCCCTTGACCACATCTTTGTTCGAAATTCTAGCAAGTTCCTTAAAGTTTATGTGACCTAGCCTTTCATGCCAAAGTGTTTCATTTTTCAAAGATGCTAGGTTACATTTTTCAGAAATCTTATGAGGAACTACATAACAATTGTTTTCTGATCTAACCCCCTTTAAAAAGAAAGCATGGTTCATGTCAGTTACAGTGCATTTATCAGAAGAAAAATTAACTGAATAACCACTATCACAAAGTTGACTTATGCTTATGAGGTTAGTCTTAAGGCCATGAACAAATAACACATTATTTAGAACCGGGCCATCTGGAATAGCTACCGTTCCCTTTCCAACAATTTTGGAAGACCGACCATCTCCGAAAACAACAAGTCCTCCGGAGTTTTTCTCAAATGTTTGAAAACAGTTTTTATCACCGGTCATATGACGGGAACACCCGCTATCCAGGTACCAAGACGAACTATCATATGCATGCAAGGAAACATTGGTAGCAAGACAGGGAAAATTTCACCTTTGCGCACCCAAACCTTTTTGGAGTGCGTCGGTAATGATCGTGAAGTTGATTTCCTAGGTGAGAGCGTCTTGCTTGAAGAATTGCTGCTCCTTGATGATGTCGTCTTGAGCGGTGTACTACCAAGGCTCTTTTCCTTCAATTGAGTTGCAGTTGATTTTCGAGGAATAGCCTTTTTGGTAGTCATTGCAAGAGGTGCTTGAGGTGTGCGTTTGGCTTCCGTCTTGCAATTTCTCCTTATGTGCCCTGAAATGCCACAACGAAAACATACCTTAGGTCTTGACGATCCCGAGGAGGATGTAGTAGGCTTGTTGTCGTTGCTTGTCGTGAATTCCGGTGTCGGAGGAGGAGATACCGACTGAGGCACAAATACTGTCCCACTCGAACTTGGAATGTCTCCAGTTTGAGTGTATCCGAGGCCGAACTTATTTCTTTGACCAAGACCAAGAAGTCTGTCCAACTTACTCCTTCCAGAAGAAAATCTCTTTAAGTCATCCTTCAGTTGGCGTATGGTCTCCGTCATTTCCAATTTTTCCTGTCGAGCCTCGCCGTTGAGCTTCAAGAAGTAATTCGCTTTGTTCACCATATCCATATAATTCTTCTCGAGTTGCTCATTGGACTCTTGAAGGGAAACATTTGTCTTAATCAGATTATCCCTTTCCACTTCAAGATCGGTTGAGAGAGAGGTTACCCTTTTTACTTCTTCTTCGAGATCCTGCAATCTCCCTTTCAACCCCTTGTTTTGCTTAGCCAGTTTCTTTGAATCCCTCAAAAGCTTATGGTAGGCTAGAGCAAAATCTTCACCTTCAGAATCATCTGATTCATCGTCCGTTGCAATCTTTTCAACAGTGGAGTTGGACAGTGAATCGGATGTACTTGCCATTAAGCACATGAAGGGTGAAGATGTAGTGGACGCGTGGAAAGCTGTCGCGTTGTCTTCTTCATCACTTGAGGATGACTCATTTGACGTGGAGTTGTCATCCCAAGTAACGACTTGCATCGCTTTCTTCTTTGCCGGATTCTTGTTGGGACACTCCGTTGAAATGTGGCCGTAGCCTCGACATTTGAAGCACTGAACTTGTCCCTCAGAACTTTTCTTATCCTTTGAGAAGTTCTCTTGCTTTCTTGACTTGTAGCTTGAAGAACCCTTGCCTTTCTTCGACTTTCCGAAGGATGGAGTTTTGCTTGAATTACCCCTTCGAAAGTTGCGGCGAAACTTCCTTGTCAAGAGAGCGAGCTGCTTCTCAAAGTCCTCCATAGAAAGGTTCTCGTCGTCGTCCGAGGAGGATGAATCCGCGTCTTCTTCTTTAGTTGATTTCAATGCGTAACCTGAAGACTTAGAAGAGGATGCCTTTCCAGAAGAATAGTTAGTAGGAAATGTCATTTCATAAGTTTGTAAAGCACCTACTAATTCTTCTACACGCATTTCGTCCGGGTGTTTAATTGTTTCAATGGCTGCGACCTTCGGGCGAAATCGTTCAGGAAGAGTTCTTAGAATTTTTCTTACAACTTTAAATTCTGGAATCTTCTCTCCCAAGTTAGCACATGAGTTTACGATGTCTTGCAATCGTGTGTAATAGTCAGTGAAAGATTCATTCTCTGCCATAGAGATAGAGTCAAACTTGCTCGTAAGCATTTGCAGTTTCTGAATCTTCACTAGGTTAGTTCCCTCATGCGTAACTTGAAGAACATCCCAGATTTCTTTCGCAGTCTCACATGCCGAGACGCGAGAGAACTCAGTTTGTGACAAAGCATTAAATAGAGCATTAATTCCTTTGCCATTGTAAGAAGAAGAATCTATCTCTTCCTTGGTCCATTTCGACCTAGGTTTTAAGGTGCGAACATCATCTAAAATTTCAGTTGGATTAGACCATCCTAATTCAATTGATTGCCACACCCTTTCGTCGATGGAAATTAAAAAGGCTTTCATCCGCACTTTCCAGTACGCATAATTTGTTCCATCAAAGAAAGGGGGTCGATTGATGTTTCCACCTTCAACCATTGTTTACAACCCTATTCCCGCTCTGATACCACTTGTTGGGTTATAAGTAATTGGATCTAAATAGGGGAAAAAACACCTAGAGGGGGGTGAATAGGTGTAAACAATAAACACTCAAAAAATCATTGCGCAATAAACCCAATGCGGAAAAATAAAAGAACACGCAAGATTTTTACGTGGAAAAACTCCAAACCGGAGTAAAAAACCACGGGACCGATAACACGGCGAAATCCACTAGAATTAACACACGTACAAGGTGATATAACGTACTCACAGACGACTCAACCTTTTACCATACGCTCCTAGTAGATCTTCCCGCTCGCTCCACGACGCTTCTCGAATCCACGATCCGCGCCCAACGCTGAATCCACAGCGTCCAACGTCGAGTCCACGACGTCCGACCGAATCCACGGTCTTCACCCAATGGCACGCTTCGAATCCACGAACGTACCTCGCTCCGAATCCACGAGAGCGGTTGCACCTTGAATCCACAAGGCCACGCGAGTCCACGCGCCGATTTTGGGGTAAATCGTTGTTTGTTTTGGGTGGTGATGATCCGCCGAATACTTAGATTAAAGATAGATCGGAAATACCATCTAAGTATTCATTGATTTGATTCTACTCAAAATGTGAGTATGGAAAACCTAGAATCAAATCAATCAATATAGATGAAGAAACATAGAATAAATCTATTGATTTCCTTTCTTCTCTATATGTGGATTTTTTTCTTTTCGGCTATTTTTTCTGTAATAGCGGATTCTGCGGATGCCCTAGAAATGAATACAGGGCCTATTTATAGGTTAGAAACCATTGGAAGAAGATAGGATCAAAAACAGCCTTTTCTGGAAATTTTACCGACGGCGATCCGGATTGGAATTGACGATCCGGATTGAAAAAGCAAGAAAGACGATTTCCAGAAAATGCCTGTTCGGGATCCGGATCACAAAGTCCGATCCGGATCGTTCATACAGTTTTACCAGAACATCAATGTTCGGGATCCGGATTACAAGTCCTGATCCGGATCGAGGAAGCACACAGGTAAAACTAGTGTTCGGGATCCGGATCAGAGGATGCTGCGATCCGGATTGAACCAGTGTATGAACCAACACCCTTCGGGATCCGGATTGCCGAGACCGATCCGGATCCTGAACATGTCCCATGTCCAGTTTTTGATGTTTATGCAATAAAAAACTCTTCCAAGTGTTTCTACACTATAAGAAGTATTCGGATCATCAAAAATCTTTAGTTAAACGTACCTGATCCCTTTGAATTCTTCTTTCTTGAGATTGAGGTATACGATCCAAAGTTTCTTCATCTTCAATCTTCAAGACTTAATACATTCACGAAATACGCCAACTCAAATTCCGTAACATCTCACATACCGAGACGCGAGAGAACTCAGTTTGTGACAAAGCATTAAATAGAGCGTTAACACCTTTGCCATTGTAAGAAGATAAGTCAATCTCTTCCTTGGTCCATTTCGACCTAGGTTTGATGGTGCGAACATCAGCAATAATTTCAGTTGGATTAGACCATCCTAACTCGATTGATTGCCCCACCCGTTCGTCGATGGAAATTAGAAAGGCTTTCATCCGTACTTTCCAGTAGGCATAATTTGTTCCATCGAAGAATGGGGGTCTGTTGATGTTTCCACCTTCAACCATTGTTTAGAACCCTATTCCCGCTCCGATACCACTTGTTGGGTTGTATTAATTGGATCTAAATAGGGGAAAAAACACCTAGAGGGGGGTGAATAGGTGTAAACAGTAAACACTCAAAAATCGTTGCGCAATAAAACCCAATGCGGAAATAAAAAATAACACGCAAGATTTTTACGTGGAAAAACTCCAAACCGGAGTAAAAAACCACGGGACCGATAACACGGCGAAATCCACTAGAATTAAAACACGTACAAGGTGATATACCGTACTCACTTACGACTCAACCTTTTCCATACGCTCCTAGTAGATCTTCTCCGCTCGCTCCGCAACGCTCCTCGAATCCACGATTTGCGTCCAACGCCGAATCCACAACGTCCAACGCCGAATCCACGACGTCCGACCGAATCCACGGTCTACACCCAATAGCACGTCTCGAATCCACGAACGTACCTCGCTCCGAATCCACGAGAGCGGTTGCACCTTGAATCCACAAGGCCACGCGAGTCCACGCGCCGATTTTGGGAAAATCGTTATTTTTGGGTGGTGATGATCCGCCGAATACTTAGATTAGAAATAGATCGGAAATACCATCTAAGTATTCATTAATTTGATTCTACTCAAAATCTGAGTTTGAAAACCTAGAATCAAATTAATCAATATAGATGAAGAAACATAGAATTAAATCTATTTATTTCCTTTCTTCTCTATATGTGAATTTTTCTATTTTTCGGTCGTACACGGATCTGCCCTAGAAGATGAATCATAGGGTCTATTTATAGGTTAGAAACCATTGAAAGAAGATAAGAATCAAAAACTAACCTTTTCTGGAATTTTTCAGGACGACGGTCCGGACTGGAATTATGGCGGTCCGGACTGTCGTGGCTAAACAGACTATTTCCAGAAAAATATACCTTCGGGGTCCGGACTGAAATACCCACGGTCCGGACTGTTCATCCAATTCCTGCAAATTCCATGTTCGGGGTCCGGACTGAAGTAACCACGATCCAGACTGGAATTGCGCATGAACTACCCTATGTTCGGGGTTCGGACTGTAATGCCTGATCCGGATCCTGAACATGTAGTATGTCCAGTTTTTGATTTTTATGCAATTAAACATTCATTCAAGTGTTTCTACACTATAAGAAGTATTCGGATCACCAAAAATATTTAGTTAAACGTACCTGATCCTTTTGAATTCTTCTTTCTTGAGATTGAGGTATATGATCCAAACTTCTTCATCTTCAATCTTCAAGACTTAACCATTTTCACGAAATACGCCAACACAAATTCCTTAACAGCAGGAACTGATCATGCTATACTGATAATCTGACAGGCAGGAACTGATCATGCTATAACTGATAAATCTGACAAGCAGGAAATGATCATGCTATAAACAAAGCTGGTATATAACAATGCTGTAAACTGAAGCAGCTGAATAATAATAACTGTATGTACCCAATCAGTGCCGTCATCGGTCACGAGGACCTTGACCAATGCCAAAGCTGGCACGTTCGGCTGACATATAACCCGGCACCATCGGTGCACTCAGGGGCACACGTGTCGCCACTCTCGTCCACTATGTGTAGCCTGGGGCTCACGGGTCGCCACTATCGACCACTTTACCGGTAAAGAACGCGTTGTGGGGGATCAATCCCACGGCGTACGTGAAATGAGCAGCTAGTGCTATGGCGATCATAAGGTTGATGCTCAAGCTCACAGTCAAAGAAACTGAACAATCGGCAATGAGCCAGATAATCCCTCTCGGGATGCTGAAAGCTGTAATAATCACGGATGCTGAATAAATGAATCTGAGCAACAAGAGCTGAATATCTGAGCTGTAACTGAAACTGAATAGCATAACTGTACTCCTATTCTATCATGCATCATGGAATAGGAAATGCTGATATAACTAGGCTGATGACCAAACAAACATGGCATATGTCAAGCTGTATATATAGGTATACTAAATGCTGATGAATCATACCGGGAACTGAATTTCAAGATCGATACTACACAGTGAATGCTGGAATGAGAGCAAATAGAAAGGCTCAAGCATAGGTTCAGGGCTATACAAAAACAGGGGTCCGACCTACCACGGCACCCCATAGGGCCAACCTGATAAAGCCCGGACCAAAGATAAACTCACCTCATTGTAGATGATCACGGTGGCTGCTGGATGGCTCGCAAGCTGGCGGCTGACTGCTGGGACCTGAATCATATGCACAGGTCAGAAAATAGACTCTCACACATACCCAACCCACTGACACACTGTGTGCAGACAAGCTAAACGGGAAACTTTGCGGAAGTCCCGGAGATTTTTGAAATTTTCATAAATCCGCCGATAGATCCACTATGACCCAATCTGTGCTGAAATAATAACCAAAACTCGTGAAACTTCACGTGCTGCCCAAGAATGTCTAACTTAAGACATTTAGGCCCTAACACCAGACTCTGGTAATCCTGTGTACTGGCAGTATCATAACCACTGAAACACTTTCGGGAAGCCCATTTTGGCTCCGAAAGCTGCAAACTAAGAACTAAAATCACTGGGCTCTTTGGAACAGCACCGGGAACAGCCAGGGATATTTGGCATCACAAATTGATCACCGCAATTTCTTGAATTGCGTGATTAACGCCGAATCGCCGTTAAACCGACGATTTTGCCGATTTACGGTTCGATATCCGAATCCTGCTCAACGAAAGCCGTTGGATCTCTAAAGAAAGGTTTAGAGACCACGTGCATGCTGTCTACAGCAGCCTACTAGGCTACAATTACCAATTGACCCCTAGGGTTTTACCAAATTGCATAAAAGCATGCAATTTCATGCCTTTTTCACTTGCATTTAATTTTGGAGTGCTATTTTAACGAACCGACGCCACCAGCAGATGGCCCTCGACTTGGTGGACACCGTGCTCACCATTTGGTAGCAGCACGAAACCCGAGTAAAACTTCAGCCCATGAAACACTTTGCTAACATAGGCTAAATTGCATTTTAAAACTTTCTATGCGACCAATTAAGTTTTTAAAGTGATCATCGCGTTCAGTGACCTTAAATTTGTCAAAGGCTCACTGTGGCAACGTTACAAAATGCCTAGAACAGTCCCATAGTCCAAACAACCATCATAAGGCTCTAACTTTGTCACGCCCCGGGTGTAGACCGGAACCCGGGCCCGTCCACAGATCCGCCGTGCATGCGGTATTTCCCACATACACGAAGCGTCGGTAACCTGCTCAGATAAGAAATAATAATAAAAGAGCATAATAATCAGAGCTAAACTAAAACTACTGTATCTCAGACAGGTGCTGGAAGTAAAAGGTACAACAGTAAAATAAAATACAGATGTCTCTCCCAGCTCACTACCAAAATACCAACAGCTGGCAGAAGCCAGTCCCCAAAAAGAAATACAAGAAAACTGTCTGAGAAGTCCTGGTACCCAAAAATCTCCAGCTACGACCCTCGGTGGCTCTCTATCTAGTCCGCAATCCGCTTACCTCGATCAGTTGCTGACGGCCCAGCAACTCCCACTGAGGACTCTGCAAAACAAGGGGAAAGAAAGAAACAAGAAAAACAATGGGGGTAAGTACTACTATAAACAGTAGCCTCCCCTAGTGGGTAAAGCCTCAGCTCAGATATGCCCACCAGGTGATCAGAGGCAAAAAGGGAAAGAAGAAGAAAGGGAGGTGCAGATAAATGAAGCAACTGATAAAATGCTATCCCTAATATGCCTCTACATGACCAACCAATAAGGATGGAGAAAGTGATGCATCAGAATCAAGAAGCCTGTCATAATGACCCAATCTGACAGCCAGTGAACACTGGCACTGCCTGCTCTGCTGTCGAACTCAAGAAACCAGCATGGTGCCCGGCGCTCTGCACCGTGGAAAGCCTACTCCGGAGTGGCACTCGAGGGGAGCGACCCACACGAGTAAAGTATCACTGTGTCAAGTATCACTGTATCAAGTATCACTGTATCAAGTATCACTGTATCCACTGTCTCATAATAGCAGGACTGGATCGAGACTCAAGGAAGTGGGAAAAACCCTCCACTAAAGATAGCCCGATCCCCAAAACACCCAATCTGATGCAATAGTAACAACCCGGTCAACCACCCAAGATCCGTGGTCGCCGCAACACCCTGTCATAAACCCAACCTGTCCCAAATCCCCAATACCTGACTACACTGTCTAACAGACGCTCGAACCTGAGCGACTAAGCCGCAAGTGTCAACAATAGAAGAAGAAAAGAGCAAATGCATGGTTTCTCCTAAGTCAAGTCCCAAAAATAGTATAGCAGTAAAAGATGACATAATTATGTGACCAATTTAATCATGCATTGTTCCAACATTTTGTCCAATTTCCAAGAATAAATAATTTAGAGTGACATAAGCCAGGGTGACAGTCTCATATGAAAATTATCAGTTTTGCAGTCCTCAATTCCTATTTAGTCTCCAAGCATACAGTCCAGATTAGTTAAGCGATTAAAATCAGGTGATCATTCTAACAATAATTTATCAGGATCCAAATAACCAATAATTAATTTCCTAGAGCATGCAAGTCTACCAATCAACACATTTAGCATCGTCAAATCATGGGTACTCTGATATTCCTAGTGGGCATAACAAAGGAGAGGAGTACAACAACCACCCACCTGAAGTGCAACTGTCCAAGTCCGTACAGCTAGAAAATACCAAAACTCCAAATCCTTGCTTCCACAATTTCAGCACACCCGAAATATTCCTGGTACAGTACAAAGCTCACTAATTACACTTAGGCTCCCAATTATAGCACTAATAATCACATACAACCTCGAATTCTGAACTGTTAAATTATCACCTGCAGAAATTGCCCAGAAAATTCCAATAAAAATATCACGGCGATCCTCGCGTCGATAGCTTCGCAACGGTACCTTGCACGCCCAAATCCGAGTTCTGTACATCAAGATAAAAATTCGGCAAGGGGGCACACTCATACAAAAATCTGTATTAAGGACAGATTACTGTTCACTGAGAAAACAGTAATTTTCACCTCGAAATAAAATTCACAAAAATCCAATAAAAATACGAGCGCGTTCCTTGCGATCCGTAGATGAAAAAGTTGTATAAGCTCGTTTCCGTCAGACGCTCGTGCGCAAAGATATGGCCGAAATACTCCGCTGCTGTCAAGTAAATCCACACAGAAAATGGGGTCACTGTTTGCCTCGGGATCCGTGCCAAAACCTCGAAACGGGAAAGCGCGACCAAAACGAAAGATGAAGTCCTACCTCTTAGGAGTCTACTGGTGCAAGAATCACAGGAAAATGATGTCGGGGTAGCCCAGGGGAGCAAAAATACTATCGCTGCGCCGAAGAAGAACACTAGAAAGCAACGTCGCGCCGCACCGTAAAATGGGGAACCTCGGGATTCGTGCCTCCAAAACTCTTGAAACTTGGCAGGGAGATCAAGCACTTAGAGATGAAAAACTTTGCTTAAGGGTGCTCGGGCTGAAGGTGAATGGGTTGGGAGATAAAGAGGAAAGAGTGGAGCTCGGGTTGGTGGCTTATATAGGCTGAAAAGAACAATTGAAGAAATACCCAACATGTCCCATTTTCCGGGCGCCCGAAAAGTTTCGGGCGCACACAGTGCGGCCCGGCCCATGATTTCCGGGCGCGCACAGTGCGGCCCGGTCCACCACACAGCCCAGCCCACCACACCGCCGAGCCCCGCTGCACCCGGAGCACAAGCGCCCGCAAATGGCGACGCGCCACGTGTCCCCGGCCGCCCGTGCACCGCGCACGCCGCGCCGTGCACCGCGCACGTCGCCGTGTTTCCCGGTCACCTGCCCGCGTACGGCACCTGCCCCGGTCAACCACTCCGCAGGTTGCGTGGACCGGGAGCACAACACCGAACCAACCAAACCTCGCCACGTGTCCACCCGGTCTACCGTGCACCCGGCCCAAACTCCGTGGACCGCGTCTGCTGCGCCGGCCAACCGGAAGGCGCCACGTGGCCCGCCTCCGGTGCACGACCCCCGCGGTGGACCGCGCTCCTGCCCGCGCCCTCAGCCGCCTGCCCGCGCCCTCAGCCGCCTGCCCGCGGCGGCGCCGCCGCCCGCCGACGCTGCCCGCCGCCGCCGGCCGCCGCCGGCGATCGCCGGCGACACTGTTCCGGCGTGAACAGTACCCGCAAGCTCAAAATCAACAAGCAAATAGCCCATCTTGACCGTTTTCGCGCGCTGATTCCAAAAACGACGTCCGTTTTGCCAAAATCCGCCTCCAAAATTTGCCGGAGGCTCCCGCAAGCGCCAAAAACTGCCAAAACTTCCGGGAGTCCGCTTTTGGACATCCGGACTCAGAATTGGGCAAACAAAAAGCCAATTTCAAGCGTTTTTCCGTGCTGAATCCAAATCCACCCTCCGTTTGGCCTAAATCCTTTTCTAAAATTCGGCAAAAGCAGCCGAAGGCCAAAACAGCTAACCAAAGCTCGCAGGGTCCATCTGTGGCATCCCTTTGAT
The DNA here is from genome assembly GCA_029168755.2 of Tillandsia fasciculata. Lineage (NCBI taxonomy): Eukaryota > Viridiplantae > Streptophyta > Magnoliopsida > Poales > Bromeliaceae > Tillandsia > Tillandsia fasciculata. The sequence continues at coordinate 113,044 of JAQOTM010000406.1, read as the reverse complement.
GCACTATGGGCCAGATACACCATCAACAGGTGTTTAAATAGTGGATTCACGGGAAAAAGCTGCATGGGGGTTCAGGGGTCCTACATCCTCCCCCACTAAAAAAAAGTTTCGTCCCCGAAACAAGGATAAACAAAGCAGACGTACCTCAAACTGCAGCCTCGAACAAGAAGGGGTAGGCATCTCTCATCTCTGTCTCCAGCTCCCATGTAGCCTCTCGCTCCTCATGATTGCTCCACAGGATCTTCACATATGGAATGGCCCGATTGCGCAATTCCCTCACCTCACGAGCAAGAATCCGCAACGGGCGCTCCTCGTAGACCAAGTCCTCGCCGATCTCCAACGAAGTGAAGTCAATCACGTGCGACGGGTCAAAAACATATCTCCTCAGAGCTGAGACGTGGAAGACATCATGAACTCCGGCCAGGCGCGGGGGTAAGGCAACTCTGTATGCCACAGGACCAACTCTGTCAAGTACCTCAAAGGGTCCAATAAAGCGGGGACTGAGCTTTCCCCGTACTCCAAATCTCCGGACCCCTTTCGAGGGCGAGACCTTCAAGAAGACATGATCACCAACCTGAAACTCCAGGTCTCGCCGTCGAGTATCCGCGTAGCTCCTCTGACGACTCTGGGCTGTCTCAAGATGCCGGCGAATAATCCTGACTTTTTCCTCTGCCTCCAAAAGTAACTCCGGTCCCAAAGTCCTCCTCTCACCCACGTCACTCCAATATAAGGGAGACCGACACTTGCGTCCATACAACGCTTCAAACGGAGCCATCTGGATGCTCGCCTGATAGCTGTTGTTGTACGCGAACTCAACCAAAGATAAGTGCCGGTACCACCCTCCTCCAAAATCCATAACGCACGCTCTCAGCATATCCTCGAGGGTCTGTATGGTGCGTTCTGACTGTCCATCGGTCTGTGGGTGGAAAGCGGTGCTAAACCTGAGCTGAGTCCCCAATGCAGAATGCAAACTCCCCCAAAAGCGCGATACGAATCTCGGGTCTCGATCTGACACAATCGAAGCAGGTATGCCGTGAAGCCTCACTATCTCATCCATATATAACTGTGCCAAATGCTCCAATGACCAAGTCATCTGAACCGGTAAGAAGTGCGCCGACTTGGTGAGTCTGTCCACAATAACCCAGATCGCATCTGCCCCGCTCTGCGCCCTCGGCAATCCAGTGACGAAATCCATAGTGACGTGGTCCCATTTCCACTCGGGAATTGGAAGACTCTGCAACTTGCCAGCAGGGACGCGATGCTCTGCTTTCACTTGCTGGCAAGTTAAACAGTGAGCTACGAATCTCCCAATGTCCCGCTTCATTCCGGGCCACCAAAACTGTGCCTTGAGGTCCTTATACATCTTAGTACCTCCAGGGTGGACGGTATAAGGTGTATGGTGGGCCTCCCTCAAAATCTGATCTCTAATCTCCTGATCCATAGGCACACACACTCGGTCCCTGTACCGCAGTACTCCCGAGCTATCCACAGAAAAATCCCCTGTCTGATCCGCCTGAAGCTGCGTCCTGATCCTCGTCAAGTGGGGGTCCTCACTCTGAGTGTCCCTGATCCTCTCCAACAGAGTGGGCTGCAAGACCATAGACATGAGTCTAGCAGAGACCCCAGGGGATACTACCTCCAGCTGTAATCGCCTCATCTGCTCGACCAACGGCGCCTGCTGCGAGATCAATAAGCTCAGACTCGTCCTCCTGCTCAAAGCATCCGCCACAACATTGGCCTTGCCGGGGTGATAAAGGATACTCAGATCATAATCCTTTAGCAGCTCCAACCACCGGCGTTGCCTCAAATTCAGCTCCTTTTGGGTGAACAGATACTTCAAGCTCTTGTGATCAGTATATATCTCGCAATGCTCACCATACAAGTAATGCCGCCACAGCTTCAGAGCAAACACCACCGCTGCCAACTCCAGATCATGAGTAGGGTAATTTTTCTCATAGTCCTTCAATTGCCGCGAAGCATAGGCAATCACCCTACCCTGCTGCATCAACACACACCCCAGACCACTATGTGAGGCATCACTGTAAATCACAAATCCTTCCCCCATAACTGGGAGGGCAAGGATTGGAGCGGTCATCAATCTCTGCTTCAGCTCCTCAAAACAGCTCTGGCAAGTCTCGCTCCAAACAAACTTAACCCCTTTCCTGGTCAGACGAGTGAGGGGAGAGGAAAGCTTCGCAAAGCCTTCCACAAAACGCCGATAGTAGCCCGCCAAACCAAGAAAGCTCCGCACCTCGGTGATAGTCGTCGGCCTCGGCCAATCTCGAATAGCATCCACCTTGGCCGGATCCACCGCCACTCCAGCAGCTGAAACCACATGACCCAGAAAAGCAACCTCCCGGAGCCAAAACTCACACTTTTTGAACTTAGCATACAGCTTCTTCTCTCGCAGAAGCTGTAGCACGGTCCTCAAGTGCTCCTCGTGCTCCAAATCACTGCGGGAGTAGATCAAAATATCATCTATAAACACCACCACAAACCGGTCCAAAAACGGCTGAAAAATCCTGTTCATCAAGTCCATGAATGCGGCAGGGGCATTTGTCAACCCAAAAGGCATCACAGTAAACTCATAATGCCCGTACCGCGATCTGAAAGCCGTTTTGGAGATGTCCTCGGCCCTCACCCTCAGCTGGTGGTAACCGGACTGCAGATCAATCTTCGAGAACACCGATGCTCCCTGTAACTGATCAAACAAATCATCAATCCGGGGGAGGGGATACTTGTTCCGGATGGTCACTTTGTTCAATTCCCTATAATCCACACACAACCGCAGTGACCCATCCTTCTTCTTCACAAACAACACAGGCGCTCCCCACGGAGAAACACTGGGTCGGATGAAGCCCCTGTCCAAAAGATCCTGAAGCTGGGCCTTCAACTCCCTCAACTCAGCTGGCGCCATCCTATAGGGTGCCTTTGAGATTGGTGCAGTTCCAGGAACTACATCAATCACGAACTCAATCTCCCTCTCCGGCGGCATCGTCGTCAACTCAGGGGGAAATACATCTGGGAACTCGCGGACAATAGGGATATCCTCGAGTCCCAGTGCCGCCGTAGGCACCTCCACCACAGTGGCCAAAAAGGCAGTGCAACCCCTACTCATCATCCTCCTAGCTCTGGCCGAGGAAATGGTCGCTGCGAACAGCGTGCTCTGGCAGCCTCTGAAGATGAACTCCTCCTGTCCTGGCTCGCGAAGAGTCACCGTCCTCTCTCTGCAGTCGATAGTGGCGGAATACCGTGATAGCCAATCCACCCCTAGCACTACATCAAAATCCTGGAGCTGCTGCAAAACAAGCAAGTCTGCGGACAAATTCCAAGGCCCCAACTGCACTGGGCAAGCCGCACAACGCTCCACGACATGCACACTATGATCAGGAATCCAAACCTCTAACCCATGCAATGATGCACATTCTACTAAAAAGGAAGGAAAAGAAAAGCTCCGACAACAATAAGATATGAATCCTACCACCGGAAGTAAAACATACCTGCCGCAACCTGGTCAGCGATAGCAGGATCCTCCATCTGTGCTAAGCAATCATGGCCGCTCGACAAGGGCTGTCTCTCACCAGATAAGCGGGGTGGGGAAGATTGGTCTACCTGAAGATCTGTCGGTGAAGTTCCCGGTCGTGGCTGGGAAAAAGTAGGAACAGTTGCCGAAGTGGGTGCTGCAGCTGTCCTTGCGGGGCACGTGGCTCGAATGTGCCCAGGCTGTCCACACTTGAAGCAACGACCCCACCTCGAGTCACATTTATCTGACGGGTGCTGCCCCCTGCAGAAAACACACCTACCTGACGATCGGGCCCGCCTCGGCTGCGACCCCTGCTGCTGCTGATGCTGATGTCGTGGCCACGATCTCTGCTGGGATGTGGTAGGGGCCAACGCCGAAGAAGGTACTACAAAGGTCGGAAGGGGGCATGTAGCTCGGATGTGACCAGGCTGTCCACATCTAAAACAACGACCATGCCTCAGCTCACAAGTACCGGCGGAATGCTGGCCCCCGCAAAAAGTGCACCTGGCAGCCTGCAGGGGCTGCCTCAACTGTCGAGACCGTCTCTGAGAACCAGCCTGTCCATCAACATCCGGGGCTGGGCGTTTCCTCTCTAAACGCCGTTCTGAAGCCCTAGCTCTCTCTCCAACTACAGAATCACCCCTTTGCGCCAACAGCTGCTCCAAACGCTGGTCCTGACGAAAGCTCCTTGCCACCAAATGGGTCACTAAGGCCCGCAGTTCCCCCAGCTCGGCAGATACCGCCTGCCCAGGCTCCTCAGGGGGAGTGGGGGTACCCTCGGCGGAAAAACGACGCCGGGGCGACATCCTGCAACAAGAAACGACAAATCAGAAGCAAATCCCCACACGACCCAATCTAGCGAAAGTCAAAGACATCCCCCTATTTCTGTAACTTTATGTTGTCTGCAGCCAACATAACGGTTCACAGAAATAGACTATGTCGATCTCTCTTCACTCACTGGAAGAGTTAACTATAAAAATCACCGACTTTCGCAAAATGTCACGCCACTCACGCCCTATCATCCTAGGGTCTGTCCAAAAGCCTAGGGTTTCCTAAGTCCCAACTGACCTATCCCTAAGCTCTGATACCAACTTAATCTGTCACGCCCCGGGTGTAAACCAGAACCCGGGCCCGTCCACAGATCCGCCGTGCATGCGGTATTTCCCACATACACGAAGCGTCGGTAACCTGCTCAGATAAGAAATAATAATAAAAGAGCATAATAATCAGAGCTAAACTAAAACTACTGTATCTCAGACAGGTGCTGGAAGTAAAAGGTACAACAGTAAAATAAAATACAGATGTCTCTCCCAGCTCACTACTAAAATACAAACAGCTGGCAGAAGCCAGTCCCCAAAAAGAAATACAAGAAAACTGTCTGAGAAGTCCTGGTACCCAAAAATCTCCAGCTACGACCCTCGGTGGCTCTCTATCTAGTCCGCAATCCGCTTACCTCGATCAGTTGCTGACGGCCCAGCAACTCCCACTGAGGACTCTGCAAAACAAGGGGAAAGAAAGAAACAAGAAAAACAATGGGGGTAAGTACTACTATAAACAGTAGCCTCCCCTAGTGGGTAAAGCCTCAGCTCAGATATGCCCACCAGGTGATCAGAGGCAAAAAGGGAAAGAAGAAGAAAGGGAGGTGCAGATAAATGAAGCAACTGATAAAATGCTATCCCTAATATGCCTCTACATGACCAACCAATAAGGATGGAGAAAGTGATGCATCAGAATCAAGAAGCCTGTCATAATGACCCAATCTGACAGCCAGTGAACACTGGCACTGCCTGCTCTGCTGTCGAACTCAAGAAACCAGCATGGTGCCCGGCGCTCTGCACCGTGGAAAGCCTACTCCGGAGTGGCACTCGAGGGGAGCGACCCACACGAGTAAAGTATCACTGTGTCAAGTATCACTGTATCAAGTATCACTGTATCAAGTATCACTGTAACCACTGTCTCATAATAGCAGGACTGGATCGAGACTCAAGGAAGTGGGAAAAACCCTCCACTAAAGATAGCCCGATCCCCAAAACACCCAATCTGATGCAATAGTAACAACCCGGTCAACCACCCAAGATCCGTGGTCGCCGCAACACCCTGTCATAAACCCAACCTGTCCCAAATCCCCAATACCTGACTACACTGTCTAACAGACGCTCGAACCTGAGCGACTAAGCCGCAAGTGTCAACAATAGAAGAAGAAAAGAGCAAATGCATGGTTTCTCCTAAGTCAAGTCCCAAAAATAGTATAGCAGTAAAAGATGACATAATTATGTGATCAATTTAATCATGCATTGTTCCAACATTTTGTCCAATTTCCAAGAATAAATAATTTAGAGTGACATAAGCCAGGGTGACAGTCTCATATGAAAATTATCAGTTTTGCAGTCCTCAATTCCTATTTAGTCTCCAAGCATACAGTCCAGATTAGTTAAGCGATTAAAATCAGGTGATCATTCTAACAATAATTTATCAGGATCCAAATAACCAATAATTAATTTCCTGGAGCATGCAAGTCTACCAATCAACACATTTAGCATCGTCAAATCATGGGTACTCTGATATTCCTAGTGGGCATAACAAAGGAGAGGAGTACAACAACCACCCACCTGAAGTGCAACTGTCCAAGTCCGTACAGCTAGAAAATACCAAAACTCCAAATCCTTGCTTCCACAATTTCAGCACACCCGAAATATTCCTGGTACAGTACAAAGCTCACTAATTACACTTAGGCTCCCAATTATAGCACTAATAATCACATACAACCTCGAATTCTGAACTGTTAAATTATCACCTGCAGAAATTGCCCAGAAAATTCCAATAAAAATATCACGGCGATCCTCGCGTCGATAGCTTCGCAACGGTACCTTGCACGCCCAAATCCGAGTTCTGTACATCAAGATAAAAATTCGGCAAGGGGGCACACTCATACAAAAATCTGTATTAAGGACAGATTACTGTTCACTGAGAAAACAGTAATTTTCACCTCGAAATAAAATTCACAAAAATCCAATAAAAATACGAGCGCGTTCCTTGCGATCCGTAGATGAAAAAGTTGTATAAGCTCGTTTCCGTCAGACGCTCGTGCGCAAAGATATGGCCGAAATACTCCGCTGCTGTCAAGTAAATCCACACAGAAAATGGGGTCACTGTTTGCCTCGGGATCCGTGCCAAAACCTCGAAACGGGAAAGCGCGACCAAAACGAAAGATGAAGTCCTACCTCTTAGGAGTCTACTGGTGCAAGAATCACAGGAAAATGATGTCGGGGTAGCCCAGGGGAGCAAAAATACTATCGCTGCGCCGAAGAAGAACACTAGAAAGCAACGTCGCGCCGCACCGTAAAATGGGGAACCTCGGGATTCGTGCCTCCAAAACTCTTGAAACTTGGCAGGGAGATCAAGCACTTAGAGATGAAAAACTTTGCTTAAGGGTGCTCGGGCTGAAGGTGAATGGGTTGGGAGATAAAGAGGAAAGAGTGGAGCTCGGGTTGGTGGCTTATATAGGCTGAAAAGAACAATTGAAGAAATACCCAACATGTCCCATTTTCCGGGCGCCCGAAAAGTTTCGGGCGCACACAGTGCGGCCCGGCCCATGATTTCCGGGCGCGCACAGTGCGGCCCGGTCCACCACACAGCCCAGCCCACCACACCGCCGAGCCCCGCTGCACCCGGAGCACAAGCGCCCGCAAATGGCGACGCGCCACGTGTCCCCGGCCGCCCGTGCACCGCGCACGCCGCGCCGTGCACCGCGCACGTCGCCGTGTTTCCCGGTCACCTGCCCGCGTACGGCACCTGCCCCGGTCAACCACTCCGCAGGTTGCGTGGACCGGGAGCACAACACCAAACCAACCAAACCTCGCCACGTGTCCACCCGGTCTACCGTGCACCCGGCCCAAACTCTGTGGACCGCGTCTGCTGCGCCGGCCAACCGGAAGACGCCACGTGGCCCGCCTCCGGTGCACGACCCCCGCGGTGGACCGCGCTCCTGCCCGCGCCCTCAGCCGCCTGCCGGCGCCCTCAGCCGCCTGCCCGCGGCGGCGCCGCCGCCCGCCGACGCTGCCCGCCGCCGCCGGGTGCCGCCGGCGATTGCCGGCGACACTGTTCCGGCGTGAACAGTACCCGCAAGCTCAAAATCAACAAGCAAATAGCCCATCTTGATCGTTTTCGCGCGCTGATTCCAAAAACGACGTCCGTTTTGCCAAAATCTGCCTCCAAAATTTGCCGGAGGCTCCCGCAAGCGCCAAAAACTGCCAAAACTTCCGGGAGTCCGCTTTTGGACATCCGGACTCAGAATTGGGCAAACAAAAAGTCAATTTCAAGCATTTTTCCGCGCTGAATCCAAATCCACCCTCCGTTTGGCCTAAATCCTTTTCTAGAGTTCGGCAAAAGCAGCCGAAGGCCAAAACAGCTAACCAAAGCTCGCAGGGTCCATCTGTGGCATCCCTTTGATGCACTATGGGCCAGATACACCATCAACAGGTGTTTAAATAGTGGATTCACGGGAAAAAGCTGCATGGGGGTTCAGGGGTCCTACAAACTTGCTCAAACTATTCTTTCTGCTTGTGCCACTTCAAAACTAACTTGAGCATTTTGCTCAGGACACCACAAAGGCTCAGAGGCTTGCATTTGTGCATCCCAGAAACTTCTGGATCAAAGGATCCAAGTCACCTTGCTCTCTAACATGCTCAAGGATGCTCCACACAAAACCACACAGCCCAAGAATCGGATATGAAGTGAGCATCAAGCTCAGGGGAGTGTGTGGAGGCTACTGGTACTTTTCTGGATGCTAGGTTGCTGCTTAACAAAATTTCGACTCATTGGGGCATTCCATCAAACAACTAGTGTGCATAATTTCTAAACATGCAACCAACCCAAACCCAAACAGCAACTCTCCAACCGTGGGTTCCTGAGTGCAATGGACAGCACCATAAGCTTCCCATTGAAGCTTTAGGAAGTTCTGGGCAAGTCATGCCCGTCGGCGATCGCCGGACGGTCGGCCGCCACTAATGGCCGCGAGCTCCCCATGGTCATTAATGGTGATTTCCCATTAATGGGCTCTGGGCCACATGCAACAGCACCTACAGGTGCATCTCGACCGCATGAAGCTCATTGGGCTCGTAGTTGACGGTGAGGCACGGCGGCGGCGGCTGAACAAGCTCGGATTGGAGCTTCATCAACAATGGTGGATTCACAACAGGCCAGCATGGATTGCATGCAAGTGCATGCATGGGGCTCTTTCGACCTTGTGAAGGCAACTGGGGGTATGGCCGGCGATGGGAGGCGGCACCGGCGCCGGAGCAGCAAGCTCGGCCAGGCCCTCGCAAACCCGAAACTAGGGCACGCGACTGCGACCACTACAGTGCACCAAACCTCCTCCAATTTTGTGGAGAGAAAGAACAGGGCCAGAGGAACGTGGTCATCATCTTGTTTCCCGACCAAAAGCGCTGAGAGTGGCTGTTGCCCAAGGCGGAGCCCATCTAGGTTTCCGGCGATGCATCTTCACCGCCGACAAATCGGGGCTTTCCCGGCCACAAGGTTGGGCTGGGGCAACTCCATAGGGTCTACAGATCCTACTGCTAGGGGTATAGGGACCAACAACCGAAAGGAGAAGAAACCTCACCTTCGCCGGAGTTGGAGAAGATGGTAGAAGCCGGAATACTCTTCCCCGCGCCGCGCAGCCACGGCACACCACCGGATCCCCTAGGCTAGCTTTCCGGGAGTTGGAGGGGACCTCTGAGTGCTCTGGAAGGAAGCTTCAAAGACATTCCTCAATGGATCCGAGGAAGAAGAAAGAAGGGAGGGATGCCCTTCCGGCTAACCACGGCCAGTGCAGGTGGCGGCGCTCCACGAGAGGACTCCTTTGAGGTTGCTAGAGATCCTCGAAGCAGTCTGGAGGAATCTCAATGCTTGGATATCACTTCCCTTCAACCTCCACGGACTGCAAGGAAATGGACGGCTACTTCGTCCCTCCTTGCGATTTCAAAACAAGGGAAGCAGTTTTGGGAGGTCCAGATATCGTGGCTAATGGAGTTGAGCACGTGAGGAGCTGCGTTCCTTTGCCCCAAGCGCGCGGCTAACTCAACCGATTCGGGTGAGTGGATTGGGAGAATTGCCACAGGGTCCTCCAACTCAAGATGAGATCTCTTTAGTCCCTCACTGTAGAACACATTTGCGACAAAGACCCTCTCCAACAAGTTTGGATTAATTTGACACATAAAATATAGGGGTTTTTCACAAAATATAGCAAATTTTCACATAATTCATGCTTTTCGAGACAACCGGGTTGTCGAATTGAAAAACGGACACCACCACGACATCCGACTCGACGAAATCTATCAGGTAACGATTTTGGTTCGCTAAAATTAAGCTTCATAATTTTTAAAATCCATCTTATACTAAAAATTATACAATTCGGCACGCTTTTTGATGCTTTAGGTTCGTCAAACGTAAATTTCGTCAGCGCCACTACGCTTAGAACGACGAAGCGATTAAAATCGACTACCTGGATCATCAGATTCGGACACCAGACAGTGAATCGGCCGACGTTCGCCAGCGAAAAATCCGAATCAGGGGTTACTATTCACCTTTACTATTCACTTAAGTCGCGGGTCCCACCCGTAACTTCGCTGATTTTTGGACAATCCGACCGTCGGATCGAAAATTAGTTTATATCATTTTCAATCGATTCGACGAGACGGTCGCACTGGCAATTTCAGATTTTCGAGATCAGACTCGGATCTGAAAGGCAGACATAGTACTCCGAAAACTGTGCAATTTGCACACCGATATACAACCACTTAGGTTCATTTTTGCATTTCCTCATTCACATTCGCATTTGAATTCTTTAAATTCAAATTTGAGTTTCTCGGGTACTACATTACCCCCTCCTTATTAGAAGTTTCGTCCCCGAAACTTAACTACTGTAGGACATCAAACAGTCCACTAACACGGGGTGCCTGACTAACAAATACACAGCGACAATCAGTCGCAGGACATCTGCACTGTCCAACCCTAGTGACAATCAGTCACAAAGCACAATTAAAAAAAAACTGTAAAGGTGCATTATAATAGAAAGAAAAGTGCACAATTTAAAGCTTACCACTTGGCAGCATACCAGTAAGGTCTACGACTGGTGGATCATTCGGAGTAGTCAGGGCATACACGCGACCTCCAGAACTCTGACGCGGTCCACCTGACTGCGCACTCGGTGCATGACTCTGCTGTCGGGAAGAAACGACCGGTGCAGAAACAACAGACGGGGCTGGTGTAGGTCCCTGAGGGCACTCAGCTATGACATGCCCAGCCTGGCCACACCTGAAACAACAGCCATGGCATTGCTCACAAGTAATACCTCGATGAGGTCCACCACAAACGACACATGGTCGCGGAGTCCGCTGCTGACTGCTAGCAGAAGCACTCGTAGCCCGATCTTGGGGTCGAGGATATCTGGGTGGCTTCCCGCTGCTCGAGGCTCCACCCCCGTCTCCAGGAAAAGATCTCTTCTTCCCCTTGCCTTTCTCTGAAGCCTGTCGCTCAGCACGAGAGGCTACTATGTCAGCCTCCACAGAAAGGGCACGGTTGACGCAGACCCGATACATCCGGATGTCCAAGGAGGAGAGAAGCCGCCTGATCTCGGGTCGCAGCCCTTGGGAGAAGAGCCGGATCTTGCGTTGCTCATCCCGAACCGCCTGCGGAACCAAAGCACAAACACGGGAGAACTCTCGCTCATAATCCCGCACAGTGCGGTCTGCCTGATGCATAGTCTCCAGCTGCCGCTCTAGTCCCTGCTTCGTCACATCATTCAGATAGCGGTCATATATTGCATCCTTGAAGACCTGCCACGGGGGTTCAGGAATTCCCCCGTATTGGTCTCTCAAAATCTCCGACCACCACTGATCCACCTCACCCTCGAGGCAGTGTGCCGCCAAGTGTACACGGTCACGACCCTCCGTGAACACATCTCGAAAGAGCTTCTCCATGCAAAGCACCCATCTCTCGACAGCCCAGTCGTCATCTGAGGTGCCGTCAAAGGTGGGTGGCTGAAACTTCTTAAACTCCATCAGGACCGCCTTCGCTCGGGCCCTTTCAGCCTGAGCCGCATCCTCTATAGCGGCAGGCGTCGTCGGCCGAGAAGAGGTCCCGGCAGCAGCAACCGGTGGGTCGCTAACGGGAGCAGCAGCAGCCCCAGAAGTAGTGGCAGTCGCCGGGGCTGTCGCTACAGGTGGCGCTGGGGCAGCAGGAGGTATAACTGGCTCCTTCGGTACTGGCTCAGGTGGCTGGACAGGTGGCGGGCAGGTGTAGCATGAAAAGCAGCCTGCTGCTGTACAAGCTGCCGAACCACAGCGGTTAGTGCAGTAATCTGGTCCTGCATCTGCTAAAATCTATCGGAGCCCTCCGGCTCCCTAGGCACTCTGGGAGGTCGGCCGACACCTCGGCCTCTGCCTGTACCTCGCCCATCATCACCACCATGACGCCCAGGTCGAGCCATAACTGAAACACAACAACGAGGTTAGGATATACTCAAATAGTGATAAAGACACTTGAGCTCCTAACCCCAGGAACAACATACACCCCCGCGCACTCACGTCAGACTCAAGTCATCCTAGGGCTCAATCCTAGCCAAATCCTTAGGTTTCTTAAACCTATGCTCTGATACCATCTAATCTGTCACGCCTTGAGTTTCAAAACAGCGGTAGATTTATTTTTATTTTTATTTTTATTATTACTATTATTTTTTATTTTTTTATTATTTTTATTAGAGTTCAAACTTTTAAACTCAGGACGTGAACAGATCGCCACATGCATAGGAAATTCTCTATCCACACGGACAGAGTCTCCTCTATACATGCTCGGCTAGGCAAGTGCAATGATACAATCAGAGAGCAATATAATCAACAGCTAAATCAAAACATAAAGCTCTACAACTAATACATCCACAACTACGCATGACATAATCCACAAATACTCCAACTCAAAAATACAGAGACAAACTAAAATCATGATACGGTAACAGCAAATACTAGCACTGGGCCACTGCGGCCAAAAGCGGGGACAACTCTAGCGCAACTGCTCACTGGATGGCCCCAATCTCCCAGCACCTGACTGACCTGAAAAACAGTCACCCACGGGGTGTGAGATACATCGACAGTGTATCCCAGTGGGCACGACGGGCCTAGAAATAGCAAGTCGTACCTACCGGATATAATAATAAGCAGATAGCAAAAACAGGATATACTGAAAGCTGAAAGGTAAGATGCATGTATAAAATCTAAGCATGCTGAAGTGGAAACAGGGTACTCATATAAAAACTAATCATGCTATAACTGATAATCTGACAGGTAGGAACTGATCATGCTATACTGATAATCTGACAGGCAGGAACTGATCATGCTATAACTGATAAATCTGACAAGCAGGAAATGATCATGCTATAAACAAAGCTGGTATATAACAATGCTGTAAACTGAAGGAGCTGAATAATAATAACTGTATGTACCCAATCAGTGCCGTCATCGGTCACGAAGACCTAGACCAATGCCAAAGCTGGCACGTTCGGCTGACATATAACCCGGCACCATCGGTGCACTCAGGGGCACACGTGTCGCCACTCTCGTCCACCATGTGCAGCCTGGGGCTCACGGGTCGCCACTATCGACCACTTTACCGGTAAAGAACGCGTTGTGGGGGATCAATCCCACGGCGTACGTGAAATGAGCAGCTAGTGCTATGGCGATCATAAGGTTGATGCTCAAGTTCACAGTCAAAGAAACTGAACAATCGGCAATGAGCTAGATAATCCCTGTCGGGATGCTGAAAGCTGTAATAATCACGGATGCTGAATAAATGAATCTCAGCAACAAGAGCTGAATATCTGAGCTGTAACTGAAACTGAATAGCAGAACTGTACTCCTATTCTATCATGCATCATGGAATAGGAAATGCTGATATAACTAGGCTGATGACCAAACAAATGTGGCATATGTCAAGCTGTATATAGGTATACTAAATGCTGAACATGAATCATACCGGGAACTAAACTGCAAGATCGATACTACACAGTGAATGCTGGAATGAGAGCAAATAGAAAGGCTCAAGCATAGGTTCAGGGCTATACAAAAACAGGGGTTCGACCTACCACGGCATCCCATAGGTCCAACCTGATAAAGCCCGGACCGAAGATAAACCCACCTCAATGTAGATGATCACGGTGGCTGCTGGATGGCTCGCAAGCTGGCGGCTGACTGCTGGGACCTGAATCATATGCACAGGTCAGAAAATAAACTCTCACACATACCCAACCCACTGACACACTGTGTGCAGACAAGCTAAACGGGAAACTTTGCGGAAGTCCCGGAGATTTCCGAAATTTTCAGAAATCCGCCGATAGATCCACTATGACCCAATCTGTGCTGAAATAATAACCAAAACTCATGAAACTTCACGTGCTGCCCAAGAATGTCTAACTTAAGACATTTAGGCCCTAACACCAGACTCTGGGTAATCCTGTGCACTGGCAGTATCATAACCACTGAAACACTTTTGGGAAGCCCATTTTGGCTCCGGAAGCTGCAAACTAAGGACTAAAATCACCGGGCTCTTTGGAACAGCACCGGGAATAGTCAGGGATATTTGGCATCACAAATTGATCACCGCAATTTCTTGAATTGCGTGATTAATGCCGAATCGCCGTTAAACCGACGATTTTACCGATTTACGGTTCGATATCCGAATCCCGCTCAACGAAAGCCGTTGGATCTCTAAAGAAAGGTTTAGAGACCACGTGCACGCTGTCTACAGCAGCCTACCAGGCTATAATTACCAATTGAGCCCTAGGGTTTTACCAAATTGCATAAAAGCATGCAATTTCATGCCTTTTTCACTTGCATTTAATTTTGGAGTGCTATTTTAACGAACCGACGCCACCAGCAGATGGCCCTCGACTTGGTGGACACCGTGCTCACCATTTGGTAGCAGCACGAAACCCGAGTAAAACTTCGGCCCATGAAACACTTTGCTAACATAGGCTAAATAGCATTTTAAACCTTTCTACGCGACCAATTAAGTTTTTAAAGTGAGCATCGCGTTCAGTGACCTCAAGTTTGTCAAAGGCTCACTGCGGCGAAGTTACAAAATGTCTAGAACTGCCCCATAGTCCAAACAACCATCATAAGGCTCTAACTTGCTTAAACTATTCTTTCTGCTTGTGCCACTTCAAAACTAACTTGAGCATTTTGCTCAGGACACCACAGAGGCGATGGGAGGCGGCGTAGGCGCCGGAGCAGCAAGCTCGGCCAAGCCCTCGCAAACCCAAAACTAGGGCACGCAACTGCGACCACTATAGTGCACCAAACCTCCTCCAATTTTGTGGAGAGAAAGAACAGGGCCAGAGGAACATGGTCATCATCTTGTTTTCCGGTCAAAAGCGCTGAGAGCGGCTGTTGCCCAAGGCAGAGCCCATCTAGGTTTCCGGCGATGCATCTTCACCGCCGGCAAACAGGGGCTTTCCCGGCCACAAGGTCGGGCTGGGGCAACTCCCTAGGGTCTACAGATCCTACTGCTAGGGGTATAGGGACCAACAACCGAAAGGAGAAGAAACCTCACCTTCGCCGGAGTTGGAGAAGATGGTAGAAGCCGGAATACTCTTCCCCGCGCCGCGCAGCCGCGGCACACCACCGGATCCCCTAGGCTAGGTTTCTGGGAGTTGGAGGGGACCTCTGAGTGCTCTGGAAGGAAGCTTCAAAGACCTTCCTCGATGGATCCGAGGAAGAAGAAAGAAGGGAGGGATGCCCTTCCGGCCAACCGCGGCCAGTGCAGGCGGCGGCGCTCCACGGGAGGACTCCTTTGAGGTTGCTAGAGATCCTCGAAGCAGTCTGGAGGAATCTCAATGCTTGGATATCACTTCCCTTCAACCTCCATGGACTGCAAGGAAATGGACGGCTTCTTCGTCCCTCCTTGCGATTTCAAAACAAGAGAAGCAGTTTGGGGAGGTCCAGATATCGTGGCTGATGGAGTGGAGCACGTGAGGAGCTGCGTTCCTTTCCCCCAAGCGCGCGGCTAACTCAACCGATTCGGGTGAGTGGATTGGGAGAATTGCCGCAGGGTCCTCCAACTCAAGATGAGATCTCTTTAGTCCCTCACTGTAGAACATATTTGCGACAAAGACCCCTCTCCAAAAAGTTTGGATTAATTTGACACATAAAATATAGGGTTTTTTCGCAAAATATAGCAAATTTTCACAT
The DNA here is from genome assembly GCA_029168755.2 of Tillandsia fasciculata. Lineage (NCBI taxonomy): Eukaryota > Viridiplantae > Streptophyta > Magnoliopsida > Poales > Bromeliaceae > Tillandsia > Tillandsia fasciculata. The sequence continues at coordinate 97,282 of JAQOTM010000406.1, read as the reverse complement.
AATTCATGCTTTTCGAGACAACCGGGTTGTCGAACTGAAAAACGGACACCACCACGACGTCCGGCTCGACGAAACCTATCAAGTAGTGATTTTGGTTCGCTATAATTGAGCTTCATAATTTTTAAAATCCATCTTATACTAAAAATTATATAATTCGGCACGCTTTATGATGCTTTAGTTTCGTCAAACGCAAATTTTGTCAGCGCCACTGTGCTCAGAACGACAAAGCGATTAAAATCGACTACCTGGATCATCAGATTCGGACACCAGACAGTGAATCGGCCGACGTTCGCCAGCGAAAAATCCGAATCAGGGGGTTACTATTCACCTGTAGTATTCACTTAAGTCGCGGGTCCCACCCGTAACTTCGCTGATTTCTGGACAATCCGACCGTCAGATCGAAAATCAGTTTATATCGTTTTCAATCGATTCGACGAGACGGTCGCACTGGTGATTTTAGATTTTCGAGATCAGACTCGGATCTGAAAGGCAGACATAGTACTCCGAAAACTGTGCAATTTGCACACCGATATACAACCACTTGGTTCATTTTTGCATTTCCTCATTCACACTTGCATTTGAATTCTTTAAATTCAAATTTGAGTTTCTCGGGTACTACATGATTAGAACTGATGTGATTGGGTTTATGTTATTATGTTGAAGTTAATTATGTTGTTTAGTTTAAGTTATTGTACTTAACTCTGATTGTGCTATCTTGTACATGCCTAGTCGTGCATGTATAGGCGAGACTCTGTCCGTGTGTATAGAGGATTTTCTATACATGTGGCGGTCTGTTGCGCCCAGTTTTGCAACTCTAATTTCAATAAAAAAAAAAAAAAAAAAAAAAAAAATTAGACTGATTTTTAATCTCGGGGCGTGACATGAATCGACCAATGCAATGGGAATTGGTTGGTTGGCTTTACTCCTAGATTAGGACGAGAAGTGGAAGATATGAATACAAGAGCTGAAGGAGCTGCTTTTTCTTTGGGAGTCTTTCGCGGAATTTGGGTGGGTAGTTGAGAGATATGCCAGATCGCTGGTAGCGGTTCCAAATTTCTGTTTTACAGGTAGGTGGTAATTAGGGCCTATCTCTAGTGTGTGTGTGTGTATATATATATATATATAGAATTAGGATAGAATACTATCGATAGCACCAAGCCATTGGTGCTATCAAGTTTTTAGCCGTTGGATGAAAAAATATGCGGTTGAGATTATAGTGGTCCCCTAGGGTTTACTAGGTGGTTGGTTGAATAGTAAAAATCTTAGGGGATCACTATAATCCCAACCGCATATCTTTTCATCCAACGACTGAATATTGATAGCACCAATTGTTTGGTGCTATCGATAGTATTCTAACCGTACTCTCTCTCTCTCTCTCTCTCTCTCTCTCTCTCTCTCTCTCTCTATATATATATATATATATATATATATATATATATATATATATATATATATATATATATCAAAAGTTGTGAGGGTTTTTTTGTTTATGGAAATAAAAAATTATGATAAACAAATAACGAATTTAAAAAGTTTGTTAAATTTATTATATTATTTACAAATTTTGTACATGGAGTAAAGTTCTAAAGCTCAAAAAGAAAGGGAAAACTGGGCAAAAAATGTTATACATATAATATTTAAAAATTTTGTATAACTCGTATATTATGTTTTTTTTGAGTTCTGAGAGTAAGTTCTATGCATTTATCCAAAAAAAAAAAAATTATCGAAGCATATTTGGAAAATGTTATACGGAAAATGTTATACATACAATATTTGGAAAATTGATATATATAAATATACATATTTGTTTTTGCTTTTGTTTTTCCCCTTTTTTTGTTTGGGAAAAAACAATTTTATATATTTTTTTTTAAATTGTGATAATCATTATCCTAAATTTATTCTGTTATTTTCTATAGAATATTTAAAAAGGTTTATATATAGAGATATACATTTTCCCTATTTCTTTTTTTTCTTTCTCTTCTTTCTTTTATTCTATAAAAATTTAATGCTTCTCATCAAATTATTTTTCAATTTTTTTGAAGTAAATGATGAAAATAAAAGACGCACTTTTAATTTTGCTAAAGAAAAACTAAAAGAGTATCATATTTTTTGGGGGGCAATATTTTCCGCTTATTTAGTTTGGTTCACCGAAAAAGTATCACTTCCCATTTTTTTTCCATTTTTCATAAAATCGGGTAAAAACATCATACTTTTTTGATTAATCAAGAAGTTCCTTGGTTTACAAAAGTTCTGTTGTTTTTCCTTTTCTTTTTTTTTTTTCCGATAATTCACGTTTTTTCCTTTCCTTTTGTAATGGAAAAAGGAAATTATGGAAAGTGAGTTTTACATATTTTTCAAGATAAACCAAGGATCTCTAAGATATGGTTCAAAAATATATTCTTCTTTTTTAATCAATTTTTACATAAAGTTTTTAAGCGATGTAGAGCGAAAATATGATACTATATTCAGACTAAATATTGTCTATCAGTGAGAACACAAAATATAAATATATAGAAATATTACAACTATTTTCTGCAAAGTAAATATATATATAAATACTACAACCATCCTTGCAAATATATCTTGCATAATTTTCAGAATGTTTGTTATAAACTTATACGACTAAATAGATGTCTTCATTGTTTTGTTTATCTTTAGTTGAGCTGGTAGGTTTGCTGAAAAATAAAAAAGAAAAGAACAATGATTTACTATTAGTATTCCATATATATATATATATATATATATATATATATATATATATATATATATATATATATATATAAAATATAACTTTAAGAAATGAGAAAAATAGAAAATATGTATTATATATTACCCAATACAATGTCTTTTAGTAGGCGGGCTTCCGGAGACTCCATATACTTTATCATCATGAGGCGCAGAAGTTTGTGTTTTTTGAGACAAATTTGCCATGAAAAGATTAGAACTGTAGGAAAATAGATACAACAATACTACATAAAAATAAGTTCCAAAATTATATAGTTAAAAAGTTTACGTAAGTATTTTTCAATTTAATCTAAAAAAAGATGTACTACCTTGAAGATGTTTGGATGGATGGATTGAATGCTTCTTCATTTTTTATAAGCAAAGTTTTCTTTGCTAGTCTTTTGTCCTTTGTATTATCATTTATAGTAAAAATTTTTGTTACCCTAAAAGAAGTAAGCCCAGTTCTAAATTGTTGTGAATCAGACATAACTTGAAAAATATGTTTCTGGCCAATAATTGCTTTTATTATACGAGGAATAGTGAATTTATCAGATGTAGCCATTGTAGCCAACTTGTAGAGTCCCGAATCCCCTTGCAGCTTTTCCTGTGAATCCACGTTGTGAAACACCTGTTATTGGTGTGTCGGGCTCGTAACGCATCAAGTGGATGTGTTTGATGGACTCAGTAAGGTTCCTAGATCAAGCCTGTCATTCGGCTGCTTTTGCGGAATTTTAGAAGTGGTTTCAAGCTGATCGGAGGTCGGATTTGGATTCAGTGCGGAAAAACGCTTGAAAACGGCTATTTGCTTGTATTTTTCTGAGTCCGAATGCCCAAAAACGGGCTCCCGAAAGTTTACAGTAGATTCGGGTGCATGGGGGAGGTCGTAGACCGGCCGGGTGCCACGTGGCGGCCTATTATTGGTCGGATCTTGATGCGCGGTCCACGAAGCGATGCGGGCTGGCGCATGGGCCCGGTGCGGGGACACGTGGCGCCCCAGGAGTGGCTGGCGCACGATGTGCGTTCACGGAACCCCGCGCGGGTGCATAACCAGGCGCGGGGGACACGTGGCAGCCGTTGATTGGCGGGCTCACGCAGGCGGTCCACAAAGGCGCGTGCGGGTGCCTCGGGATGCGTGCGCGCGTGGGGGGCAGCCGGTGTGGCTGGCGTGTCGCGCGGGCGGGACACGCGTCGCAGCCCTGGCGCGCTTGCATCGCTGTCCCGAGTTCGGTGGACACGTGGCGGACGCAGGTGAATCCGGGCTCTCTTTAGCGGGCTATTGGGCGCGGATTTTGGCGCCCGAAAGATTCGGGCGCGCAAAAACCCGGATCCGAAAGCCCTTTTGGGCTGGGCCTATAAATAGGCTCCTTCACTTGCCTTTTCTGGTTTTTCTGGACCTTTTTGCAGTGGGCTTCCTTCTGAGAAGTTGTTCACCCATTTGTTTTACACTTTGTGGAGAAGTTCCAGATTTTTTAGAGGACGCTAGTTTGACGTCTACTGCGATTCGGCGCACTGCGACGCTCTTTCCTTGATAGCCTTTTTCGTCGTGTTTCGGTCTGCGGACTCTCCTGGGCTACCCCGAAGGAGTTTTCAGGTGATTCTTGCGCTCACGTTTTCACGACAGGTAGGGCTACGACTTTTGTATTTTCAGCTTCTCCGCATTCCGAGGTTTTCTTAGGCTTTTCAGACCATTTTTGTGACCCCTTTTCTGTGATGGAATTTTGGACAGCACCGGTGTTTTTGTGGGTTTTCTCTACACTAGAGAGTCGGAATGTAATGACGCTGACTTTTTACTATTTCCTTATCGATGTCTTTTGGTTTTAAGCGTGTTTTTGGTGGATTTTTTTTGGGTTGTTGGGTTGTGGTTGCCGTGTCGTTGTGGAGCTCGTTAAACGAAGAACGGCGATGCGACCGAATCGGAAATCCGACTTACGGATCTCCTGGAATGAGGGTTTCATTGTTAGCGGGTCCGAGTGGATAAGTTCAGAATTTCTCGAGACCCGGTAAGTGTTGTTGGTGCATCGGGATCCGTGCTGGCGGTTATGAGACGTTTTGGAGGATCGGCACGCTTATCGAGGAAGTCGTGGAAAAATCCCTTTTGTTTTTAAATACCGAATATTTGGATTTTCGTACGTACAGAGATAAATAATTAAATAAATAAAATATTAATAAAAAGATGTTAATATCCCAAATACGGTATAACCCTAATTTTGAGAAAAGATCGTCCCTCTTCCCCTTTCCTCTCTGCGCGTGCCGAAGACCGAGACCGGAAGCGTCGCCGATACCGAGGAGCGGATCCAGAAACACCACCGTCCGCGGAGATCGGGATCGCGTTGTCTTCTCCGTCAGAGCTAGGTTAGCACCCTTTTCGTCTTCGCTTTGTGATCTTGATCTTTGGTTATCGTTACTTTAGTTTCTTCGTGTTCTTGAATGTCGTTGGTTGGTTCCGTTCGTCGGTTTTTGATCGTTAGTATTTTCATGTTTCGTGTTGTGGGTCTCGTCTCTCAGTTTTCGGTAATTTAGTTTTGGGTTAGGGTTCGTTGATTTTGTTCGTCTTGATCGCTGATTCGTACGATGGTTTTGTTCGGTGATTTTGTTTGGTTTGATCGTTGGATGGTTTTGGTTCGTCGGTTTTGTTTGGTTCGATTGTTCGTTTTTGGTTCGTAGGTTTTGTTCTTGGTGACGAGTTTTTGAGGTTTGCGGTGGGGATGCTAAGGATCGTCGACGGTGGCAGCCACCGCCGCTCGATGCCCTAGCCGAGCCGCCGTCGCCGCCGCCGCGGCCACCGCCGCGCACTGCTACCGTAGGCAGCGCGCCGCCGAGGCGCTGTGGCCGCGCATAGCCAAGCTGGCTGCCGCCCGCGCGCGCTGCTTGCGCGCGCCCGCGCGGGGCTGCCGCGCCCGCACGGTGCTACCGCGCCGCGCACTGCTTGCGCATGCCCGCGCGGGGCTGCCGCGGCGCGCTGCCTGCTGCAACGCGCGGCTACGCGCAGCTTGCGCGTGCCCGCGCGGGGCTGCCGCGCCCGCGCGGGGCTACCGCGCCGCGCTGTCGCCGCCGCGCGCTGCTTGCGCGTGCCTGCGCGGGGCTGGGCCAGCGTGGGGCTGCCGCGCCGCGCTGCCTACCGCCGCGCGCAGGTAAGCGCTGCTTGCGCGTGCCCGCGCGGGGCTGTCGCGCCGCTGCCGCGCCTGCGCGGGGCTATGCCCGCGCTGGGCTACCGCGCCGCGCTGCCTGCCGCCGCGCGCTGCTTGTGCGTGCCCGCACGGGGCTGCCGCGCCGCGCTGCCTGCCGCCGCGCGCTGCTTGCGCGTGCCCGCGTAGGGCTGGGCCAACGCGAGGCTGCCGTGCGCTGCCGTGCCCGCGCGGGGTTGTTGCCCGCGCGGGGCCGCCGCACCGCCGCTAAGTCCGCATGGGTCGAGCCGCTGCCGTCGACGGTTTCGCTCGACGGTTTTGGCTCGACAGTTTTTGTTTGACCATTTTCTTGGTGTTTTCATCGACAGTTTTGCTCGACGGTTTTGGCTCGACAGTTTTTGTTTGACCATTTACTTGGCGTTTTTATCGACGGTTTTGCTCGACGGTTTTGGGTTGACATTTTTTGTTTGACCATTTATTTGGCATTTTCGTCGACGGTTTTCGGCTTGACGGTGCAGTCCGCTTGATGGTGCTGTTCGCTCGACGCAGTTGTTTTCGATTTTATCGGATGAGCGTCCGCTCGGTTGTTTTTCATCGCGGACTTCGTCAAGGCAACGATTGGAACCCGTTTTTCCGTCAATTGCCTCGTTGATAATCGGATCGCGTCGGAAATACGGTTTTTGCCCTCGGAGGAATTTTTGGACACGGAGTCTTTCGTTGTTTTCTATTTTGGAAATAGGAGGGGTTTTGGGTACAGTGGTCGGGACCACTAAATTTGCCAGTTTGGGGGGGGGGGGGGTAAATGTTGATTGGTGTTTTGGATATTGTATTAGGCCCGCGGGTGGTGTTGTTTGCTTTGGAGGTTCGCGGGCACGGTCGGTTATCTCCGTTTCAGGTGGGTACCTTTTTCTTGCATTTTGGAGTATGGTCTCATATGTAATACGTAAGAGTAAAGTAGATGTGCTAATGAATTTTTGACTAACCCCTTTTGTATGAGTACCCCTATTATTACACATGGACTTCGGTCATTATGCTCATGGTTGCTTGCACGCACACCAGCGGTTTGGCCACCGCATCGGTGTACTTTTTTGGAAAGGTGGTACGTTGACCTGTGTACCCCACAAGGTGACGTAGTGGGGACCCCTCGCGGTTACTTAAGGTGCTGCACAAGTGCCGTGGAGGGGTTAAAAGTAACAAGGTGAGAGCAAGGTGTTTTCTTTTGGATGCACTGTTCGCTTTACAGGGGGTTACCGTTGATCCATGCGGAAGAGTGCGGATGCTCTGGTCTTCGGTTTGCTTTATTTCCAATCATCTTGATAGAGTTTGGATCTCAAGATTATTTTTGATGGCTTGTGTTTGATTTATATAACATGAAAAACAGTTTATAATGTTTTATCTTTGTTTTTCATGATTTCGGAGTAAATCTTTTTAATTTTTGTAAAATTAATTGGATTGAATGACATCTGTGTGATCTCACAATTTTCAAGCACTTAAATTGATTTTCTTGATTGCACGCAAATCGGTAATTCAAAGATTTCAAAATTTGGATTTGTTTCAAGAATTTTTGTTATTTTTGCCTTCGAGTACCGGTACGAAATCTGTATTTTTGTTATATACCGGAACTGAGCTTTTATCTCTCTTTCTCTATGAACTAATGTTGTTAGTGATTTCCATTATCTATATTCACTGTTTGACAATTTGTGACAAAAAGGGGAAGAACAGAAAAATGATGAGGACAAATAAAAAAGGGGGAGAACAGAGACGGAGATGAGATCATCGAGATAGGGGGAGATGAAAAAAAAATAAGGAAAAGAGCCGAAAAACAAAAAGAACCAAAAGGACGAATCAAATGTAGGATTTACATTTAATTTCTAATGACTAACGTCTGATTTGTTTGGAGTTTTGTTTTGCAGGATTTACATCACTTTAAGACTTCAAGTCCTAAGTCATAGAGTTTGTTCTAAGACTGGTTCAAATGTAATTTTTGTTTATTGGATCTTTCACGCAAAGAAAGTCAATGTTTTGGTGATGACATTGAGTTTCAATTTTTTGGTTTAAGATGAGTGTCTTGAGCGTTTTATGTATTTTTGGGTTTTGTCACGAAATTGCCAAAGGGGGAGATTGTTACGGCTTTTTGTGTTGGCATATTTCGTGAGTCAAGTCGGTGAGTTGAGTCGGAGTCTTGAAGTGATCAAATTGTCAATCAGCAATCGAAGACTTAGAGAAGATTCAATAAGAGCTCAAGTTGACACTCAGTGTTTTGAGTCTTGAAGATTGAAGTTAAAGAATTATGGATCATATACATCAATCTCAAGGAAAATGGATTCGGAATGATCAGGTACGTTTAACTAAATAATTTTGGTGATCCGAATACATTTGTGTAGTTTAGAAACACTTGGATAAGTTATCATTGCATAAAAATCAAAAACTGGACAAGTTGGATGTTCAGGATCCGGATCAGACCAATCCAGTCCGGACCCCGAACATAGTTTAGTTCATGCGGAATTTCAGTCCTGAACCAGTCTGGACCGCTTCCGGATCAGCCAAATCCAGTCCGGACCCCGAACTGTTTTTTTCAGGAAATTCTCTGAAAAAAGACGACAGTCCTGAACCAGTCCTGAACCAGTCCGGACCGTCGTGCGGGAAAAATTCTGTTAAGTCAGCTTTTGATGCTTATCTCTTTCCAAAGGTTTCTAACCTATAAATAGACATTTAGGGTTTCTCAAGAACTACCGATTAATTGATAAAACACTTGAGAGCAACCCTAGAGGCTAGGTTTTTATCGTTCTTCTCTTTAGCCTCTTTTAGGTCAATTCGACGGTTCTTCCAAGACAAATCTTTTGTCGAATTGATCTAATCTTTGCTTAGAGATTTCTCCCATGGATCTTCATTGATAATCTAAGCAAAGGATCACCATCGAAGCTTTTATCAAGTTTGAGTCGTGGATTCGACGTAGCATCGTGGATTCGATGTGTTGAAGGCGTTTCGTGAATTCGAAACGTGTGCTCGTGGATTCGAGTGGCGTTTGTGGATTCGAACGTGTGCAGTGGACGTGCAATCGGTGGAGCGCAAGATCCGAAGAAGTTGAAGGAGGGGTTTGAGTCCGTGGAGTCGGTAATCACCTTGTTATTCTTCTTTTCTTGGTGGATTGTTATTGCGTGTTGGTCCCGTGGTTTTTCTCCTGGATTGGAGTTTCCACGTAAATCTCAGTGTGCTGTTTTTATTTTCCGCATTGGTTTTTATTTTGCAGTGAGATTTGATTTTTAAATATTACACCTATTCACCCCCCTCTAGGTGTTTGATAGTACCTATTTAGATCCTTGTGGATCCTTATATAAAAACCAACAAGCTCCCCCAACCGAGGAAGAAGAAGAAGATGCTTTAGAGGGCCATTAATGGCAACTTGGGATCGAGGCTGCATGGGTCGCATGCAAGGGTTTAGGAAGAAAGCTTAGGGTGTTAGAAAGCTTACCAGGGTCGGCCGGCGCCGGAGGAGCGACGGCGGCAGTCGGAGGTGAAGATAAGTCGTGAAGAAGGTGACCCGAACTAGGGTTTGCTCCCCCGCGTTCCACACTGCACCAAAGCCCACCAAACTTCGTGGGGGCCCTCCTGTGGACCAGCAGAGAAAGCCCATCAACTTAGATCCGGCACCGGAGCTCCGGAGGCGACGCGTTCAACTTCGGCCAAGAAAATAGGGTTCCGGCGTCCCATGTTTCACCCGCCGGCAACCCGGGGTCCCCAGGCCTCAAGAATTGACCCAAATAACCCTCTTGGTGTCAGTAACCGACTGCCAGGGCTCAAGTTGCCGAAGAAACCATAAAGAAAAAGTGCTCACCTCGTCGGACTTGAGGAAGAAGAGGATGATGGCCCGGCGGCGCGCGGTGGTTCTGGGCGTCGGGGCTCTCCGATCTGCCTCTCAGGTGGCCGAGGACGCTCCCAGATGTGGTTGGGAGCAGACCCGAGCCCATTGGTTGCTTCCCTTGTCAACCAAACCGAAAGCAAGGATAGATCTTGCTTTCCCGGCGAGGGGTGGTGGCGGCCGGCGGCGCTGCAGGTGCAGCTGTCGGAGCAGGGGTAGAGGAGGTCGAGAAGTTTCCTCAGGTGCAGCTGGGTGCGATGGATCCGAGCTAGGGCAACTTAGGTCCAAAAACTTGTATACCTATGCACAAAATGCTAAGAAGCCCCTCCACTATCCTCATCTAGAAACGGGTCCTATTGCAGGGGCTTTAACTCACACATAGGCCCCTCTCCAAAGAATCCCATTGGATTCCGCACATAAAATGCGGGGACTCTTATGCAAAAACACCATTTTTCGCCGCTTTTCACGCTTTTCGAGGCCCCCGGGGCGTCAAACTTAAAAACGGACACCACCACGACGTCTGGCTCGACAAAAACAATAAAGTAGTGATTTTGGTTTGCCGCAATCGGTCCCCTATAATTTTAAAATCCATCATATACGGTAAAATAAACAGTTCTGCACGCTTTACGATGCTTCAGGCTCGTCAAACGGAAATTTGGTCAGCGCCACTGCGCTCAGAACGACGACGCCATTTAAATCGACTACCTGGTTCGTCAGATTCGTGTTGGTTTTTAAGGATCCACAAGGATCTAAATAGGTACTATCAAACACCTAGAGGGGGGTGAATAGGTGTAATATTATAAAAACCAATCTCAGTGCAAAAATAAAAACTAATGCGGAAAATAAAACAGCACACCGAGATTTACGTGGAAACTCCAATCCAGGAGAAAAACCACGGGACCAACACGCAATAACAATCCACTAAGAATTGAAGAATAACAAGGTGATTACCTGTTGGGTTATACTAATATGGATCTAAATAGGGGAAAAAAAACACCTAGAGGGGGGTGAATAGGTGTAAACAATAAACACTTAAAAAAATCATTGCGCAATAAAACCCAATGCGGAAATGTAAATGAACACGCAAGATTTTTACGTGGAAAAACTCCAAACCGGAGTAAAAAACCACGGGACCGATAACACGGCGAAATCCACTAGAATTAACACACGTACAAGGTGATATAACGTACTCACAGACGACTCAACCTTTTACCATACGCTCCTAGTAGATCTTCTCCGCTCGCTCCACGACGCTTCTCGAATCCACGATCTGCGCCCAACGCCGAATCCTCAGCGTCCAACGTCGAATCCACGACGTCCGACCGAATCCACGGTCTTCACCCAGTAGCACGCTTCGAATCCACGAACGTACCTCGCTCCGAATCCACGAGAGCGGTTGCACCTTGAATCCACAAGGCCACGCGAGTCCACGCGCCGATTTAGGGTAAATCGTTGTTTTTTGGGTGGTGATGATCCGCCGAATACTTAGATTAGAAATAGATCGGAAATACCATCTAAGTATTCATTGATTTGATTCTACTCAAAATCTGAGTTTGGAAAACCTAGAATCAAATCAATCAATATAGATGAAGAAACATAGAATAAGTCTATTGATTTCCTTTCTTCTCTATATGTGGATCTTTCTTATTTTCGGCTTATTTTTCTATTAAGTCCCGTATGTATGCCGATTTATCTCGATGCCCTAGAAAATGAATAAAGGGTCTATTTATAGGTTAGAAACCATTGGAAGAAGAAAAGGATCAAAAACCTGCCGTTTCTGGAAATTTTACGGACGGTGATCCGGATCGGAATTGTTACGGCTTTTTGGTGTTGGCATATTTCGTGAGTCAAGTCAGTGAGTTGAGTCGGAGTCTTAAAGGGATCAAATTGTCAATCAGCAATCAAAGACTTAGAGAAGATTCAACAAGAGCTCAAGTTGACACTCAATGTCTTGAGTCTTGAAGATTGAAGATGAAGAATTGTGGATCAGTTACATCAATCTCAAGAAGAAAGTATTCAAAAGGATCAGGTATGTTTAACTAAATAATTTTGGTGATCCGAATACTTTCTTATAGTGTAGAAACACTTGGATGAATTTTTAATTGCATAAAAATCAAAAACTGGACATGGGACATGTTCAGGATCCGGATCAGATCTTGCAATCCGGATCCCGAAGGGTACTTGTTCATTGGCAATTTCAATCCGGATCCTAGGCCATTCCGATCCGGATCCCGAACATTGGATGTTGCTGAAATTCATGAACGATCCGGATCGGGCCTTGCGATCCGGATCCCGAACCCTTGGATTTCTGGAATCGTCAATCTCGTTACGACGATCCGGATCGCAGTAATCCCGATCCGGATCGCCGTCCTGAAAATTTCCAGATAAGGTATGTTTTTGATTCTTATCTCTTTCCAAAGGTTTCTAAACTATAAATAGACATTTAGGGTTTCTCAAAAACGTGGGAGCTATACCGATGATTTTATAAAACACTTGAGAGCAACCCTAGAGGCTAGGTTTTTATCGTTCTTCTTTATAGCCTCTTTTAGGTCAATTCGATGGTTCTTTCAAGAACATATCTTTTGTCGAATTGATCTAATCTTTGCTTAGAGATTCCATCCATGGTTCTTCATTGATAATCTAAGCAAAGGATCACCATCGAAGCCAATATTCTTATCGGCTGAGTTTGCGTCGTGGATTCGACGTGGCATCGTGGATTCGGTGTGCTAAAGGCGTTTCGTGGATTCGAAACGTGTGCTCGTGGATTCGAGTGGCGTTCGTGGATTCGAACGTGTGCAGTGGACGTGCAATCGGTGGAGCGCAAGGTCCGAAGAAGTTGAAGGAGGGGTTGAATCCGTGGAGACGGTAATCACCTTGTTATTCTTCTATTCTTAGTGGATTGTTATTGCGTGGACATCCAATCGGTGAGCGCAAGGTCCGAAGAAGTTGAAGGAGGGGTTTGAGTCCGTGGAGTCGGTAATCACCTTGTTATTCTTCTTTTCTTAGTGGATTGTTATTGCGTGTTGGTCCCGTGGTTTTTCTCCTGGATTGGAGTTTCCACGTAAATCTCGGTGTGCTATTTTTATTTTCCGCATTGGTTTTTATTTTGCACTGAGATTGAGTTTTTTAATATTACACCTATTCACCCCCCTCTAGGTGTTTGATAGTACCTATTTAGATCCTTGTGGATCCTTAAAAACCATCAATTGGTATCAGAGCGGGTTTTAGGTTTATCTATCATGTTGGGTGAAAGTGGTAATATTTATAGACCTCCTCTTTTTGATGGGACCAATTATGCTTATTGGAAAGTGCGGATGAGAGCTTTTCTCATCTCAATTGATGAGCGGGTATGGCAAACCGTGGAATACGGTTGGGTGCATCCTGTTGAGGAAGTAGGAAATTCTACTACCCCAAAACCTCGCTCTAGATGGTCCAAAGAGGAAATCGAAAGATCTTCTTACAATGGGAAAGGTATGAACGCTTTATTTAATTCTCTTTCCTCGACTGAGTTTACACGAATTTCCGCGTGTGAAACCGCGAAGGAAATTTGGGATATTCTCAAAATTACACATGAGGGTACTAATCTTGTAAAAATTCAAAAGCTCCAGATGCTTACAAGTCAATTTGACTCTATTCATATGGAAGAGCATGAATTGTTTACAGATTATTACACTAGACTTCAAGATGTAATTAATACATGTGCTAATTTAGGAGAAAAGATCCCGGAGTCGAAAATTGTAAGAAAGATACTTCGGACTCTTCCGGAACGGTTTAGGGCAAAGGTTACCGCCATTGAAACCGTTAGTCATCCGGATGAGATGAGTGTAGAGGAATTAGTAGGTGCTTTGCAAACTTATGAGATGACTTTTCCTACTAATCAAGTTTCTTCCAAGTCTTCTTCTAAGCTTACAGGTATTGCATTCAAATCAACAAAGGAAGAAGATAGCGAATCAAGTTCCGACGATGAAATCTCTTTAGCCGATTTTGAAGAACAACTGGCGCGGATCACAAAGAAATTTCGTCGGAAATTTTGGAAGAATCGAACCGATGGATCTTCATCCACGAAATCATCTAAAGGATCATCGGGTTCTAAATCCTCTAAACTCAAAGGCGTTGCAAAACCTTCTAAAGAAAAAGAAAAAGATGATTTCGAAGGGGAAATCCGATGCTATCGATGCAAAGGCTACGGCCATATTTCAACGGATTGTCCTTCTAAGAAATCATATAAAAAGAAGGCTTTGCAAGCGAAAACTTGGGACGATTCTAGTTCGATGAATCGACCTCAAGTGAAGAGGAAAAAGTTGTTGCTTTTCATGCCTCTCAAATTCCCTCTTCTAATTTTGCTTATCATCTTTAGTCACTGACTCTATTCCTTTGATTTTGCATGAAACATCAACATCCGAGGAGAGTCATCAAGTGAGGGGGAGTCGGACGAAGAAGAACTCGTTGAGGCATACCAACAACTTCTTGCGGAATCAAAGAAGATGGCCAAGCATATCAAGAAGTTGAGGAAGCAACGACTTGAGGTTCAAGACGAGAATCAAGCTTTAAAGATCAAACTTCATGATCTCGAGGAGGAACGAGAGCTTTTATTGGATAACAATAAAATCCTCCAAGAAAAGATAAACCAATCGGAGACGATCGTTAATTCATATATGGACAAGATTGGTTTTCTTGAAAAGCAGTTTGAAGAAATTCATGTCACCAACCAAGCTTTGACCAAGCAAGTTCATGAACTCAAATCCGACATACAAAGGCTTTCAACCGGTTCCAAGAAACTAGAAAGTATGTCCGGATTAGGTCAAACAAGCAAGGTTGGTTTGGGATTTAAAAAGAACCAAACTGTGAAGGCTTCAAGTTCCACAATCAAATTGAAAGGAAGAACTTGTCACCTATGTGGACTTGAAGGACATTTGGTGAAGAATTGCCCGAAAAAGAGAAAGAAGAATTCTTCGGCAACTTCATCTACGGAGCGGACTCAACGGAATCAAAAGACACATCAAGTCAAAGGAGTTCACTCAACCCACCAAAGGTCCGAGCCACAACATCAATCATACAAGTGGATCATTGCGAGGCAAAGACCTAAGGTGGATCAACAGTCAAAGCGGACAACCCCCGGCCACAACGAATCAAGACAACCCAAAATCCAGCGATTTTGGATTCGGAAAGGTGATATCTTTCCTTGTCTTAAGTTCTAAATAGCTTATGACTGTATGTAATGCTTTGATTGGTTTTCCCTTCATATTTTTTTAATCTTTGCATTACATGTTTTTCAATGCTCTTTGTTTTTATACTTTGTTTTTGAACAAAAGGGTTTTAACGAACAAGTGCATTGAATAAAAAGGGCTTCACGTTCATTCACTCCAAATTAATTTTATATGGATTATCAACTTTACTCCATAATCATAATCTTGAAGATACTTCATTATAGGAGTTTTTGATAGTTATAAGCATCAAATTTTAGAAATCATGTGTGATCTTTAGATGCTTAATCTATCTAGGTTGTGTGAAGTCTTTGTGACAACACAAGTGCTATAAACATTCCTAAAAATT
This sequence comes from Tillandsia fasciculata, assembly GCA_029168755.2. Classification (NCBI taxonomy): domain Eukaryota; kingdom Viridiplantae; phylum Streptophyta; class Magnoliopsida; order Poales; family Bromeliaceae; genus Tillandsia; species Tillandsia fasciculata. The sequence continues at coordinate 82,021 of JAQOTM010000406.1, read as the reverse complement.
CTGTGTTGCACTCAAGAACAAAACACATTGTTGAGCATTGGTCATATTGACTTTAATTGCATCTTTTCACGCATTTAGAAATCTATTATGCTTTTGACATCATAATATTTCGATGTTGCAATGATCATTTATGTTAATTAATTCATCTTTTAAGTGATCAAAGTCAATTTCTCTCTCAATGATCTCTTGGTATAGTCATTATCTTATTTGACTATTTAGTCGAGTATGAATGCGAGATCAATTTTTGGTTGAATACCTTATATATTAAATAATTGATAGCCAATTGAGGGGGAGTCAAAGAAAAGTAAAATGCTCAAAAGATGTGGAAAGAGTTACATCCCAATGAGGAGTGTGAAAACTACCACCACATGGAGGAAAGAGCTACCACCTCGGTCGTCCGAGTACTGTGTGCAGCTACCACATGTATACCAAGCATGGTTTTTCAATTTTTGATTAAATAAAATGCATGTTGAAATACTTGACTCTGTCAAATTTCAAGGTTGGTATAAGGTGGATTTTTAACGAAAGATGCTCAAAGAGCCACTCTCTTCAACAGATTGTCTAGATATATTATCTAACTTATCTGGGATTTCAAACATCTATTGATCTTGGTATTTCATTTTCTTTACCAAATTGATGATTTGATAAAGGCATTACGCATAAGATCATGTTAGATGTGATTGAAGTTGTTCAACTTTAAGGGTTTTAATTTTCATAAATTTTCGTTTCATTTTTGAGTATTTTTGATAGATTTGGTATAATCTATTTCTTGTTGCATGAAACGATGACTTTTGTTTAAAGTTGATGCGCTAAAGTGCTTACATACTTTTTCTGGTTATTATGGAATTTTTCTAAATTATTCTGATGAAAGGGTAGAATTCAAGATTGATGTCATTTGGAAATCTCCGTAAGTCATCTTTGTAAATTCGTTACATCTTGATAGAGTTTGGATCTCAAGATTATTTTTGATGACTTGTGTTTGATGAATATAACATGAAAAACTGTTTATAATGTTTTATCTTTGTTTTTCATGATTTAGGAGTAAATCTTTTTAATTTTGTGAAATTAATTGGATTGAATGACATCTTGTTAATTCATTGGTTAAAGCACTTAAATTGATTTCTTGATGGAATACAAATCGGTATTTGAAAAGATTCTAAAATCTGGATTTGTTTCAAGAAATTATTTGATTTTTGCTTTCTGGTACCGGTACGCAATCTGCATTTTTGTTATATACCGGAACTGAGCTTTTATCTCTCTTTCTCTATGAACTAATGTTGTTAGTGATTTCCTTTTGTCTAGTATGTTCACTGTTTGACAATTTGTGACAAAAAGGGGGAGAAGAGAAATGACGGAGATGAGATCATCAAGAGAGGACAAACGAAAATAGAAAAATGGGGGAGAACGGAAAATGATGATCGTATCACAAAGGGGGAGAACATAGATGCTCAAGAACATGGAGAACATGGAGAACATGTTAGAGATGCTCAAGATAGGGGGAGATAAAGAAAAATTGAAAGAGCCGAAAAACAAAAGAACCAAAAGGAAGACGAATCAAATGTAGGATTTTAATTTCTAACGACTAACGTTTGATTTTGTTTGGAGTTTTGTTTTGCAGGAATTACATCACTTTAAGACTCCAAGTCCTAAGTCATAGAGTATGTTCTAGGACTGTTTGGTTCAAATGTAATTTTGTATTTATTGGATCTTTCACGCAAAGAAAATCAATGTTTTGGTGATGACATTGAATTTCGATTTTTTGGTTTAAGATGAGTGACTTGAGCGTTTTTATGTATTTTTGGGTTTTGTCACGAAATTGCCAAAGGGGGAGATTGTTACGGCTTTTTGGTGTTGGCATATTTCGTGAGTCAAGTCAGTGAGTTGAGTCGGAGTCTTAAAGGGATCAAATTGTCAATCAGCAATCAAAGACTTAGAGAAGATTCAACAAGAGCTCAAGTTGACACTCAGTGTCTTGAGTCTTGAAGATTGAAGATGAAGAATTGTGGATCAGTTACATCAATCTCAAGAAGAAAGTATTCAAAAGGATCAGGTATGTTTAACTAAATAATTTTGGTGATCCGAATACTTTCTTATAGTGTAGAAACACTTGGATGAATTTTTAATTGCATAAAAATCAAAAACTGGACATGGGACATGTTCAGGATCCGGATCAGATCTTCCAATCCGGATCCCGAAGGGTATTGTTCATTGGCAAATTCAATCCGGATCCAGGCCATTCCGATCCGGATCCCGAACATTGGATGTTGCTGAAATTCATGAACGATCCGGATCGGGCCTTGCGATCCGGATCCCGAACCCTTGGATTTCTGGAATCGTCAATCTCGTTACGACGATCCGGATCGCAGTAATCCCGATCCGGATCGCCGTCCTGAAAATTTCCAGATAAGGTATGTTTTTGATTCTTATCTCTTTCCAAAGGTTTCTAAACTATAAATAGACATTTAGGGTTTCTCAAAAACGTGGGAGCTATACCGATCATTTTATAAAACACTTGAGAGCAACCCTAGAGGCTAGGTTTTTATCGTTCTTCTTTATAGCCTCTTTTAGGTCAATTCGATGGTTCTTTCAAGAACATATCTTTTGTCGAATTGATCTAATCTTTGCTTAGAGATTCCATCCATGGTTCTTCATTGATAATCTAAGCAAAGGATCACCATCGAAGCCTATATTCTTATCGGCTGAGTTTGCGTCGTGGATTCGACGTGGCATCGTGGATTCGGTGTGCTAAAGGCGTTTCGTGGATTCGAAACGTGTGCTCGTGGATTCGAGTGGCGTTCGTGGATTCGAACGTGTGCAGTGGACGTGCAATCGGTGGAGCGCAAGGTCCGAAGAAGTTGAAGGAGGGGTTGAATCCGTGGAGACGGTAATCACCTTGTTATTCTTCTATTCTTAGTGGATTGTTATTGCGTGGACATCCAATCGGTGAGCGCAAGGTCCGAAGAAGTTGAAGGAGGGGTTTGAGTCCGTGGAGTCGGTAATCACCTTGTTATTCTTCTTTTCTTAGTGGATTGTTATTGCGTGTTGGTCCCGTGGTTTTTCTCCTGGATTGGAGTTTCCACGTATATCTCGGTGTGCTATTTTTATTTTCCGCATTGGTTTTTATTTTGCACTGAGATTGAGTTTTTTAAGTATTACACCTATTCACCCCCCCTCTAGTTGTTTGATAGTACCTATTTAGATCCTTGTGGATCCTTAAAAACCAACAGGAATTACTGCGATCCGGATCGTCATAACGAGATTGACGATTCCAGAAATCCAAGGGTTCGGGATCCGGATCGCAAGGTCCGATACGGATCGTTCATGCAATTCAGCAAACTCCCATGTTCGGGATCCGGATCGGAATGGCCTAGGATCCGGATTGAAATTGCCAATGAACAATCACCCTTCGGGATCCGGATTGCAAAGTCTGATCCGGATCCTGAACATGTCTCATGTCCAGTTTTTGATTTTTATGCAATAAAAAATTCTTCCAAGTGTTTCTACACTACAAGAAGTATTCGGATCACTAAAAATCTTTAGTTAAACATACCTGATCCTTTTGAATTCTTCTTTCTTGAGATTGAGGTACATGATCCAAAGTTCTTTCATCTTCAATCTTCAAGACTTAATACTTTCCACGAAATACGCCAACTCAAATTCCGTAACAATCTCCCCCTTTGGCGGTTTCGTGACAAAACACAAATCCACTAAAGAAAATTCAAAAAGGATATTTTTGTTGCTATCACCATACAACAAAAATTTACAATGAGATCCAAAAAATTAAATACATGAGATAAACTCCTAAAACAGACTCTAGACTTAGACATCTGTACTCTCTGCAAAAAGAAATCATTCTTGACAAAAAGAAATCGTTAGATACCTCAAGAATATTTAGCAATCAAAACCTAGCAGAGATGAAGTTTATACTCATCATGACATGTAGTAATCCAGATATGTAATAAGATCAGAATCAACCATTGACATATCTTTTAAGCAATAAGATTCCAAATGTCATAACTTTGCTTTGTTAGTAATCAAACAACTTGTTAGTAATAATACATGCCCAAATAGTTAGTCAAATAGTTAGCAGGGACATGCAACAACAAATCACAAGATAGAAACCAAAAGTTGTAATACTTACCTTCCACCAAAGTCAAAGTTTGAGTTCGTTTTCAAAGTTCCAAACTTTTCACACAAAGTTTTCTCTCTACTCTCTCTCCCCCTTTTTGTCACAAAGATAGCCAAAATTACAAAACAAAAGAGAGTTAAAAAGATAAATAAACATGAAAAGTGAAAATCCTGCAAAGAGCAAAAGAAAGTTAGAACAAAAATTTACTCCTGAGAGTCGGAGTCATCAGAGGTGGTGCATCCCATTTTTGCAAACATTTTCTTCATCAGTTTTTTCATTGAAGAGACGGACTTGGTCAAAGTGATTTGAGAGGCAGTGATGATTTCCAGCTCCTTTTTCACTACTTGAATTTCTCCTCTCAATTCAGTGAATTCCTGTGACATCCGTTCTTGCTCATTTGAGAGTCGCTGTTGTTCTTTAAAAATTGAATTAACTGAAGCATCATCTTCAGAAGTTGATGGAGGTGCCTGCTGTGCTGGTGGAACAGGAGCTGTAGAAGTAGTTGCTTGTGGTCGAGATCTTTGTCGGATTGGAGGAGATGGAGGATCATCTTGTTTTGTCGATAGAGACTTCACAATTGTTGTCTCATTAATGGTCCCCAAACTGTACATGTATGAGCTCGCGCTTGTATCGACTTTAAACTTTCTAAGGATGCGCATGATTATCATTGGATAGGGTAGTCTCTCTGTGGGGTGAGAGTGTTCCACATACCACGCCATCCTTGACCAAATGAGGAAAGGAATATTCAAGTTTGCTCCCATCAAAGCGGCCGGGTTTCCAAGAAGATAAAGGAATAACATCCTATCCCATCGAAGAACCTTCGTGTTCATGTTGGGAAGAATGTTGTTGTAGTGGCCCTAGTTCCCATGCAGTGTTTTTCCGATGGATCCACTGTTAGAACACCTAGTATTGGTGTATCTGGCCCACAGTGCACCAATTGGGTGCTATTGATGGACCCTGTGTGCTTTCCTTTACTGTATTGGCCTTCGGCTGGGTTTGCCGAAGTTTCTGGAAAGATTTAGGCCAAACAGAGGTCGTAGATGGATTCAGCGCGGAAAAACGCTTGAAAACGACTATTTATTTGCTTAATTTGGAGTCCGGATGCCCAAAAACGGACACCCGGAAGTTTTTAGTGGAAAATGGTGCATGGGAGGGGCCGTAGACCGCCGGGATGCCACGTGGCAGGCTCTGATTGGCCGGTCTGTGATGCGCGGTCCACAGAGCAGCGCGGCGGGGTGCACAGACCCGGCGCATGGACACGTGGCACCGCCTGATTGGCGGGCCCAGGGCGCGCGGTCTACCGGGTGGAGCGCGGCGGTGCATGGACCAGGCGGGGGACACGTGGCAGTCACCGGTTGGTCGGTGCACGCGGCGCGGTCCACGGAATTGCTGGGGTAGGCGTGGACCGGGTGCAGGAGACACGTGTCATCCTCTGATTGGCGGGTGCAACGTGCGCGGTGCACCGGACGCGCGGTAGGTGCCTCGGGGCGCGTGCCCACGTGCGACCCACGTCGCGCTGCCGGCCGGGCAGCGGGTCAACCGGGCGGACACGTGGCGCCCGCTCATTGGCGGGCGCCGCCGCCTTACTGTGCCCGGGGAGCGGACACGTGGCGGGCGGTGAGTGGCCCGCTTCGGTGTTCGCTGTTCGGGCGACACGTGGCGGGCTCCGAGGCGGGTCGGACGGATCGTGGATCCCGTCCGACGGCGTGTATTGGGCCGGGCCGCACTGTGCGCACCCGAAAGTTTTGGGCCGGGCCGCACTGTGCACGCCCGAAATCTTTCGGGCGCCCGAAAGTTTGGGCCCGAGCCCATTGACTTGTTTTTTTTGGGGCTTTTTCTTTGAGGCCTATATATAGGTCACCTTGGGCTGGCTTTTTCACTCTTTTCCCGTGAGAACCAGCTCTTGATCCCTTTATAAAAAATCTTCCTCTCCCTCTTAGCTAACCCCTGGAGAAATTTCAGAAAATCTGGAAGCCGTGACGACTGTGTTTCTTACCTCGTAGTGCGGAGCGACGTTTTATAGTTTGAGGCCCACTACCGTCGCATTTTCTTCTGGGAGACCTGCAGAGCTACCCCGACCACATTTTTGGACGATTTCTTCTCCAGCGGTTGCACAAGAGGTATATCTACGTTTTCCGTGTTGATCATTCTTCCCAGAAATGAGTTTTTGTGAGGGTTTGGGGTACATTTTTACGCCCCTTTGCTACAGTTTGGAATCTTGACAGCAGCGACTTTGCGGAATTTTATCTTCGCATCTGGGTATCGGATTTCGACGATTCAAGAGCCTATCGACATCTACACTTCGCGAGGATCGTCGTGATATTTTTATTGGAATTTTGGGAAATTTATTTTTAGGTGAAATTAGCGTGTGAACAGTAACTGTGTATGCAGATTTTTGGAATGTGATTGTTATGTGTTAATTGGTTGTAATTGTGCGTTGTTGTTGTACCCAGGACTGTAAGAGCACTTTTTCTGTGCTCCTGGCTCTGTGGATCTGGAAAATTGTCGATTCCTGGACTGTTTATCTGTACCGTCTCGGACAGTTAGCATGTTCAGGTGGGTGATTCTGCTTTCAATTTCTATGGACTGCACTCTAATTCTGCAACTATAAATGTAGGCATGTTAGTATGTGAGCTAATAAATCTGTGCAAATTATATGTTGGTAACCACAGTTAATAATTGCTAAAATTGATGATCTTTTTGGAACTCTTGCATCATATGAACCACAAATTGAAGAAAAACTTGACTTAGCACATCTATTATGCATTGTATGTCATCCTCAGACGGCTACTATTGGATTTATGCCTTTGCTGTAGTTCTCCCATGTCATTGTTACTTTTGTCATCTTGGACATAGTGGTCTTCCCCTGAGTTGTGGGTTGGGAGGTTTAGTAGCTTTGGATGCATTGTACTCGTGTCTGGGGACCGAGTAGAGTTGGCAGCAGTCATAGTTTGTTCATCATTTGAGATAGTGACATGTGGGACTGGGATCTTTGGGAGTTGATCATTGGGACAGTGTGGATTCTTAGTTAGCGAGTGAGACAGTGATTGGATCATAGCCTGCAGGAGCCATATTTAGATCGACAGAGATGCGCAGATACCTTGCTCGGTGGGGTCGCTACCCACGAGTGCCACTCCGGAGTTGAGCTTGCTACTTCTTTCGCGGCTTGTCGATGTTGGTGTCCCTCTGGCTGAGCCAATTTTGGCAGTCATGGACATCGTCCCTCTGGCTGAGCCAGTTTTGGCAGCTACGGACATACCTACAGCAGTAGGTAGGCGCAGGTTTGACTGGACCATTTTGGCAGTCAGTTTGGATTGGGTGACTTGAGTCGAGTATCAGTAGAGACATATTGGTCTTCGATCCTTTTTCCTTGAGCATATAGCTAGGGGCATAGTAGCAGTAGATGTTTTACTTTCCTGCTTTCTTTACTGCATTTTCTTTTGTTACTTTATGCCCCTTGTAGACTTAGTGGGCAGGCCGTCGGGCTTGTTGGCGGCACCCACTGAGAACTACTGTGGGAGGTAGTTCTCACACCCGTCGTGGTGTCTTTTCCCCAGGGACTCCAGCTCCAGTTCCTGCGGTGCCCGTTGCTGATCCAGCTCTGTCACGCCCCGAGTTCAAAAACCAGTGTATAAATTTTTTTTTTTTTTCTTTTTAAAATCAGAGTTGCAAAAACAGTCAGGGCAATGACAGACCGCCACATATATAGAAGAGTCCCAATCCCCTATGGAATTGAGCCTTTTCTATATATGCACGGCTAGCTTGGTAACAACATAAGAGTAATAACTGCGTACAACTCTAAACAAATATACTTTTACAATATCTTTACAAAAATTACAACTCTTTTCTTATCATCAAATATTACATAATCTTACAACTTAAACATTTAACTAAGTACACGGCTGTCCAGGGTCAAACATCTATCTCGATACCTTGCCAACTCGTCCCGACATCTCAACACCCGCTTGACCTGAAAAACAGTCACCCGAGGGTGTGAGACACACCGGAGTGTATCCCAGTGGGCACGACGAGCCGAGAAATAGCAGATCGTACCTACTGGTATACAATACTAGAGGATAGTAATAATCAGGGGTTAGAATCAGAGGCATGTATTCATGAAGATCAGCAGATATGTATAATCTCAGTTGGAATAAGTAATGATCACAGTTAAGATAACAGTTAAACAACTTAGAGATCAACAGATGTATAATCATGGAACTATAATCAAAGGCATCATATCAAGTATCAGCATGTATAGATGGATGATAAAATATCAGATCAATGAATCAATGGAACATGATGAAGTAAACTTAACAATCAACAACATATGCATCAATAGATGAAATACTAAATACCCAATCATAAGCCACCATATTGGTCTACAAGACCTCAGGGAATCTGCCCAAACTAGCACCAACCTGGCTGACATTCTCCCCTTGGGAGTCACGGGTCTTTCAACAGACCACTTTACCGGTAAAGAATAAAGCGCACGGGGAGCGACCCCGGATATGTTCGTGAAGAACAGCGGTGCGGGCGATCAATGCGAATGCTCAAGCTCACGGTCCACTGACCGGGTAATCGGCAACAAGCCGGGAAATCCCCACTGGGATGCAATAGCAAAATCAACTGAATCTCAACTCTCATGCAGGAATAATCAGCAGATAATCAACTGTATCTCAACTCATATGCAAGGTCAAAGGCAAATCTCAACTCAATCAGGCAGACCAACCAAACATACAAAACTGAACACATATTTTTGAGAAAATTATTTTGAAAAGTCCAAACCTCGAAGAGCGTTGCCCTCGTCCTATCAAACAAGAACAGACTCAGGCGACCCTACGAAGCTCGGTAGGTTTTAGGTCCAAACCTCGCAGAGCAATGCCTTTGTCCTATCAAACAAGAACAGACTCAGGCGACCCTACGACGTTTAGTAAAACATTAGTTGACTAAAATTATGTGTTCAGCAGTGTATATTTGATCAACAGGAAAACAACAACTCATATGTCGAAATAATCATCAACTAATCCAATCAAGGATGCAATATCAGAATCAACTGAATCTCAATTCATAGGCAGGAATACAATCAACATCAACTAGATCATGAATCAGGATATAGATACTGATCATCAAGCAATGAAGTGCAAATCAGGTAATGACCAATCAGGCAAAGCAACAAATAGTAATATAACTCAATCAAAGGTAGACAGGCTCAAATATAATCTAGGTTAACAAAACAGGGGTCCAACCAATACCGTACACAGAGGGCCGAAATGATAAAGCCCGGACCGAAGTTAACCCACCTGTCAAAATGCAGGCGAAAAGCCCGGATCTGCAACTAACTTGAAGATCTACTGGAACACCTGAATCAGATATATATATTGTTCAGAATTTAATTGACCCCTTTTAACTTAAACTTTTCTAGAATTCACATTTAAGGCCTTTTTGAGCGCTGTTTCCGCTTGTTCTTTCAAACCAGAAGTCTGATGACAGCGCCGTAAGTTTCAGCGTGTCTGTTATGACATGACGAAGCTCGTGCTCACCATTTGGGAGCAGCACGAGTCCCGAGGAAAGCTTTGGCCCATAACATTTCTCTCTAACATAGCCAAAAAGAATTTTTGTTTCTCCGGGACTTTAAACACTGTTTCTAACACGAGCATCGCGTTCAGTGACCCCAAATTAGCCAGGAATACACTGTCGTGGCTTCGCTAAGGGCCCGGAACTTAGTTTTGTTTCAACATTTCTTTAAAAGGTTGATTTTAACATAACTTTTAATCTAGACTTCAAACAAGAATATATTGTATATCAAAGTTGCTCTAAACATTGTTAAGACACCAGGGCTCACCTTGGTTGCAGCCCAGATCAGTTGGTTCAACCAGAACCATAATCTTGCCTACTTACAAGTTCATATTGCACCAAACCTTTGTCCACACAGATCAAGATTGATCTGAAGTGAGCATCAAGCTCAGGGGACAATTCTAAACAACTTTCCTATTCACAGTTTTGCCAAATTCTAATTATTTCTTCTCTGTGGCATTTCCACAAACAGTTGGTGTGCACCAACCTTGCAACAACACACAAACCAAATCCCAGCCTAGTTCTCTGTAACCACTACACCTGAGCCTCTCTAACTTGGAAGGAAAACTCCCAGAGAGTTTCTAAAGCATCTCATGCAAGTCTGGGGCAGCTTTGCACCCCAGGTTGGCCGAAATCAAGAAGAAGATGATGAAGCCTTTGCTTTGAAAATCGTGATCATCCTTACAGCACATCTGGGACTCAACCACATGGTCAAATAGATGCTAAATCGCATCATGAACTGACCTGAACCCGTGCCCGGCGACAGGACACGGCGGCGACGGCGGGGAGCAAAGCTCGGTTTGGAGCTTCAACCCATTAATGGCAACTTTGCAACGGTTAATTTTAAGGTGCAAGGCACAGCACCACAAGCTTCCTAGCAAGCTTTTAGGAAGGTCTGGACTTGACCCCACCGTCGGAGGTCGCCGGATGGCCGGCCGCCATTAATGGCTTCAAGCTCGGGCCATTCATGGCCGGTCCCCATTTGGGCTGCATGGGTTGCATGCAATGGCATGGATGGACTCCCCTCGGTCCCAAGAAGAGTTCTGGGCAGGTGGTCGGCGGTGGGAAGCGTCGCCGGCGCCGGAGCTGCAAGCTCGGCCGAGGAGCATTATTTTACAAATTTAGGGCATCAATTTTCTCCCAAGTTACTAACCCAAATCCACCCAAACTTTGCAGAATTAACCTACATATTCTACAGTCCTGGCACACCAATTTTGGTGCGTTTATGTCAAGTGGTTACCGAGTTCTTAAGAGGCGGAGCTAGCACTAAGGTTCCGGCCAACCTTGCCCCCGCCGGCCATGCAGCGTGCATGGGAGGCTCGGGCTTTGCAGGGGGCACTCTTAGGACATATATAACCTACTTCTAGGGGTCTAGGGTGAAAACACTCCATAGATTGGGAGCCTTACCTTGGCCGAGCTCGGGGAAGAAAGGAAGTAGCCGGACTCGATCCCCCCCCTTGCACGCGCGGCCTCGGGCAACTCCAGCAAGGTTCTATGGCACTGAGGAACTCCACAGGAACTTCCAAATCCAACTGGGCTGAAGTTGGTTCCAAGCTTTCCCCTCTCCTCCCTCTCTCGGGTTTGCTTCTAATGGGGTTGGGTTCTTGGTTGTCCAGGCTTCGTGGTTGGGTTATGCAGGTGCAGAGTCCCAAGGTGATGCCTGGAGTTCAACTTGACTCCTCGGACTTGCACCTATGAAGACCAAAGGCCACTTTGCTTTTAATGTTAGATTCCATGCATAAAACACCCCAAACCCGGTTCCCACTTAACCCTAACCTCCGAGACCCTTGCTGTAGGTTGAAAATACACCTAGATCCCTATAGTTTGAGTCCCATAAATATTAATACATAGAATATTAAGTTTCCTTACAAATTATCCATTTTTAGGGGTTTTCACGCTTTTCGAGAAAATCCGCTCGCCGTTTCGCGGAACGGACTTCGCCACGACGTCCGGCTCGTCGAGACCTGTCAAGTAGCGTATTTGTTTGGTTCGTTTGACGCTCGGATACAAAGTTGTTTCATAAAGTTCGACGATTTACGGTGTGTTGCACGCACTTCGATGCACCCGGGTTGCCAAACGCGAAATCCGTCAGTGCCAATGCGCTCAGAACGTCGAAATTTGCTAGGGTCCATTACTAATACCCCTATGTTATATTTTAAAACGGTGAATCGGCCTTTAGTGATCTGAGGTGAATTAAAATAAAGGTTACTATTCACAACTTAAGTTGTGGGGCCCACTTTTTCATCGCTGATTTTTGGAAAATCCGACCGTCAGATCGAAGACATATGAATATGAAACTTTTATGTTTCGACGAGACGATCGCAATGGTGATCTCCGATTTTCCATATCAGACCCCGATCAAAAGTCGATATTTCTGGGCCACTAGTGCACTACTAATTATCCATTTTTGCCATTTAAATAATCCAGAAAATTATTTAAACATAGGTTTTGGATTTTAAAAATTACGGTTACTACATCACCCACCACTTATAAGAAGTTTCGTCCCCGAAACTTAACTAAACCACTATTAAGCCTTTTAACAGAGTTGCAATAGTGACAATCAGTCACAAGGTATCAACAACTCTCAGGCTACTCATTTAGACCCAATCTGATTATTCCCCATTACAGGGCAGAATATTTCTCAATTCTTTCGAAAGTACGTTGTCTGCAGCCAACGTGCTTACCAAAAGAAAGGCGAAATACCATAGATCTGTCGCCAACATCTTGTTGGGGACACAATTCTCATCTGAAGGTATATCACATACCTCCCTTCATAGGCTCTATGCGATAATATAATCTCTACTAAAGGTCATTATACTCTCGAGGTCATGAATGCTAACTCACGAGAAACTGGAACCATACTTCAGTGTTTACTAATTTCAACATGGTGGTCTATCTTTTAGTCTCTGATACCTGTACTGATCTGAGCCTTTTGGCCCTACTGAAACTTCAAGCCCACGGTCGAAACCATGACCGCGGCTAACCCTTGCACTAACAACAGTTCTCAAAATATGAACACGAAACACATCTAAGTTCCAAACTACTATTCCGAAAACCCAGCGCTCTCTCGTGGACACAAGTCATCCTAGGGCTCGTTCCTAACCAAATCTAGGCATCGTATTCCTATTGCTCTGATACCATCTAATATGTCACGCCCCGAGTTCAAAAACCAGTGTAGAAATTTTTTTTTTTTTTCTTTTTAAAATCAGAGTTGCAAAAACAGTCAGGGCAATGACAGACCGCCACATATATAGAAGAGTCCCAATCCCCTATGGAATTGAGCCTTTTCTATATATGCACGGCTAGCTTGGTAACAACATAAGAGTAATAACTGCGTACAACTCTAAACAAATATACTTTTACAATATCTTTACAAAAATTACAACTCTTTTCTTATCATCAAATATTACATAATCTTACAACTTAAACATTTAACTAAGTACACGGCTGTCCAGGGTCAAACATCTATCTCGATACCTTGCCAACTCGTCCCGACATCTCAACACCCGCTTGACCTGAAAAACAGTCACCCGAGGGTGTGAGACACACCGGAGTGTATCCCAGTGGGCACGACGAGCCGAGAAATAGCAGATCGTACCTACTGGTATACAATACTAGAGGATAGTAATAATCAGGGGTTAGAATCAGAGGCATGTATTCATGAAGATCAGCAGATATGTATAATCTCAGTTGGAATAAGTAATGATCACAGTTAAGATAACAGTTAAACAACTTAGAGATCAACAGATGTATAATCATGGAACTATAATCAAAGGCATCATATCAAGTATCAGCATGTATAGATGGATGATAAAACATCAGATCAATGAATCAATGGAACATGATGAAGTAAACTTAACAATCAACAACATATGCATCAATAGATGAAATACTAAATACCCAATCATAAGCCACCATATTGGTCTACAAGACCTCAGGGAATCTGCCCAAACTAGCACCAACCTGGCTGACATTCTCCCCTTGGGAGTCACGGGTCTTTCAACAGACCACTTTACCGGTAAAGAACAAAGCGCACGGGGAGCGACCCCGGATATGTTCGTGAAGAACAGCGGTGCGGGCGATCAATGCGAATGCTCAAGCTCACGGTCCACTGACCGGGTAATCGGCAACAAGCCGGGAAATCCCCACTGGGATGCAATAGCAAAATCAACTGAATCTCAACTCTCATGCAGGAATAATCAGCAGATAATCAACTGTATCTCAACTCATATGCAAGGTCAAAGGCAAATCTCAACTCAATCAGGCAGACCAACCAAACATACAAAACTGAACACATATTTTTGAGAAAATTATTTTGAAAAGTCCAAACCTCGAAGAGCGTTGCCCTCGTCCTATCAAACAAGAACAGACTCAGGCGACCCTACGAAGCTCGGTAGGTTTTAGGTCCAAACCTCGCAGAGCAATGCCTTTGTCCTATCAAACAAGAACAGACTCAGGCGACCCTACGACGTTTAGTAAAACATTAGTTGACTAAAATTATGTGTTCAGCAGTGTATATTTGATCAACAGGAAAACAACAACTCATATGTCGGAATAATCATCAACTAATCCAATCAAGGATGCAATATCAGAATCAACTGAATCTCAATTCATAGGCAGGAATACAATCAACATCAACTAGATCATGAATCAGGATATAGATACTGATCATCAAGCAATGAAGTGCAAATCAGGTAATGACCAATCAGGCAAAGCAACAAATAGTAATATAACTCAATCAAAGGTAGACAGGCTCAAATATAATCTAGGTTAACAAAAACAGGGGTCCAACCAATACCGTACACAGAGGGCCGAAATGATAAAGCCCGGACCGAAGTTAACCCACCTGTCAAAATGCAGGCGAAAAGCCCGGATCTGCAACTAACTTGAAGATCTACTGGAACACCTGAATCAGATATATATATTGTTCAGAATTTAATTGACCCCTTTTAACTTAAACTTTTCTAGAATTCACATTTTAAGGCCTTTTTGAGCGCTGTTTCCGCTCGTTCTTTCAAACCAGAAGTCTGATGACAGCGCCGTAAGTTTCAGCGTGTCTGTTATGACATGACGAAGCTCGTGCTCACCATTTGGGAGCAGCACGAGTCCCGAGGAAAGCTTTGGCCCATAACATTTCTCTCTAACATAGCCAAAAAGAATTTTTGTTTCTCCGGGACTTTAAACACTGTTTCTAACACGAGCATCGCGTTCAGTGACCCCAAATTAGCCAGGAATACACTGTCGTGGCTTCGCTAAGGGCCCGGAACTTAGTTTTGTTTCAACATTTCTTTAAAAGGTTGATTTTAACATAACTTTTAATCTAGACTTCAAACAAGAATATATTGTATATCAAAGTTGCTCTAAACATTGTTAAGACACCAGGGCTCACCTTGGTTGCAGCCCAGATCAGTTGGTTCAACCAGAACCATAATCTTGCCTACTTACAAGTTCATATTGCACCAAACCTTTGTCCACACAGATCAAGATTGATCTGAAGTGAGCATCAAGCTCAGGGGACAATTCTAAACAACTTTCCTATTCACAGTTTTGCCAAATTCTAATTATTTCTTCTCTGTGGCATTTCCACAAACAGTTGGTGTGCACCAACCTTGCAACAACACACAAACCAAATCCCAGCCTAGTTCTCTGTAACCACTACACCTGAGCCTCTCTAACTTGGAAGGAAAACTCCCAGAGAGTTTCTAAAGCATCTCATGCAAGTCTGGGGCAGCTTTGCACCCCAGGTTGGCCGAAATCAAGAAGAAGATGATGAAGCCTTTGCTTTGAAAATCGTGATCATCCTTACAGCACATCTGGGACTCAACCACATGGTCAAATAGATGCTAAATCGCATCATGAACTGACCTGAACCCGTGCCCGGCGACAGGACACGGCGGCGACGGCGGGGAGCAAAGCTCGGTTTGGAGCTTCAACCCATTAATGGCAACTTTGCAACGGTTAATTTTAAGGTGCAAGGCACAGCACCACAAGCTTCCTAGCAAGCTTTTAGGAAGGTCTGGACTTGACCCCACCGTCGGAGGTCGCCGGATGGCCGGCCGCCATTAATGGCTTCAAGCTCGGGCCATTCATGGCCGGTCCCCATTTGGGCTGCATGGGTTGCATGCAATGGCATGGATGGACTCCCCTCGGTCCCAAGAAGAGTTCTGGGCAGGTGGCCGGCGGTGGGAAGCGTCGCCGGCGCCGGAGCTGCAAGCTCGGCCGAGGAGCATTATTTTACAAATTTAGGGCATCAATTTTCTCCCAAGTTACTAACCCAAATCCACCCAAACTTTGCAGAATTAACCTACATATTCTACAGTCCTGGCACACCAATTTTGGTGCGTTTATGTCAAGTGGTTACCGAGTTCTTAAGAGGCGGAGCTAGCACTAAGGTTCCGGCCAACCTTGCCCCCGCCGGCCATGCAGCGTGCATGGGAGGCTCGGGCTTTGCAGGGGGCACTCTTAGGACATATATAACCTACTTCTAGGGGTCTAGGGTGAAAACACTCCATAGATTGGGAGCCTTACCTTGGCCGAGCTCGGGGAAGAAAGGAAGTAGCCGGACTCGATCCCCCCCCTTGCACGCGCGGCCTCGGGCAACTCCAGCAAGGTTCTATGGCACTGAGGAACTCCACAGGAACTTCCAAATCCAACTGGGCTGAAGTTGGTTCCAAGCTTTCCCCTCTCCTCCCTCTCTCGGGTTTGCTTCTAATGGGGTTGGGTTCTTGGTTGTCCAGGCTTCGTGGTTGGGTTATGCAGGTGCAGAGTCCCAAGGTGATGCCTGGAGTTCAACTTGACTCCTCGGACTTGCACCTATGAAGACCAAAGGCCACTTTGCTTTTAATGTTAGATTCCATGCATAAAACACCCCAAACCCGGTTCCCACTTAACCCTAACCTCCGAGACCCTTGCTGTAGGTTGAAAATACACCTAGATCCCTATAGTTTGAGTCCCATAAATATTAATACATAGAATATTAAGTTTCCTTACAAATTATCCATTTTTAGGGGTTTTCACGCTTTTCGAGAAAATCCGCTCGCCGTTTCGCGGAACGGACTTCGCCACGACGTCCGGCTCGTCGAGACCTGTCAAGTAGCGTATTTGTTTGGTTCGTTTGACGCTCGGATACAAAGTTGTTTCATAAAGTTCGACGATTTACGGTGTGTTGCACGCACTTCGATGCACCCGGGTTGCCAAACGCGAAATCCGTCAGTGCCAATGCGCTCAGAACGTCGAAATTTGCTAGGGTCCATTACTAATACCCCTATGTTATATTTTAAAACGGTGAATCGGCCTTTAGTGATCTGAGGTGAATTAAAATAAAGGTTACTATTCACAACTTAAGTTGTGGGGCCCACTTTTTCATCGCTGATTTTTGGAAAATCCGACCGTCAGATCGAAGACATATGAATATGAAACTTTTATGTTTCGACGAGACGATCGCAATGGTGATCTCCGATTTTCCATATCAGACCCCGATCAAAAGTCGATATTTCTGGGCCACTAGTGCACTACTAATTATCCATTTTTGCCATTTAAATAATCCAGAAAATTATTTAAACATAGGTTTTGGATTTTAAAAATTACGGTTACTACATCACCCACCACTTATAAGAAGTTTCGTCCCCGAAACTTAACTAAACCACTATTAAGCCTTTTAACAGAGTTGCAATAGTGACAATCAGTCACAAGGTATCAACAACTCTCAGGCTACTCATTTAGACCCAATCTGATTATTCCCCATTACAGGGCAGAATATTTCTCAATTCTTTCGAAAGTACGTTGTCTGCAGCCAACGTGCTTACCAAAAGAAAGGCGAAATACCATAGATCTGTCGCCAACATCTTGTTGGGGACACAATTCTCATCTGAAGGTATATCACATACCTCCCTTCATAGGCTCTATGCGATAATATAATCTCTACTAAAGGTCATTATACTCTCGAGGTCATGAATGCTAACTCACGAGAAACTGGAACCATACTTCAGTGTTTACTAATTTCAACATGGTGGTCTATCTTTTAGTCTCTGATACCTGTACTGATCTGAGCCTTTTGGCCCTACTGAAACTTCAAGCCCACGGTCGAAACCATGACCGCGGCTAACCCTTGCACTAACAACAGTTCTCAAAATATGAACACGAAACACATCTAAGTTCCAAACTACTATTCCGAAAACCCAGCGCTCTCTCGTGGACACAAGTCATCCTAGGGCTCGTTCCTAACCAAATCTAGGCATCGTATTCCTATTGCTCTGATACCATCTAATATGTCACGCCCCGAGTTCAAAAACCAGTGTATAAATTTTTTTTTTTTTTCTTTTTAAAATCAGAGTTGCAAAAACAGTCAGGGCAATGACAGACCGCCACATATATAGAAGAGTCCCAATCCCCTATGGAATTGAGCCTTTTCTATATATGCACGGCTAGCTTGGTAACAACATAAGAGTAATAACTGCGTACAACTCTAAACAAATATACTTTTACAATATCTTTACAAAAATTACAACTCTTTTCTTATCATCAAATATTACATAATCTTACAACTTAAACATTTAACTAAGTACACGGCTGTCCAGGGTCAAACATCTATCTCGATACCTTGCCAACTCGTCCCGACATCTCAACACCCGCTTGACCTGAAAAACAGTCACCCGAGGGTGTGAGACACACCGGAGTGTATCCCAGTGGGCACGACGAGCCGAGAAATAGCAGATCGTACCTACTGGTATACAATACTAGAGGATAGTAATAATCAGGGTTAGAATCAGAGGCATGTATTCATGAAGATCAGCAGATATGTATAATCTCAGTTGGAATAAGTAATGATCACAGTTAAGATAACAGTTAAACAACTTAGAGATCAACAGATGTATAATCATGGAACTATAATCAAAGGCATCATATCAAGTATCAGCATGTATAGATGGATGATAAAACATCAGATCAATGAATCAATGGAACATGATGAAGTAAACTTAACAATCAACAACATATGCATCAATAGATGAAATACTAAATACCCAATCATAAGCCACCATATTGGTCTACAAGACCTCAGGGAATCTGCCCAAACTAGCACCAACCTGGCTGACATTCTCCCCTTGGGAGTCACGGGTCTTTCAACAGACCACTTTACCGGTAAAGAACAAAGCGCACGGGGAGCGACCCCGGATATGTTCGTGAAGACAGCGGTGCGGGCGATCAATGCGAATGCTCAAGCTCACGGTCCACTGACCGGGTAATCGGCAACAAGCCGGGAAATCCCCACTGGGATGCAATAGCAAAATCAACTGAATCTCAACTCTCATGCAGGAATAATCAGCAGATAATCAACTGTATCTCAACTCATATGCAAGGTCAAAGGCAAATCTCAACTCAATCAGGCAGACCAACCAAACATACAAAACTGAACACATATTTTTGAGAAAATTATTTTGAAAAGTCCAAACCTCGAAGAGCGTTGCCCTCGTCCTATCAAACAAGAACAGACTCAGGCGACCCTACGAAGCTCGGTAGGTTTTAGGTCCAAACCTCGCAGAGCAATGCCTTTGTCCTATCAAACAAGAACAGACTCAGGCGACCCTACGACGTTTAGTAAAACATTAGTTGACTAAAATTATGTGTTCAGCAGTGTATATTTGATCAACAGGAAAACAACAACTCATATGTCGGAATAATCATCAACTAATCCAATCAAGGATGCAATATCAGAATCAACTGAATCTCAATTCATAGGCAGGAATACAATCAACATCAACTAGATCATGAATCAGGATATAGATACTGATCATCAAGCAATGAAGTGCAAATCAGGTAATGACCAATCAGGCAAAGCAACAAATAGTAATATAACTCAATCAAAGGTAGACAGGCTCAAATATAATCTAGGTTAACAAAAACAGGGGTCCAACCAATACCGTACACAGAGGGCCGAAATGATAAAGCCCGGACCGAAGTTAACCCACCTGTCAAAATGCAGGCGAAAAGCCCGGATCTGCAACTAACTTGAAGATCTACTGGAACACCTGAATCAGATATATATATTGTTCAGAATTTAATTGACCCCTTTTAACTTAAACTTTTCTAGAATTCACATTTTAAGGCCTTTTTGAGCGCTGTTTCCGCTCGTTCTTTCAAACCAGAAGTCTGATGACAGCGCCGTAAGTTTCAGCGTGTCTGTTATGACATGACGAAGCTCGTGCTCACCATTTGGGAGCAGCACGAGTCCCGAGGAAAGCTTTGGCCCATAACATTTCTCTCTAACATAGCCAAAAAGAATTTTTGTTTCTCCGGGACTTTAAACACTGTTTCTAACACGAGCATCGCGTTCAGTGACCCCAAATTAGCCAGGAATACACTGTCGTGGCTTCGCTAAGGGCCCGGAACTTAGTTTTGTTTCAACATTTCTTTAAAAGGTTGATTTTAACATAACTTTTAATCTAGACTTCAAACAAGAATATATTGTATATCAAAGTTGCTCTAAACATTGTTAAGACACCAGGGCTCACCTTGGTTGCAGCCCAGATCAGTTGGTTCAACCAGAACCATAATCTTGCCTACTTACAAGTTCATATTGCACCAAACCTTTGTCCACACAGATCAAGATTGATCTGAAGTGAGCATCAAGCTCAGGGGACAATTCTAAACAACTTTCCTATTCACAGTTTTGCCAAATTCTAATTATTTCTTCTCTGTGGCATTTCCACAAACAGTTGGTGTGCACCAACCTTGCAACAACACACAAACCAAATCCCAGCCTAGTTCTCTGTAACCACTACACCTGAGCCTCTCTAACTTGGAAGGAAAACTCCCAGAGAGTTTCTAAAGCATCTCATGCAAGTCTGGGGCAGCTTTGCACCCCAGGTTGGCCGAAATCAAGAAGAAGATGATGAAGCCTTTGCTTTGAAAATCGTGATCATCCTTACAGCACATCTGGGACTCAACCACATGGTCAAATAGATGCTAAATCGCATCATGAACTGACCTGAACCCGTGCCCGGCGACAGGACACGGCGGCGACGGCGGGGAGCAAAGCTCGGTTTGGAGCTTCAACCCATTAATGGCAACTTTGCAACGGTTAATTTTAAGGTGCAAGGCACAGCACCACAAGCTTCCTAGCAAGCTTTTAGGAAGGTCTGGACTTGACCCCACCGTCGGAGGTCGCCGGATGGCCGGCCGCCATTAATGGCTTCAAGCTCGGGCCATTCATGGCCGGTCCCCATTTGGGCTGCATGGGTTGCATGCAATGGCATGGATGGACTCCCCTCGGTCCCAAGAAGAGTTCTGGGCAGGTGGCCGGCGGTGGGAAGCGTCGCCGGCGCCGGAGCTGCAAGCTCGGCCGAGGAGCATTATTTTACAAATTTAGGGCATCAATTTTCTCCCAAGTTACTAACCCAAATCCACCCAAACTTTGCAGAATTAACCTACATATTCTACAGTCCTGGCACACCAATTTTGGTGCGTTTATGTCAAGTGGTTACCGAGTTCTTAAGAGGCGGAGCTAGCACTAAGGTTCCGGCCAACCTTGCCCCCGCCGGCCATGCAGCGTGCATGGGAGGCTCGGGCTTTGCAGGGGGCACTCTTAGGACATATATAACCTACTTCTAGGGGTCTAGGGTGAAAACACTCCATAGATTGGGAGCCTTACCTTGGCCGAGCTCGGGGAAGAAAGGAAGTAGCCGGACTCGATCCCCCCCCTTGCACGCGCGGCCTCGGGCAACTCCAGCAAGGTTCTATGGCACTGAGGAACTCCACAGGAACTTCCAAATCCAACTGGGCTGAAGTTGGTTCCAAGCTTTCCCCTCTCCTCCCTCTCTCGGGTTTGCTTCTAATGGGGTTGGGTTCTTGGTTGTCCAGGCTTCGTGGTTGGGTTATGCAGGTGCAGAGTCCCAAGGTGATGCCTGGAGTTCAACTTGACTCCTCGGACTTGCACCTATGAAGACCAAAGGCCACTTTGCTTTTAATGTTAGATTCCATGCATAAAACACCCCAAACCCGGTTCCCACTTAACCCTAACCTCCGAGACCCTTGCTGTAGGTTGAAAATACACCTAGATCCCTATAGTTTGAGTCCCATAAATATTAATACATAGAATATTAAGTTTCCTTACAAATTATCCATTTTTAGGGGTTTTCACGCTTTTCGAGAAAATCCGCTCGCCGTTTCGCGGAACGGACTTCGCCACGACGTCCGGCTCGTCGAGACCTGTCAAGTAGCGTATTTGTTTGGTTCGTTTGACGCTCGGATACAAAGTTGTTTCATAAAGTTCGACGATTTACGGTGTGTTGCACGCACTTCGATGCACCCGGGTTGCCAAACGCGAAATCCGTCAGTGCCAATGCGCTCAGAACGTCGAAATTTGCTAGGGTCCATTACTAATACCCCTATGTTATATTTTAAAACGGTGAATCGGCCTTTAGTGATCTGAGGTGAATTAAAATAAAGGTTACTATTCACAACTTAAGTTGTGGGGCCCACTTTTTCATCGCTGATTTTTGGAAAATCCGACCGTCAGATCGAAGACATATGAATATGAAACTTTTATGTTTCGACGAGACGATCGCAATGGTGATCTCCGATTTTCCATATCAGACCCCGATCAAAAGTCGATATTTCTGGGCCACTAGTGCACTACTAATTATCCATTTTTGCCATTTAAATAATCCAGAAAATTATTTAAACATAGGTTTTGGATTTTAAAAATTACGGTTACTACAAGCTCCTACTGACCGAGGTAAGGGAATCGCGAGGTAGATCCTTTTTCCCTTTTTGCGGCAGCGAGAGGTAGAGGTACCCGACATACTTTTGGTTGTGTCTTTTGGTGTGAGAGATTTTGTAGTGAGGTATCAAGTTGTACTCTTCTGTTTTCTTTTGAGAGACACCTGTATTTGAGTGAGGACTTTATGTATATTATTGTGGGACAGATTTACTTCTTGTTACTGTTAGTTTTACTTTTACAGCTCTGATATCTGTTAGTTTAGATACTTACTTGCAGGTTAGACGCTACGTCTCTACGGGGCTTCCTGTAGGGGCGGCGGATCTGTTGGCGAGCCCGGGGTACAGTTCTGACCCCGGGGCGTGACAGATTAGAGTGGTATCAGAGCCTAGGATGTAGGTCTTTGAGGACTTAGGAACCCTAGGCTTATGGTTAAACCCTAGGATGACCCACGTGAGAGCCGAGATTTTTTTTAGCGAAAGTCTTGATTGGGTTTCCAACTCTCCCGAGTGGATAGGGACGAGTGATAGACATGTCTTCCTTTTGTAGCAACTATGTTGGCTGCAGACAACATAGTGCTTCGGAAAGGGGGACATGCCTTTTGACTTTCGCTAGATTGGGTCGAGTGTTGCTTCTGGTTCTGATTGTTTGCTTTGTCCCTCAGGTGGGGATGCCTCCTCGACGTTCCATGGTGACGCGTTCGCAGCCTTCGTCCTCAGAGCCCGAGCAGGAGGACTCGGGGCGAGGACCTCAGGCTGAGATTCAGGAGCTCCGTGCCCAGATGGCACAGATGGCTGAGGCGGCTAGACGCCAGGAGGAGGCAGTGGCGCGGCTGACGCTCTTGTTGGAGCAGAGAGCACAGCCGGCAGTGGCACCCCCTGAGGCTTCGCCGGTGCCTTCTTCCCCTGTTGTGGCACCCCCTGTGGAGCAGTCTGCACCGGCGGTTCCTGCTGTGCCGGTTTCGAGTAGGCCGCCGGCCGGGGCGACGGGAGCGTTGACTGAGACAGAGCAGCGGGAGGTTGTAGATTTGCTGATGAGATTCCGGCGGTTCGATCCGCCCCGCTTTTCGGGCATGGGTGCTGAGCCTTGGGCAGCCGAGACTTGGATTACCACCATGGAGCGCCACTTTGAGAGCTTATTTGTGGATGAGAGGTATCGGGTCATTCTGGCTACCCATTTTCTGGAGAGCAACGCCGAGGCGTGGTGGCGGCGTGTGCGACCCGCTGGTCCACCGGGGACGCAGCTTCTTTCCTGGGCCGAGTTCGGAGCATGTTGCTGGGGGCTTTCTTTCCTGAGAGTGTTCGACAGCGACTGGAGGAGCAATTGAAGAATCTCCGCCAGGGAGATAGGCCGGTGCAAATGTACATCGCAGAATTCAACCAGCTTTTGGCATGTGTGCCACATGTGGCCAGGGATGAGAGCCATCGTGTTTATATGTTCGAGAGAGGACTTCGTCGAGACATCTACCAGTTCGTCCGCTCCCGTAGACTGCAGACCGTGGAGGCCTCGATGGAGCAGGCCTTGTATGTGGAGTGTGGAGAGGCCGTGATGGATGAGGTGTCTCCCGCCCCTGTAGCGACTTCTGGGGCGAAGCGCCCGGCTTCTGCGGAGGAGGGGCAGTCTAGCAGGCAGGGACCCCCGAGACCTCCGCGTTTCCATCCACAGGGCAGGGGGCACCAGGGACGCCAGAGATCGGGGGCGTCTCGACAGTCACAGCAGCAGCAGCAGCAGCGTCGACCCCCGCGACAGCAGCAGCCCCCACAGCAGTCTTCTCGGCAGCAGCGCTCAGATCGGTGTGTTATCTGTCGGGGCCCTCATCCGCCGACTCAGTGCCCGCAGAGGCAGGGCCGGTGTTTTCGATGCGGGGAGGCCGGCCATATTGCGAGTGCTTGTCCCAGGGCCGGCCATCCAGCTCCTTCTTCTGCATCAGCACCGACCGTTCCTTACCAGCCAGCCGGACCTTCTGCAGCCTACAGCAGGCCAGATTTTGCCTCTTCTTCTTCTCGACAGCCAGAGCGACGTCCCCCGGCACCGAGCGGTCGTGTATATGCCGCTCAGATTGAGGATGCTTTCGCAGCAGAGCAGGTCGTCGCAGGTATTATTCTGATCTCATCAGTCCGTGCTCGGGCTCTTTTCGATACCGGCGCTTCTCATTCATTCATTAGTAGATCATTCGCATCCTTGCATGGTATAGCGGTAGCTTCTTTATCATCTGTATTAGAGGTTGAGATACCGGGTCATGTTCTTCATGTTGAGGAGTGCTGTAGAGATTGCCCCATTCAGTTGGGATCCTGGATTCTGCCGGCCGACTTGCTTGTCTTACGACAGCTCCAAGATTTCGATGTTGTTCTGGGTATGGATTGGTTGTCGAGATATTATGTCACCATTGATTGCCGCGATAGGACTGTTACTCTTCGTGAGCCGGGGCAGGAGGTGTTCGTCTTCCAGGGCTGTCAGAGCTCCATGTTCGCCTTGACTATTTCTTCGGCGAGGGCCAGGCGGTTGATGAGTAGGGGATGCACCGCATTTCTGGCGACGATTGTTGAGGCGCCTTCGGCGGCACGGGGACTCGAGGATATTCCAGTGGTCCGCGAGTTTCCCGATGTGTTTCCCCCAGAGCTGACGACCATGCCGCCAGAGAGGGAGATTGAGTTCGTGATTGATGTGGTACCCGGAACCGCACCAATCTCGAAGGCACCTTACAGGATGGCGCCTGCTGAGCTGAGAGAGTTGAAGGCCCAGTTACAGGATCTTTTGGACAGAGGCTTCATTCGGCCCAGTGTTTCGCCGTGGGGAGCGCCTGTTTTGTTCGTGAAGAAGAAGGATGGGACACTTCGCTTATGTGTGGATTACCGGGAATTGAACAAAGTGACCATCCGGAATAAGTATCCTCTGCCACGGATTGATGACTTGTTTGATCAGCTACAGGGAGCCTCCGTATTTTCGAAGATTGATCTCCAGTCAGGTTACCACCAGCTTAGGGTGAGGGCCGAGGACATTCCCAAGACGGCGTTCAGATCCCGGTATGGACATTATGAGTTTACGGTTATGCCGTTCGGCTTGACCAATGCCCCAGCTGCATTCATGGATCTGATGAACCGGGTTTTTCAGCCGTACTTGGATCGATTCGTGGTCGTGTTCATTGATGACATCCTGATTTACTCCCGGAGCGATGAGGAGCATGAGGAGCACCTGAGGGTAGTGCTGCAGCTTCTACGTGATAAGAAGCTGTATGCCAAGCTAAAGAAATGCGAGTTTTGGCTTCGGGAGGTTGCTTTCTTGGGCCACATTGTTTCAGCTGCTGGAGTAGCGGTCGACCCGACGAAGATTGACACAGTTCGGGATTGGCCGAGGCCGACGACGGTTTTTGAGGTACGGAGTTTCTTGGGCCTAGCCGATTATTATCGTCGGTTCGTGGAGGGCTTTGCGAAGCTCTCTACTCCCCTGACCAGCTTGACAAGGAAGGGGACGAAGTTCATTTGGACCGAGCGATGTCAGCAGAGTTTCGAGGAATTGAAGAGAAGATTGATCTCCGCACCAGTTCTTGCACTGCCGGTTATGGGAGAGGGTTTCGTGATCTACAGTGACGCCTCACACAGTGGACTGGGTTGTGTTCTTATGCAGCATGGTAGGGTAATTGCCTATGCTTCACGGCAATTAAAGGACTATGAGAAGAATTACCCTACACATGACTTGGAGCTTGCAGCTGTTGTTTTTGCACTGAAGCTGTGGCGGCATTACCTCTATGGCGAGCATTGTGAGATTTATACGGATCATAAGAGCTTAAAGTATCTGTTCACCCAAAAGGAGCTGAACCTTAGGCAACGCCGGTGGTTGGAGTTGTTAAAGGATTACGATCTGAGTATCCTTTACCACCCCGGCAAGGCCAATGTGGTAGCAGATGCTTTGAGCAGGAGGTCGGTGCATAGCTTGAGTTTGATGATTACCCAGCAGGCACAGCTGATAGAGCAGATGAGGCGACTTCAGATTGAGGTAGTATCCCCGTGTCGGAATCATTCTGAGCTCTCTTCGTTCTCTTAGCCTTCTTAGGCTTGGCAGTATCCTTGACATGAACCATGGCAGCAAGTAGGAAAATAATCCAGGTGATCACCATTTTCGCTGCTAGTGAGAAAAGTATCCTGTGAAGAACCAACTCAAGAACACATGAAAAATTGTTAATTTTGAAAAATTTGAAAAATTGTACCCAAACAATCATAATCACGTAGAGAAGCCAAGAATCAAATTAGTTTTGCAAAAAGAATTTTAAAAATGGATCAATTGCATGGTTTTCAAAAATTCCTCTTATATGCCCTAAAACAGAATTTTTAGAAATCGAAGCCCAAAAATTCGTTAATCTTGAGAAAACCTAGCATATAATCAAAACTAATCCATTCAGAGTTCTTATTTCAAAAGAAATTTGATCAAAAACCATTCACAAACGAAAAAGTTCCATAATTTCAACTCACGTTTTGAGAAAATAAGGAAAACTGTGAAAAACCGAGATTTTGATCAATAAAACTTACTTGAATCGAAGAACTTGAGTTTGGAAAGCTCCAAGATGCAAGAAATCTAGAGAGAGAAACTCTAGAGGCTTGAGAACAAAAGATTGGGTAAAAGAAATCAAAACCCTCTTGTTCTTATTAAAACCCTAGCCGTGATCCGGATCGGATCGAGAATGTGATCCGGATCGGCTACCCGCAGGAAAAATCCTGCGTTCGGGATCCGGATCACTTACCCCGATCCGGATCGGCTTCAACTTTTTCTCCAGAAAAATTTAGAAAAATTCCATAAAATCCAGAAAAAGTATGTAAGCACTTTAGCATATCAACTTTAAACAAAAATCATCGTTTCATGCAACAAGAAATAGATTATACCAAATCTATCAAGAATACTCAAAAATGAAACGAAAATTTATGGAAATTAAAACACTTAAAGTTGAACAACTTCAATTACATCTATCCTGATCTTATGCGTAATGCCTTTATCAAATCATCAATTTTGGTAAAGAAAATGAAATACCAAGATCAATAGATGTTTGAAATCCCAGATAAGTTAGATAATATATCTAGACAATCTGTTGAAGGAGTGGCTCTTTGAGCATCTTTTATCAAAAATCCCACCTTATACCAACCATGAAATATGACTGAGTCAAGTATTTCAATATGCATTTCATCAACAATTTTTAAAACAAAAATTTGCTTTGCATTCATGGAGTATCTTTCTTTTTTTTTTTTTTCTCCATGTGGTGGTAGTTTTCACACTCCTCATTGGGATGTAACTCTTTCCACATCTTTTGAGCATTTTACATTTCTTTGACTCCCCCTCAATTGGCTATCAATTATTTAATATATAAGGTATTCAACCAAAAATTGATCTCGCATTCATACTCGACTAAGCAATCAAATAAGATAATGACTATACCAAGAGATCATTGAGAGAGAAATTGACTTTGATCACTTAAAAGATGACTTAATTAACATAAATGATCATTGCAACATTGAAATATTATGATATCAAAAGCATAATAAATTTCTAAATGCATAAAAGGATGCAATTAAAGTCAATTATGATTTATGCTCAATTAATGTCCTATGTACAAAACATAGATAAAGAACAAAACAAAAACAAAACAAAACCTAACCTAAGCAAAGGTTTCAAAAGAGGTTATTTCAAGGAAAGCATGCCAATTGCTTTACGCAAGTGAATAAAACGTTTTTGATCCAAAGGTTTTGTTAAGATATCAGCTAATTGATCCTCAGTTGAAATATATGACAGTTGAAGAATATTTGATTCAACTAGCTCTCTAAGAAAATGATATCTAAGTTCAATATGTTTTGTTCTAGAGTGCAACACAGGGTTTTTAGAAATGTTAATAGCACTAGTGTTGTCACATAAAATGGTTACCGAAGATGCTGAAATCCGGAAATCGCTCAACACGCTTTTCATCCAAATCAATTGGGTTGAACAACTTCCTGCAGAAATGTACTCCGCTTCGGCAGTCGAGAGTGCTATGCAATTCTGCTTTTTACTGTGCCATGCAACAAGGCAATGGCCAAGATAGAAGCATGCACCACTCGTGCTTTTCCGGTCATCCACTGATCCAGCCCAATCGGCATCTGAGTATCCAACAATATCCAAACTTGTTCCCATAGGATACCAAATTCCGAAATTATTGTACCTTTGATATATCGGATGATCCGTTTCACCGCTTTCAGGTGAACCTCCTTCGGTGCTGATTGATATCTCGCACAAATCCCAACACTGAAGGATATATCCGGGCGACTAGCCGTGAGATATAGTAGACTTCCAATCATACTGCGATACAGTTTCTCGTCTACATTCTCACTATGTGATTCACTTCCAAGTCCCTTATGGCTAGTTCCCATTGGAGTCGGAAAATCCTTAGAATTTTCTAAATCAAACTTTTTGACCAACTCCATTGCATACTTGGATTGACACAAGTGAATTCCTTCATCGTTTTGTTTAACTTGTAATCCAAGAAAATAAGTCAATTCGCCCATCATGGACATCTCAAATTCGCTTTCCATGGTCTCCGCGAATTTAGAAGCATCATTATCTCTTGTTGCGCCAAATACAATGTCATCGACATAGATTTGTGCAACAATGAAATTGTTTTGATAATGCTTCACAAAGAGAGTCCTGTCAGCTCCCCCTCGAGTATAGCCCTTTTCCAAAAGGTGCTTTGTCAACCTTTCGTACCATGCTCGCGGTGCTTGTTTCAGACCGTAAAGAGCCTTTTTCAGACGAAAAACATGGTTAGGTAGTTTATGATCCACAAAACCTTTCGGTTGAGCCACATAAACTTCCTCATTTAAAAACCATTTAAAAAGGCGCTCTTAACGTCCATTTGAAATAATTTGATTTTAAAATGACAAGCAATCGCAAATAAGATACGAATGGACTCGAGTCTAGCTACAGGGGCGAAAGTTTCATCAAAGTCTATACCTTCTACTTGAGAGTAGCCTTGAGCAACTAACCTTGCTTTGTTCCTGATGATAGTACCATCTTCATTTTTCTTGTTCTTGAAGATCCATTTGGTACCTATCACATTGTGTTGCTTCGGAGGCTTCGTTAATTCCCAGACTTTGTTTCGCTCAAATTGATGGAGCTCTTCCTGCATTGCTTTAATCCAGTAGTCATCTTGAAGAGCTTCATCAACATTCTTTGGTTCGATTTGAGATACATAGCATGCAAATCCGCAAACCAATTGTCTCCGTGTTCTAACTCCTTCTTGTGGATCTCCAATGATGTTCGATTCAGGATGATCCTTGGAGATGCGTAACGTTTGAGGTAGAGGAGTAGTCGGAGGTACACGAGATGATTCCTGCACATCAGATAAACTTGAAGAACCGTTAGATGCATCATTATTATCGAAAGAATTGTTAGAAGAAGATGCATTAGCAGGTGTATCATCATCAAGAGAGATATCGAGGGTAGATTTTTCAGATTCAAAGTGAAAAGCTTCATCTACCTTAACATTTATCGATTCTACGATCGTCTTAGATTCTAAGTTAAAAACTCGATATGCTCTACTGTTTGTAGAATAACCTAAGAAAATCCCTTCGTCACTTCGAGAGTCAAATTTTCCAAGATTTTCGCGATCACGTAAAATAAAACACCGACTCCCAAAGATACGAAAATATTTGATGTTAGGTTTTCTACAAAACCATAGTTCATATGGTGTATTCAAAGTCCCCGGGCGCAAATACACTCGATTAATAACATAGACAGCAGTGTTCACCGCTTCAGCCCAAAAATATAAAGGTAGGTTCCGGCTATGAAGCATAACACGTGCCATCTCCTGTACGACCCTGTTTTTGCGCTCGACTACACCATTTTGTTGAGGTGTATAAGGTGCAGAGAATTCATGTTTAATGCCATTAGAAGTGCAAAAATCAATGAATTTGGAATTTATGAATTCTCCACCTCTATCACTTCTAACTCGAGTAATCCTTTCATTCTTTTCAATCATAATACGATGGCAGATTTCGTGAAAAGAATCAAAAGTATCAGCTTTTTCTTTTAAAAATGCTACCCAAGTATATCTAGAGAAATCATCAACCAATAAGAAAATATACCATTTACCTCCCAAAGATGGTTGACGAGTTGGCCCCATTAAGTCCATATGCAAAAGTTCCAAAGGCCGTTTTGTACCTATGTGGTTCAAGTTCTTGTGTGCAGTCCTAGACTGTTTTCCCTTTTGGCAACCGCCACACACAATGTTTTGTTCAAAAGAAAGTTTAGGAACCCCCTTGACCACATCTTTGTTTGAAATTCTAGCAAGTTCCTTAAAGTTTATGTGACCTAGCCTTTCATGCCAAAGTGTTTCATTTTTCAAAGATGCTAGGTTACATTTTTCAGAAATTTATGAGGAACTACATAACAATTGTTTTCTGATCTAACCCCTTTTAAAAAGAAAGCATGGTTCTTGTCAGTTACAGTGCATTTATCAGATGAAAAATTAACTGAATAACCATTATCACAAAGTTGACTTATGCTTATGAGGTTAGTCTTAAGGCCATGAACAAATAACACATTATTTAGAACCGGGCCATCTGGAATAGCTACCGTTCCCTTTCCAACAATTTTGGAAGACCGACCATCTCCGAAAACAACAAGTCCTCCGGAGTTTTTCTCAAATGTTTGAAAACAGTTTTTGTCACCGGTCATATGACGGGAACACCCGCTATCCAGATACCAAGACGAACTATCATATGCATGCAAGGAAACATTGGTAACAAGACAAGGGAAAATTTCACCTTTGCGCACCCAAACCTTTTTGGAATGCGTCGGTAATGGTCGTGAAGTTGATCTCCTAGGTGAAAGCGTCTTGTTAAGAATTGCTGCTCCTTGATGATGTCGTCTTGAGCGGTGAACTACCAAGGCTCTTTTCCTTTGAATGATTTGCAGTTGATTTCTGAGGAATCACCTTTTGGTAGTCATTGCAAGAGGTGCTTGAGGTGTGCGTTTGGCTCCCATCTTGCAATTTCTCCTTATGTGCCCTGAAATGCCACAACGAAAACATACCTTAGTTCTTGACGATCCCGAGGAGGATGAAGTAGGCTTGTTGTCGTTGCTTGTCGTGAATTCCGGTGTCGGAGGAGGAGATACCGACTGAGGCACAAATACTGTCCCACTCGAACTTGGAATGTCTCCAGTTTGAGTGTATCCGAGGCCGAACTTATTTCTTTGACCAAGACCAAGAAGTCTGTCCAACTTACTCCTTCCAGAAGAAAATCTCTTTAAGTCATCCTTTAGTTGGCGTATGGTCTTTGTCATTTCCATTTTTCCTGTCGAGCCTCGCCGTAGAGCTTCAAGAAGTAATTCGCTTTGTTCACCATTTCTCATGTTCTTTCTCGAAATGCTCATTGGACTCTTGAAGGGAAACATTTGCTTTGGCTAGATTATCCCTTTCCACTTCAAGATCGGTTGAGAGAGAAGTTACCCTTTTTACTTCTTCTTCGAGATCCTGCAATCTCCCTTTCAACCCCTTGTTTTGCTTTGCCAGTTTCTTTGAATCCCTCAAAAGCTTATGGTAGGCAAGAGCAAAATCTTCACCTTCAGAATTCTCGATTCATCGTCCGTTGCAATCTTTTCAACATGGGAGGAGTTGGACAAGGAATCGGATGTACTTGCCATTAAGCACATGAAGGGTGAAGATGGTGGACGCGTGGAAAGCTGTCGCGTTGTCTTCTTCATCACTTGAGGATGACTCATTTGACGTGGAGTTGTCATCCCAAGTAACGACTTGCATCGCTTTCTTCTTTGCCGGATTCTTGTTGGGACACTCCGTTGCAATGTGGCCGTAGCCTCGACATTTGAAGCACTGAACTTGTCCCTCTGAACTTTTCTTATCCTTTGAGAAGTTCTCTTGCTTTCTTGACTTGTAGCTTGAAGAACCCTTGCCTTTCTTCGACTTTCCGAAGGATGGAGTTTTGCTTGAATTACCCCTTCGAAAGTTGCGGCGAAACTTCCTTGTCAAGAGAGCGAGCTGCTTCTCAAAGTCCTCCATAGATAGGTTCTCGTCGTCGTCCGAGGAGGATGAATCCGCGTCTTCTTCTTTAGTTGATTTCAATGCGTAACCTGAAGACTTAGAAGAGGATGCCTTTCCAGAAGAATAGTTAGTAGGAAATGTCATTTCATAAGTTTGTAAAGCACCTACTAATTCTTCTACACGCATTTCGTCCGGGTGTTTAATTGTTTCAATGGCTGCGACCTTCGGGCGAAATCGTTCAGGAAGAGTTCTTAGAATTTTTCTTACAACTTTAAATTCTGGAATCTTCTCTCCCAAGTTAGCACATGAGTTTACGATGTCTTGCAATCGTGTGTAATAGTCAGTGAAAGATTCATTCTCTGCCATAGAGATAGAGTCAAACTTGCTCGTAAGCATTTGCAGTTTCTGAATCTTCACAAGGTTAGTTCCCTCATGCGTAACTTGAAGAACATCCCAGATTTCTTTCGCAGTCTCACATGCCGAGACGCGAGAGAACTCAGTTTGTGACAAAGCATTAAATAGAGCATTAATTCCTTTGCCATTGTAAGAAGATAAATCTATCTCTTCCTTGGTCCATTTCGACCTAGGTTTTAAGGTGCGAACATCAGAAATAATTTCAGTTGGATTAGACCATCCTAATTCAATTGATTGCCACACCCTTTCGTCGATGGAAATTAAAAAGGCTTTCATCCGTACTTTCCAGTACGCATAATTTGTTCCATCAAAGAAAGGGGGTCGATTGATGTTTCCACCTTCAACCATTGTTTACAACCCTATTCCCGCTCTGATACCACTTGTTGGGTTATACTAATATGGATCTAAATAGGGGAAAAAACACCTAGAGGGGGGTGAATAGGTGTAAACAATAAACACTCAAAAAATCATTGCGCAATAAAACCCAATGCGGAAAAATAAATGAACACGCAAGATTTTTACGTGGAAAAACTCCAAACCGGAGTAAAAAACCACGGGACCGATAACACGGCGAAATCCACTAGAATTAACACACGTACAAGGTGATATAACGTACTCACAGACGACTCAACCTTTTACCATACGCTCCTAGTAGATCTTCTCCGCTCGCTCCACGACGCTTCTCGAATCCACGATCTGCGCCCAACGCTGAATCCACAGCGTCCAACGTCGAGTCCACGACGTCCGACCGAATCCACGGTCTTCACCCAGTAGCACGCTTCGAATCCACGAACGTACCTCGCTCCGAATCCACGAGAGCGGTTGCACCTTGAATCCACAAGGCCACGCGAGTCCACGCGCCGATTTTGGGTAAATCGTTGTTTTTTGGGTGGTGATGATCCGCCGAATACTTAGATTAGAAATAGATCGGAAATACCATCTAAGTATTCATTGATTTGATTCTACTCAAAATCTGAGTATGGAAAACCTAGAATCAAATCAATCAATATAGATGAAGAAACATAGAATAAATCTATTGATTTCCTTTCTTCTCTATATGTGGATCTTTCTTTTTCGGCTATTTTTCTATTTTATTTGCCGATATTCGATGCCCTAGAAAATGAATAAAGGGTCTATTTATAGGTTAGAAACCATTGGAAGAAGATAAGGATCAAAAACAGCCTTTTCTGGAAATTTTACCGACGGCGATCCGGATCGGAATTACTGCGATCCGGATCGCAGAACAAGAATGACGATTCCAGAAATCCAAGGGTTCGGGATCCGGATCGAAGTCCGATCCGGATCGTTCATACAATTCAGCAAACTCCCATGTTCGGGATCCGGATCGGAATGGCCTAGGATCCGGATTGAAATTGCCAATGAACAACACCCTTCGGGATCCGGATTGCAAAGTCTGATCCGGATCCTGAACATGTCCCATGTCCAGTTTTTGATTTTTATGCAATTAAAAATTCTTCCAGGTGTTTCTACACTATAAGAAGTATTCGGATCACCAAAAATCTTTAGTTAAACATACCTGATCCTTTTGAATTCTTCTTTCTTGAGATTGAGGTATATGATCCAAAGTTCTTCATCTTCAATCTTCAAGACTTAATACTTTCACGAAATACGCCAACTCAAATTCCGTAACATTACCGACTCCACGGACTCGACCCCTCCTTCAAGTTCTTCGGACCTTGCGCTCCACCGATTGCACGTCCACTGCACACGTTCGAATCCACGAACGCCACTCGAATCCACGAGCACACGTTTCGAATCCACGAAACGCCTTCAACACACCGAATCCACGGTGCTACGTCGAATCCACGACGCAAACTCAGCCGATAAAGAAATATAGGCTTCGATGGTGATCCTTTGCTTAGATTATCATTGAAGAACCGTAGAAAGAATTTCTAAGCAAAGTTTAGATCAATTCGACAAAAGAGAGATCTTGGAAGAACCGTCGAATTGACCTAAAAGAGGCTAAAAAGAAGAACAATAAAAACCTAGCCTCTAGGGTTGCTCTCGAGTGTTTTCGGTATCGGTCATTCTATTCGAGAAACCCTAAGTATCTATTTATAACCCTTGGAAACATATTAGAGTCGGTTTAGGAAACTTTTCCCGAGGTAACATTGTGTACCGGTACCACTTATCATGTTCCGGTACTCAATGGTGCAAAACACAGATTTTTCTATTGTGTTCCGGTACGCGAGTCTGTGTTCCGGTACGCAATACAAATTTCAGAAAATTCTGTGTCGGGTTTGAGGAACTTCAAGTGTGGTTCCGGTACTCAATGTAAAAACTGATTTTTCCAAGATAAACTTTATCCAAAACAAACCAAGTACCGGAATCCAAACTTAAATTAAGTTGTAAGTTAAAACCAAGTTCCTAAAACCAAGTCTAAACCGGTTTTCATTAATTTCCTGTTTCCAATGATTATAAACGAACTTTAATCACCATGATCAATATTTAATCATACCTGAGAGTTGACTTGGGCTCATGTTGAATCTTCAATGAGTCTCCGAAGGCTGATTTGACAATTTGATCCCTTTAAGACTCCGACTCAACTCACTGACTTGACTCACGAAATATGCCAATACCAAAATGCCGTAACAATCTCCCCCTTTGGCAATTTCGTGACAAAACCCAAAA
Source organism: Tillandsia fasciculata (assembly GCA_029168755.2). Classification (NCBI taxonomy): domain Eukaryota; kingdom Viridiplantae; phylum Streptophyta; class Magnoliopsida; order Poales; family Bromeliaceae; genus Tillandsia; species Tillandsia fasciculata. The sequence goes on along the minus strand of JAQOTM010000406.1, from coordinate 46,522 downwards.
ATACATAAAACCGCTCAAGTCACTCATCTTAAACCAAAAAATCGAAATTCAATGTCATCACCAAAACATTGATTTTCTTTGCGTGAAAGATCCAATAAATGCAAAATTACATTTGAACCAAACAGTCCTAGAACATACTCTATGACTTAGGACTTGGAGTCTTAAAGTGATGTAATTCCTGCAAAACAAAACTCCAAACAAAATCAAACGTTAGTCGTTAGAAATTAAAATCCTACATTTGATCTCGTCCTTTTGGTTCTTTTGTTTTTCGGCTCGTTCAATCTTTTTTTTATCTCCCCCTATCTTGAGCATCTCCAACATGTTCTCCATGTTCTCCCCCTGTCTTGAGCATCTATGTTCTCCCCCTTTGTGATTCAATCAATATTTTTTCTGTTCTCCCCCTTTTTGTCACAAATTGTCAAACAATCAAAATAGACAAAAAGAAACATACTAGCAGGATACGTTCATAGTTACATGCCCATTATCGTTCTTGTTCATCATAAAGTGAAAAGAAACTAAAAACCAAAAACAAGAAGGCAAAGAAATCACTCATCCTGATCTGAATCATCATCGTCCTCATGTGATGTAGGTCCATGAGATGTACTCGGTGCAGTTGCTCCAGTGACCACATCGTCGTGTTTGCACCCAAGGATTTCGAATATCTTCTTTAAACCATCCTCGATTTTCTTGAAACCTTGCTCCATCTTTTTCTGCAAAGTCTGAAGAGTTACCACTTCATCTGGTTCAGGAGATTCTTGGCGAGGCGGTGCGCTCGTAGTCGCTTCACTTGCATAGCCCTTTGTGTGTCCAAATGTCTTCAAAGTGCTAACTGACTTGGCTAACGTGATTCCATCGATTGAGCCTAAGCCGTAGTCAAACTTGGTACACGAAATGTCAACACCGTGGTCTTCCAGAATACGAGTAATCAAGATTGGATACGGTAGAAGGTCACGTTGCCTTGATCCCTCAATGACATGTACCATTTGCTGCCAAATTAAGAATGGAATGTTGATGTTGATCCCATTTGCACTTTCCGGGTGACCAAGGAAAAAGAGAAGTAGCAATCGATCCCATCGAATCCTTTTGGTCCCCATTGTAGGCAATAAGTTGTAGCAGACGATTAAGGACAAAATGTGATATTCTGGTTTTAGGTCCTTTGATTCAACATATGACCTATTTGTGTGTGTCCCTGACTTGCAAATTGAATCCACAACAGTGTCCCAATGGGTGTCATGCTGGAAATCACCATCTGTGTAGTAAAGACCAGAAGTATCAACAGCTAGCCCAAGGTTTGCCCCAATTACTGCTGGAGTAATGTCAAACTTGACGCCTCTAACTGTTGTTTCAATAATGAAAGCCCCTGTGTCATGGTCCTTTTGGAGTATGTTAGCTCTCATATAGAATTCCCTGATGATCTCAACACAAAAACCCATCTTTGGTTGGACTCTGCCAAGTGGTCGAATATGACTTTGTTCCAAAAGCCTCACAAAGTTTGGCACCTCAAGACATAGCTCGTTGAAATTCACGTGACGCTCTCCAATGCATGTACGGTTTGCAAATCTGGCACGGCGTTTTGCACTTACATGCTGTTCACTTTCATCAACATTAGATCTCCGTTGAGAGCGGTCGCGTATTACCGGTCCACCGGTACTTCTACGCGGAGGAGAATCCGCACCCTTCTTTTTCCTTGGAGCCATAGGTGCTTTCCCCTTTCCTTGAACTGTTTCTTCTTCATATTCTGAGGAATTTTTAGAATCTGAGCTTGTCGAACCTTCCTCTCGTGATCGTTTAGTAGTCTTCTTCTTTCCAGAACCACGACCACGTCCACTTCCAGTGGCCATTAAGATCACTAGTGCAAGAAGCCATGAAAATGCCATTTCCTACAAACATCACAATGCACTATGATTTGATCTTATAGGAATGCTTAAACATGTCTAAGAAACATTCTAAACATGTCACAATTGATGATTCATCATTTAAAACCATTTACAATAAAAAGCCCTAATTCTCAATTTTTCTATGTTAAGAGCATATGTAAATGTTAGATTCAATCATATAAGCATGAAAATCTGAATCTAAATGCATAGAGATGTACCAAATATGTTCTAAACATGAGTTAAGGGTAATTTATGCAAGAGATTTAATTAGAAGCAAAGATCTATTCAAAAATCTCTAAAAACAACATCAAAACCTAAGAACTAGGGTTTTGAAGTAAAAGAAAGCAAGATTCATGAAAAAACTTACAAATGAGAGCAACAAATCTCTTGATCTTGAAGAGAAAACCCTTAGAGAAGTTTTAGAGAGAGAGAGGGAGTGTTTTGAAGTGGGAGAGATGAAATAAAACTCATGAATTCTGGAATATAAAGAAATCCAGATCGTGTACCGGTACAATTAGTCGCGTACCGGTACGCAATGCAAAAACCGAAAATCCTTCGTTCGGGTTCCGGATTGAAAAACAGGGGGTGATCCGGATCCGCAATGTAGTTCCGGTACTAAAAAGGTAGTACCGGTATGCAAGTGAAAAACCAGAAAAATTCACATTCGGGTTCCGGACTGGATTTTCTAATCCGGATTGGATTTCCAGGTACTAAAAAGCAGGTACCGGAACAACAGAGCCAAAAAGCAAAAATTTCTTGAAACAAATCCAAATTTTGTCATCTTTTCAAATACCGATTTGTATTCCATCAAGAAATCAATCTAAGTGCTTTAAACAATGAATTCACACTTCATCAGAATAATTTAGAAAAATTCCATAAAAACCAGAAAAAGTATGTAAGCACTTTAGCGCATCAACTTTAAACAGAAGTCATCGTTTCATGCAACAAGAAATAGATTATACCAAATCTATCAAAAATACTCAAAAATGAAACGAAAATTTATGAAAATTAAAACCCTTAAAGTTGAACAACTTCAATCACATCTAACATGATCTTATGCGTAATGCCTTTATCAAATCATCAATTTGGTAAAGAAAATGAAATACCAAGATCAATAGATGTTTGAAATCCCAGATAAGTTAGATAATATATCTAGACAATCTGTTGAAGAGAGTGGCTCTTTGAGCATCTTTCGTTAAAAATCCCACCTTATACCAACCTTGAAATTTGACAGAGTCAAGTATTTCAACATGCATTTCATCATCATTTTTTTTTAAAAAAAAAATTGCTTGGCATACATGGGGTATCTTTTTCTTTTCTCCATGTGGTGGTAGTTTTCACACTCCTCATTGGGATGTAACTCTTTCCACATCTTTTGAGCATTTTACTTTTCTTTGACTCCCCCTCAATTGGCTATCAATTATTTAATATATAAGGTATTCAACCAAAAATTGATCCCGCATTCATACTCGACTAAATAGTCAAATAAGATAATGACTATACCAAGAGATCATTGAGAGAGAAATTGACTTTGATCACTTAAAAGATGAATTAATTAACATAAATGATCATTGCAACATCGAAATATTATGATGTCAAAAGCATAATAGATTTCTAAATGCGTGAAAGATGCAATTAAAGTCAATATGACCAATGCTCAATTAAAAAACTCCTATAATGAAGTATCTTCAAGATTATGATTATGGAGTCAAGTTGATAATCCATATAAAATTAATTTGGAGTGAATGAACGTGAAACCCTTTTTATTCAATGCACTTGTTCGTTAAAAGCCTTTTGTTCAAAAACAAAACATAAAACCAAGAGCATTGAAAAACATGTAATGCAAAGATTAAGAAAAATATGAAGGGAAAAACCAATCAAGGCATTACATACAGTCAAAAGCTATTTAGAACTTAAGACAAGGAAAGATATCACCTTTCCGAATCCAAAATCGCTGGATTTTGGGTTGTCTTGATTCGTTGTGGCCGGGGGTTGTCCGCTTTGACTGTTGATCCACCTTAGGTCTTTGCCTCGCGATAATCCACTTGTATGATTGATGTTGCGGCTCGGACCTTTGGTGGGTTGAGTGAACTCCTTTGACTTGATGTGTCTTTTGATTCCGTTGAGTCCGCTCTGTAGGTGAAGTTGCCGAAGTATTTTTCTTTCTCTTTTTCGGGCAATTCTTCACCAAATGTCCTTCAAGTCCACATAGGTGACAAGTTCTTTCCTTCAATTTTATTGTGGAACTTGAAGCCTTCACAGTTTGGTTCTTTTTATATCCCAAACCAACCTTGCATGTTTGACCTAATCCGGACATACAATCAAGTTTCTTGGAACCGGTTGAAAGCCTTTGTATGTCGGATTTGAGTTGATGAACTTGCTTGGTCAAAGCTTGGTTGGTGACATGAATCTCTTCAAACTGCTTTTCAAGAAAACCAATCTTGTCCATATATGATTTAGCGTTTGTCTCCGATTGGTTTAACTTTTCTTGGAGGATTTTATTGTTATCCAATAAACGCCCTCGTTCCTCCTCGAGATCATGAAGTTTGATCTTTAACGCTTGATTCTCGTCTTGATCTTCAAGTCGTTGCTTTCTCAACTTCTTGATATGCTTGGCCATCTTCTTCGATTCCGCAAGAAGTTGTTGGTATGCCTCAACGAGTTCTTCTTCGTCCGACTCCCTCTCACTTGATGACTCTCCTCCGGATGTTGATGTTTCATGCAAAATCAAAGGAATAGAGTCAGTGACTAAAGATGATAAGCACAAATTAGAAGAGGGAATTTGAGAGGCATGAAAAGCAACAATTTTTTCTTTTTCCTCTTCACTTGAGGTCGATTCATCGTAACTAGAATCGTCCCAAGTTTTTGCTTGCAAAGCCTTCTTTTTGTATGATTTCTTAGAAGGACAATCCGTTGAAATATGGCCGTAGCCTTTGCATCGATAGCATCGGATTTCCCCTTCGAAATCATCCTTTTCTTTTTCTTTAGAAGGTTTTGCAACGCCTTTGAGTTTAGAGGATTTAGAACCCGATGATCCTTTAGATGGTTTCGTGGATGAAGATCCATCGGTTCGATTCTTCCAAAATTTCCAACGAAATTTCTTTGTGATCCGCGCCAATTGTTCTTCAAAATCGGCAAAAAGATTTCATCGTCGGAACTTGATTCGTCATCTTCTTCCTTTGTTGATTTGAATGCAATACCTGTAAGCTTAGAAGAAGACTTGGAAGAAATTTGATTAGTAGGAAAAGTCATCTCATAAGTTTGTAAAGCACCTACTAATTCCTCTACACTCATCTCATCCGGATGACTAACGGTTTCAATGGCGGTAACCTTTGCCCTAAACCGTTCCGGAAGAGTCCGAAGAATCTTTCTTACAATTTTCGACTCCGGGATCTTTTCTCCCAAATTAGCACATGTATTAATTACATCTTGAAGTCTAGTGTAATAATCTGTAAACAATTCATGCTCTTCCATATGAATAGAGTCAAATTGACTTGTAAGCATCTGGAGCTTTTGAATTTTTACAAGATTAGTACCTTCATGTGTAATTTTGAGAATATCCCAAATTTCCTTCGCGGTTTCACACGCGGAAATTCTTGTAAACTCAGTCGAGGAAAGAGAATTATATAAAGCGTTCATACCTTTCCCATTGTAAGAAGATCTTTCGATTTCCTCTTTAGACCATCTAGAGCGAGGTTTTGGGGTAGTAGAATTTCCTACTTCCTCAACCGGATGCACCCAACCGTATTCAACGGTTTGCCAAACACGCTCATCAATTGAGATGAGAAAAGCTCTCATCCGCACTTTCCAATATGCATAATTGGTCCCATCAAAAAGAGGAGGTCTAAAAATATTACCACTTTCACCCGACATGATAGATAAACCTAAAACCCGCTCTGATACCAATTGTTGGTTTTTAAGGATCCACAAGGATCTAAATAGGTACTATCAAACACCTAAAGGGGGGTGAATAGGTGTAATATTATAAAAACCAATCTCAGTGCAAAAATAAAAACCAATGCGGAAATAAAACTAGCACACCGAGATTTACGTGGAAACTCCAATCCAGGAGAAAAACCACGGGACCAACACGCAATAACAATCCACTAAGAATTGAAGAATAACAAGGTGATTACCGACTCCACGGACTCGACCCCTCCTTCAAGTTCTTCGGACCTTGCGCTCCACCGATTGCACGTCCACTGCACACGTTCGAATCCACGAACGCCACTCGAATCCACGAGCACACGTTTCGAATCCACGAAATGCCTTCAACACACCGAATCCACGGTGCTACGTCGAATCCACGACGCAAACTCAGCCGATAAAGAAATATAGGCTTCGATGGTGATCCTTGTTGGGTTTAGGTTAATAAGGATCTAATAGGGGAAAAAACACCTAGAGGGGGGGGTGAATAGGTGTAAACAATAAACACTCAAAAAATCATTGTGCGATAAAACCCAATGCGGAAAAATAAAAGAACACACAAGATTTTTACGTGGAAAACTCCAAACCGGAGTAAAAAACCACGGGACCGATAACACGGCGAAATCCACTAGAGTTAACACACGTACAAGGTGATATAACGTACTCACAGACGACTCAACCTTTTACCATACGCCCCTAGTCGATCTTCCCGCTCGCTCCACGACGCTTCTCGAATCCACGATCCGCGCCCAACGCTGAATCCACAGCGTCCAACGTCGAGTCCACGACGTCCAACCGAATCCACGGTCTTCACCCAATGGTACGCTTCGAATCCACGAACGCACCTCGCTCCGAATCCACGAAAGCGATAACACCTTGAATCCACAAGGCCACGCGAGTCCACGCGCCGATTTTGGGGTAAATCGTTGTTTGTTTGGGTGGTGATGATCCGCCGAATACTTAGATCAAGAGTAGATCGGAAATACCATCTAAGTATTCATTAGTTTGATTCAACTCAAGATGTGAGTATGAAAACCTAGAATCAAACTAATCAATATAGATGAAGAAACATAGAATCATTTCTATTGATTTCCTTTCTTCTCTATATGTGGATCTAAGGTCGTATAAAATGATATGTGAAAATGACGGCTCTATTTGGATTCCCTAGAAAATGACCATAGGGTTTATTTATAGGTTAGAAACCCTAGGAAGAATATTCGGATCAAAAACAAACTTTTCTGGAAAGTTTTACCGACGGCGATCCGGATTGTATAAGCCACGATCCGGATCGCAGACGCACAGAATGCAGTTTCCAGAAAATCACCTGTTCGGGATCCGGATCATAATCCACGATCCGGATCGTTCATACATTTTCACAAAACATCCCATTCGGGATCCGGATTGTACAAGCTGTGATCCGGATTGCAGCAATGTATGAACGAACACCTTTCGGGATCCGGATTGAAAGTCCACGATCCGGATCCTGAACATGTCCCATGTCCAGTTTTTGATGAATAAGCAGTTAAAACCTCTTCCAGGTGTTTCTACACTATAAGAAGTATTCGGATCATCAAAATTATTTAGTTAAACGTACCTGATCCTTTTGAATTCTTCTTTCTTGAGATTGAGGTATACGATCCGAAGTTTCTTCATCTTCAATCTTCAAGACTTAATACAATCACGAAATACGCCAACTCAAATTCCGTAACAATCTCCCCCTTTGGCGGTTTCGTGACAAAACACAGATCCACAAAGAAAATTCAAAAAGATATTTTTGTTGCTATCACCATACAACAAAAATTTACAAAAGAGTTCCAGAAATTAAAAACATGAGATAAACTCCTAAGACAGACTCTAGACTTAGACATCTGTAACCTCTGCACACAGAAAACATTCATGACATTTAAAGAACAGACATTTGATGTGAAAGAAACATAGTTAAAACCAGCCACATATCTTCTAAGCAGTCGAAAACCAAATGTCAAAGTAGTTAGTCCAACAACACCTTGATATCATCGATATTCACAATCATTGTTCAAAGTTCATCATTGTTCATTGTTTTCGCTAACTCTCTCCCCCTTTTTGTCACAAAAACAAGCCAAAACGTAGCATGAGCTACAATATGTAAGGAGAGTAACAAAAAAAATAGAGTTCTAAAAGTATGCACAAACTGAGAACTAAACTAAACAAAGAGGAAAACGACGTCCTGTGAAAGCTAAGAACTAAAGTAGATAAAGTGAACAGAAGGTGCGGCTCAGTCTGAAGAATCTGAACTAGTACAGCTCAGCTTGCTCAAAATCCCTTTAAGCAAATTCTTAAAATTTGAGTACTTCTTCTTGATCTTCTTGTGTTCAGAAGAGATCTGCTGAAGCTCTTTCGATATTCTGTCTTGTGTAGCAGAGAGTCGGTGTTGTTCTTGACAAATCGATTCTAAAATCTCTGTCTCAGTTGTCCGTGTCTTTGAGTAAGATGGACGCTGTCTAGATGCAGATGGTGCATCTGGTCCTGCAGTCCATGGAGATTCAGTTTGCAGAATTCCAGAAAGTGAGCGTGCTCTGGTGAGAGGCCCACTATGCTGACTCGTACTTCTTTGAACATTTCTTCTTCTTGTATATTGTTTGGTCGTGGAGGCAGATTTCATAAGTCTTTTTCCTTTGGTGAATGTCCTGTCCTCTTCATCAATTTTTCGCTGAACATCCTTGAAGAATTCTTCCCATTCTTCGTATCGTAATCTGAGCTGTCTTCATTGGCTTCGTTGGTTTGTCTCGAGTTGAGACTCCTGGTTCTTTTTTAACAGATGAGCTCCCGGGCATCATTGCGACCAGTAACAGAATCAACCAGGAGAATGCCATTGATTCTAGTGCTTTGAGTTTAAGGAAGTGTCCTGTGAAACCAACTCAAGAACATATGAAAAATTGTCAATTTAAAAAAATTGAAAACATTGTACCTAGACAATCATAATCATATAGAGAAGCCAAGAATCAAATTAGTTTTCCAAAAAGAATTTTAAAAATACATCAAATCCATGATTTACAGAAATTCCTCTTTTATGCCCTAAAACCGAATTTTTAGAAATCGAAGCCTAAAAATACGTTAATCAAGTGAAATCCCAGCATAAAATTTCAAAAGAAATTTGATCAAAAACCATTCACAAACGAAGAAATTCCAACTTTTCAACTCACGTTTGGTGAAAAACCATAAAAACTGAGAAAAACCGAGTTTTGATCATGAAAACTTACTTGAATCCGAAGAACTTTGAGTTTTGAAGCACCAGGAAGCAAGAAATCTAGAGAGAGAAACTCTAGAAGCTTGAAAACCAGAAATTATGGTAAAGAAATCTCGAATCTGAAAGTTTCTATATAGAACCCTAGCCGTGATCCGGATCGGCCGAGAATGTGATCCGGATCGGCCACACGCGGGAAAAATCCTGCGTTCGGGATCCGGATCACTTGCCACGATCCGGATCGGCTACACCTTTTTCTTCAGAAAAATTAAGAAAAATACAATAAAATCCAGAAAAAGTATGTAAGCACATTATCATGTCAACTTTAAACAAATGACATCGTTTCACACAACAAGAAATAGATTATGAAAAATCTATCAATAATATCCAAAAATGAAACGAAGATTTACGAAAGTTAAAACACTTAAAGTTGAACAACTTCAATTACATCTATCTTGATCCTATGTGTAATGTCTTTATCAAATCATCAATTTCAGTAAAGAAAATGAAGTACCAAGATCAATAGATGTTTGAAATCCCAGATAAGTTAAATAATATATCTAGACAATCTGTTGAAGGAGTGGCTCTTTGAGCATCTTAAATCAAAAATCCCACCTTATACCAACCATGAAATACGACTGAGTCAAGTATTTCAATATGAGTTTTATCAACAATTTTTCAAACAAAAGTTTGCTTTTCATTCATGGAGTATCTTTTTCTTTCATTTTCTCCATGTGGTGGTAGTTTTCACACTCCTCATTGGGATGTAACTCTTTCCACATCTTTTGAGCATTTCACATTTCATTGACTCCCCCTCAATTGGCTATCAATTATTTAATATATAAAGTATTCAACCAAACCATTGATCTCGAATTCATACTCGACTAAGCAATCAAATATGATAATGACTATACCAAGAGATCATTGAGAGAGAAATTGACTTTGATCACAGAAAGATGGTTTAATTAACGTAAATGATCATTGCAACATTGAAACATTATGACATCAAAAACATAATAAATTTCTAAATGCATAAAAGGATGCAATTAAAGTCAATTATGATATATGCTCAATTAGTGTGCTATGTACAGAACATAGATAAAGAACAAAACAAAAACAAGAACAAAAACAAAACCTAATCTAAGCAAAGGTTTCAAAAGAGTTTATTTCAAGGAAAGCATGCCAATTGCTTTTCGCAAGTGAATGAAACGTTTTTGATCCAACGGTTTTGTTAAGATGTCGGCTAATTGATCTTCAGTTGAAATATATGACAGTTGAAGAATGTTTGATTCAACTAGCTCTCTAAGAAAATGATATCTAAGTTCAATATGTTTTGTTCTAGAGTGCAACACAGGGTTTTTAGAAATGTTAATGGCACTAGTGTTGTCACATAAAATGGTTACCGAAGATGTTGAAATTCGGAAATCACTCAACACGCTCTTCATCCAAATCAATTGGGTTGAGCAACTTCCTGCAGAAATGTACTCCGCTTCGGCAGTCGAGAGTGCTATGCAGTTCTGTTTCTTACTGTGCCATGCAACAAGGCAGTGGCCGAGATAGAAGCATGCACCACTCGTGCTTTTCCGGTCATCCACCGATCCAGCCCAATCGGCATCTGAGTATCCAACAATATCCAAAGTCGTTCCCATAGGATACCAAATTCCGAAATTGATTGTACCTTTGATATACCGGATGATCCGTTTCACCGCTTTCAGGTGAACCTCCTTCGGTGCTGATTGATATCTCGCACAAATCCCAACACTGAAGGATATATCCGGGCGACTAGCCGTGAGATATAGTAGACTTCCAATCATACTGCGGTACAGTTTCTCGTCTACATTCTCACTTTGTGATTCACTTCCAAGTCCCTTATGGCTAGTTCCCATTGGAGTTGGAAAATCTTTCGAATTTTCAAGATCAAACTTTTTGACCAACTCCAGTGCATACTTGGATTGACACAAGTGAATTCCTTCATCGTTCTGCTTAACTTGTAATCCAAGAAAATAATTCAATTCGCCCATCATGGACATCTCAAATTCGCTTTCCATGGTCTCCGCGAATTTAGAAGCATCAGTATTTCTCGTTGCTCCAAAAACAATGTCATCAACATAGATTTGAGCAACTATGAAATTGTTTTGATAATGCTTCACAAAGAGAGTCCTGTCAGCTCCCCCTCGAGTGTAGCCCTTTTCCAAAAGGTGCTTTGTCAACCTTTCGTACCATGCTCGCGGTGCTTGTTTCAGACCGTAAAGAGCCTTTTTCAGTCGAAAAACATGGTTAGGTAGTTTATGATCCACAAAACCTTTCGGTTGAGCTACATAAACTTCCTCATTTAAAAATCCATTTAAAAAGGCGCTCTTAACGTCCATTTGAAATAATCTGATTTTGAAATGACAAGCGATCGCAAACAATATACGAATGGACTCGAGTCTAGCTACAGGGGCGAAGGTTTCATCAAAGTCTATACCTTCTACTTGAGAATAGCCTTGAGCAACTAACCTTGCTTTGTTCCGGATGATAGTACCTTCTTCGTTTTTCTTGTTCTTGAAGATCCATTTGGTACCTATCACATTGTGTTGCTTCGGAGGCTTCGTCAGTTCCCAGACTTTGTTTCGCTCGAATTGATGGAGCTCTTCCTGCATTGCTTTAATCCAATAATCATCTTGGAGAGCTTCATCAATATTCCTTGGTTCGATTTGTGATACATAACATGCAAATCCGCAAACCAATTGTCTCCGTGTTCTAACTCCTTCTTGTGGATCTCCAATTATGTTCGATTCAGGGTGATCCTTGGAGATGCGTAACGTTTGAGGTAAAGGAGTAGGCGGAGGTACACGAGATGATTCCTGCACATCACATGAGCTTGAAGAACCGTTAGATGCATCAACATTATTATCGAAAGAATTGTTAGAAGAAGATGCATTAGCAGGTGTATCATCATCAAGAGAGATATCGAGGGTAGATTTTTCAGATTCAAAATGAAAAGCTTCATCTACCTTAACATTTATCGATTCTACAATCGTCTTAGATTCCAAGTTAAAAACTCGATATGCTCTACTGTTTGTAGAATAACCTAAGAAAATCCCTTCGTCACTTCGAGAGTCAAATTTACCAAGATTTTCGCGATCACGCAAAATGAAACACCGACTCCCGAAAATGCGAAAATATTTGATATTAGGTTTTCTACTAAACCATAGTTCATATGGTGTATTAAAAGTCCCCGGGCGCAAGTACACTCGATTGATAACATAGACAGCCGTGTTCACCGCTTCAGCCCAAAAATATAAAGGAAGGTTCCGGCTATGAAGCATAACACGAGCCATCTCCTGTACGACCCTGTTCTTGCGCTCGACTACACCATTTTGTTGAGGTGTGTAAGGTGCAGAGAATTCATGTTTAATGCCGTTAGAAGAGCAAAAATCAATGAATTTGGAATTTATGAATTCCCCACCTCTATCACTCCTTACTCGAGTAATCCTTTCATTCTTTTCAATCATAATACGATTGCAAATTTCGAGAAAAGAATCAAAAGTATCAGCTTTTTCTTTTAGAAAGGCTACCCAAGTATATCTAGAAAAGTCATCAACCAACAAAAAAATATACCATTTACCTCCCAGAGATGGTTGACGAGTTGGCCCCATTAAGTCCATATGCAAAAGTTCCAAAGGCCGTTTTGTACCTATGTGGTTCAAATTCTTGTGTGCAGTCCTAGACTGTTTTCCCTTTTGGCAACCGCCACACACAAGGTTTTGTTCAAAAGAAAGTTTCGGAACCCCTTTGACCACATCTTTATTTGAAATTCTAGCAAGTTCCTTAAAGTTTATGTGACCTAGCCTTTCATGCCAAAGAGTTTCGTTTTTTAAAGATGCTAGATTACATTTTTCAGAAATCTTAGAAGGAACTACATAACAGTTGTTTTCTGATCTAACCCCCTTTAAAAAGAAAGCATGGTTCAAGTCAGTTACAGTGCATTTATCAGATGAAAAATTAACTGAATAACCATTATCACACAGTTGACTTATGCTTATGAGGTTAGTCTTTAGGCCATGAACAAATAATACATTATCTAGAACCGGGCCATCTGGAATAGCTACCGTTCCCTTTCCAACAATTTTGGAAGACCGGCCATCTCCGAAAACAACAAGTCCTCCGGAGTTTTTCTCAAATGTTTGAAAACAGTTTTTATCGCCGGTCATATGACGGGAACACCCGCTATCCAGGTACCAAGACGAACCATCATATGCATGCAAAGAAACATTGGTAGCAAGACAGGGAAAGATTTCACCTTTGCGCACCCAAACCTTTTTGGAGTACGTCGGTAATGGTCGTGAAGTTGATTTCCTAGGTGAGAGCGTCTTGCATGAAGAATTGCTGCTCCTTGATGCTGTCGTCTTGAGAGGTGTACTACCAAGGCTCTTTTCCGTCAATTTGATTGGAGTTGTTTCCCGAGGAATAGCCCTTTTGGTAGTTGTTGCAAGATGTTCTTGAGGTGTGCGTTTGGCTCCAGTCTTGCAGTTTCTTCTGATGTGCCCTGAAATGCCACAACGAAAACATACCTTGGATCTTGTCGATTCCGAAGAAGATGTAGTAGGTTCGTTGTCGTTGCTTGGCGTGAACACCGGTGTCGGAGGAGGAGATACCGACGGAGGCACAAATACCGTACCACTCGAACTTGGAATGTCTCCAGTTTGAGTGTATCCGAGGCCGAACTTGTTTCTTTGACCGAGACCAAGAAGTCTGTCCAACTTACTCCTTCCAGAAGAAAATCTCTGTAAGTCATCCTTTAGTTGGCGTATGGTCTCCGTCATTTCCATTTTTCCTGTCGGGCCTCGCCGTTGAGCTTCAAGAAGTAATTCGCTTTGTTCACCATGTCTATATAACTCTTCTCGAAATGCTCATTGGACTCTTGAAGGGAAACATTTGTCTTAATCAGATTGTCCCTTTCCACTTCAAGATCGGTTGAGATAGAGGTTACTCTTTTTACTTCATCTTCAAGATCCTGTAATCTCTCTTTCAACCCCTTGTTTTGTTTAGCCAATTTCTTTGAATCCCTCAAAAGCTTATGGTAGGCTAAAACAAAATCTTCACCTTCCGAATCATCTGACTCATCGTCCGTTGCAATCTTTTCCACAGTGGAGTTGGACAATGACTCGGATGTACTTGCCATTAAGCACATGAAGGGAGAAGATGTAGTGGACGCGTGGAAAGCTGTCGCGTTGTCTTCTTCATCACTTGACGATGACTCATTTGACGTGGAGTTGTCATCCCAAGTAACTACTTGCATCGCCTTCTTCTTTGCCGGATTCTTGTTGGGACATTCAGTTGCAATGTGGCCGTAGCCTCGACATTTGAAACACTGAACTTGTCCCTCAGAACTTTTCTTATCCTTTGAGAAGTTCTCTTGCTTTCTTGACTTGTAGCTTGAAGAACCCTTGCCTTTCTTCGACTTTCCGAAGGATGGAGTTTTGCTTGAATTTCCCCTTCGAAAGTTGCGGCGAAACTTCCTTGTCAAGAGAGCGAGCTGCTTCTCAAAGTCCTCCATAGAAATGTTCTCGTCGTCGTCCGAGGAGGATGAATCCGCGTCTTCTTCTTTAGTTGATTTCAATGCGTAACCTGAAGACTTAGAAGAGGATGCCTTTCCAGAAGAATAGTTAGTAGGAAAAGTCATTTCATAAGTTTGTAAAGCACCTACTAATTCTTCTACACGCATTTCGTCCGGGTGTTTAATTGTTTCAATGGCTGCGACCTTCGGGCGAAATCGTTCAGGAAGAGTTCTTAGAATTTTTCTTACAACTTTAAATTCTGGAATCTTCTCTCCCAAGTTAGCACATGAGTTCACGATGTCTTGCAATCGTGTGTAATAGTCAGTGAAGGATTCATTCTCTGCCATAGAGATAGAGTCAAACTTGCTCGTGAGCATTTGCAGTTTCTGAATCTTCACTAAGTTAGTTCCCTCATGCGTAACTTGAAGAACATCCCAGATTTCTTTCGCAGTCTCACATGCCGAGACGCGAGAGAACTCAGTTTGTGACAAAGCATTAAATAGAGCATTAATCCCTTTGCCATTGTAAGAAGATAAGTCTATCTCTTCCTTGGTCCATTTCGACCTAGGTTTTAAGGTGCGAACATCATCTAAAATTTCAGTTGGATTAGACCATCCTAATTCAATTGATTGCCACACCCTTTCGTCGATGGAAATTAAGAAAGCTTTCATCCGTACTTTCCAGTACGCATAATTTGTTCCATCAAAGAAAGGGGGTCGATTGATGTTTCCACCTTCAACCATTGTTTACAACCCTATTCCCGCTCTGATACCACTTGTTGGGTTTAGGTTAATAAGGATCTAATAGGGGAAAAAACACCTAGAGGGGGGTGAATAGGTGTAAACAATAAACACTCAAAAAATCATTGTGCGATAAAACCCAATGCGGAAAAATAAAAGAACACACAAGATTTTTACGTGGAAAAACTCCAAACCGGAGTAAAAAACCACGGGACCGATAACACGGCGAAATCCACTAGAGTTAACACACGTACAAGGTGATATAACGTACTCACAGACGACTCAACCTTTTACCATACGCTCCTAGTAGATCTTCCCGCTCGCTCCACGACGCTTCTCGAATCCACGATCCGCGCCCAACGCTGAATCCACAGCGTCCAACGTCGAGTCCACGACGTCCAACCGAATCCACGGTCTTCACCCAATGGTACGCTTCGAATCCACGAACGCACCTCGCTCCGAATCCACGAGAGCGATAACACCTTGAATCCACAAGGCCACGCGAGTCCACGCGCCGATTTTGGGGTAAATCGTTGTTTGTTTGGGTGGTGATGATCCGCCGAATACTTAGATCAAGAGTAGATCGGAAATACCATCTAAGTATTCATTAGTTTGATTCAACTCAAGATGTGAGTATGAAAACCTAGAATCAAACTAATCAATATAGATGAAGAAACATAGAATAGATCTATTGATTTCCTTTCTTCTCTATATGTGGATCTAAGGCCGTATAAAATGATATTTGAAAATGACGGCTCTATTTGGATTGCCCTAGAAAAATGACCATAGGGCTATTTATAGGTTAGAAACCCTAGGAAGAATATTCGGATCAAAAACAAACTTTTCTGGAAAGTTTTACCGACGGCGATCCGGATTGGATAAGCCACGATCCGGATCGCAGACGCACAGAATGCAGTTTCCAGAAAATCACCTGTTCGGGATCCGGATCATAATCCACGATCCGGATCGTTCATACATTTTCACAAAACATCCCATTCGGGATCCGGATTGTACAAGCTGTGATCCGGATTGCAGCAATGTATGAACGAACACCTTTCGGGATCCGGATTGAAAGTCCACGATCCGGATCCTGAACATGTCCCATGTCCAGTTTTTGATGAATAAGCAATTAAAACCTCTTCCAGGTGTTTCTACACTATAAGAAGTATTCGGATCATCAAAATTATTTAGTTAAACGTACCTGATCCTTTTGAATTCTTCTTTCTTGAGATTGAGGTATACGATCCGAAGTTTCTTCATCTTCAATCTTCAAGACTTAATACAATCACGAAATACGCCAACTCAAATTCCGTAACACCACTAAATGCCTCTAAAGTGCCAGCTAGGAATATAGCTAAATGTATGCATCAGAATGTAAATGCCTGCCTGTCTGGACCCAATCGATACACCAGTGAGAACTGGTACTGCCTGCCTTGCCTGCCAGCCAAATTGGGTATGCCAGCCTACGCATAACACCGATAGGGGATGAGAGTCCCGAGGACTCGAAGCCTGTAAAACGCACACTCCGGAGTGGCACTCGAGGGGAGCGACCCACACGAGTAAAATGCCTGGGTAACAAGTACCATAGATCAGCAGGACTGGATCATGACTCTGACCAAAGTGGGAAAACCCATCCACTAAAGAAGCCCAAATCCTCTACCCCAATCTGATGCATAAGCAACCTCCGGTCAACCGCCCAAGGTCCGCGGTTGCCGCAATACCCTGCCATCAAGCCTGCCTGTCCCAAAACCCACAACTGTCTGACTACACTATCCCAGCCCCTGCTCGAACCCGAGCGCACTATCCCCCAAAAGTAGATAAAAGAAGAGAAAAGCATGGTTTCTCCTAAGTCAATGCCATCATGATAGTGTAGCAAAAAAGGTGGCCTAACTAAATGTCCATACAAGCATGCAAAGTCCTTTATCATTATTAAACATGATTCAAGTATTCTAGTTCTCACAAAGTAGAGATATGCCGTTTAAAATAAGCTTCCATTTTACTAAGTTGCCCCAAGTTGGTCTATGTATAAGCATAAAGGTCCCATCACGTATATGCAACATATCCATTTTAGCAAAGCCCTTCCCATGGTTGTAAGCGACATATTATTTACAAGAATTAACCATTAATCAGCACTTAGTCCAATTCTCAAATTAGTATGCCATATTCATTTCACCGGTTCATTTAGCCATGTAACATATTAGCCACTCAAATAGGCCTAGTGTGGACATCACAAGTAGGAGGTTAAACAACGGTACCCACCTCGAGCGCTAAATCCAAGTCCTGACAGCGAAGTCCGCGCTCGATCCCCAAAAGTCTCCGCGACACTGCGCCATAAACCCCAAAGAAAGCACACAAATCACTATCTCAATTTATTCCAAAATCTGTCCCTAAAGTGTCCGCTGAACATTTTAGCCATTTTTACCTGCGAAACGTGCCCAAGAAATTCCCAGAAAAATGCCACTGCGATCTACGCGACGAACCGGTCGAAACGAGTACCTGCACGTTTTCCCACGATTTTTCTGTGCTGAGAACGAAAATCGACAAGAGAGCCATCCCGAAGCAAGTCGATCGTAAAAACTGAATCTGAAAATACTGTAAACAAGGGCTCCTCACCTTCGGGAAAAATTCAGGATATTCCAAGAAAATTTGGGGAGATTCCTTGCGATGCGTAGATGCAAATCCCCTTTTGAATCGCCTCAATCCGATGTCCGGTTGCGGAGATATCCCCAAAACAATACTGTGCTGTCCAAAATTCCACCCCAGAAAATGAGGTCACAAGATGACCCGAAAAACCCATGAAAACCTCGGAATGGGGAAAAACCAGTAGAAACAAGAAATGTAGCCCTACCTGTCGCGAAGACGATGGCGCAAGAATCGCTGAAAAATACTGCCTGGGTAGCTCGGGAGAGCTAAAACACTGTCGCTGCGCCGAAGAAGAACCCAGGAATGCAACGTCGCGCCGCGCCGAAAAATCCAAATCTCGAAGTGCGTGCCACCACAAATCCTCAAACTTCACCAGGGGATGGAGAACTCGAAGGGGAGCAACTTTGCTGAAGACACCTTGGTGAGATGAGGCTCGGAAATGGTGGAAAAAGCAAGAAGAAGGAGCTCGGGCTGTTTAAATAGGCAACTCCATCAAACAATTGAAAAATGACCATTGGGTCCGGTTTTCGGGCGCCCGAAATCTTCCGGGCGCGCACAGTGCGGCCCGGCCCATGATTTCCGGGCGCGCGCAGTGCGGCCCGGCCCATGCCGCGCCGTCGGACGGGATCTGGAATCCGTCCGACCCGCCTCACCGCCTGCCACGTGTCGCCCGCACAGGCGACAGCTAAAGCCTCCACTCCTGCAACGCCACGTGGCCACCTCCGGGAGTCGACACGCGTCCCCGACAACAGTACCGCCGCGCCTGCCCGCACAGTCTGCGCCCGCTGCCCTCCTGCCCGCACAGTTGACCGCCAATAGGAGAGCGCCACGTGTCCTGCCTCTGACCGCTGCACCCGGTGCACGAACCACCATGCACCGAACCAATGGTAAGATGCCACGTGTCCTCCGCCTGGTGCACGCCCGCCCGGGACCGGCCGCCTGCCCGCGCACCGCGCGCTGCCGCGCCCTGCCCGCGCCGCGCGCCGCCCTGTGCCGCCTGCCCGAGGCCGCGCCGCCGCCCGCCGGCGCTGCCCGCCGCCGCCGCCGCCGCCGGTGATCGCCGGAATTACTGTTCCGGCGATGAACAGTACCCGAAGCCCAAAAAATCAAGTAAATAGTCCATCTGAAGCGTTTTCGCGCGCTGAATCCGAATTTGACGTCCGTTTCGCCAAATTCCACTCTAAAAATTGCCGAATGCCCCCGGAAAGGTATTCTTAGTCCGAAATTCGGCCGAGCCCAATCTTAATATCCGTTTCGCGCGAAAACACCTCTAAACATCCGACGGGGTCCCCCGATCACCCGCGTGATCCATTTTAAGCCCGAAGTCCAACACTTGTGTCCAATCGTGCCCCGAACACCTCCAGCACACCGCGTAGGCCTCCAATGGCCACCCCAATGCACCGCAACAGCTCTGCGGAGATCCAGGTCATCACATCCTCCCCCACTAAAAGAAAGTTTCGTCCTCGAAACTAAAGTCATTCCTCAACAAGGAATCTCAACCAACAGGGGGTAAATATCCAATCATCCACCACTCAAGCTCCCAAAACTACCAAATACCTCATCCAGAGACGCGATGCAATCCTTGGGTCTCTAACCAGAACGAAACAAAGGAGAACACTCCAGAGGACCACGCCACCTCAACTAGGTACAGCTGGGCTAACTGCTCGGCCATCAAGTAGTCTGCATCGGTACAAGCATCTGTCCCTGCTAGGGCCTCAGATAATCCAACCACAAGTCCAACAACACCCAGCTCGATCCAAGTACCTCGGTACTCCCAAGGCATCCGATATAAGTCCCCCAACTGGTCCCGGAACCTCAGATCTCTAATCCAAAACCGTCGGGATGTAGAAGCAATCCCTAACCCTCCGGCATCAACACTCAGCCATGAGCAGTCGAGAGAACCAGATTGCAAATCCATCTTCGCGAAGATCCAATATCCTTGCAACTGGTAAATCAAATCCTCCAAGCTTGGCAGAAGGGTGCTAGCTCCCGATGATCACTTTATCAAATTCTTACGGGTCCTCCCAAAGCCGAAATGAACAAAGCTTCCACAACTCGAATAGCACCGGCGCCCCCAAAGGTGCCACACTTGGCCTGACACAAATCCAACACATCAAATCCTGGAGTTGGGTCCTCAACCCCAAACTGGTGTCATGCCAAACAACTCCGATAGGAGAACAGCTAGAAACTCACAACCAAAAAGGGGTATCTCCAAGTCCTGATGCCGCCGCAGGTCCCTCAAACACACCAGCAAACAAGCTACTCACCCACTATGAGACATCCGCCTCGCTCACAAGGTCAAAACCAAAGAAGCGAAGATACTCTCAAGCAACCCAGGTACACCAACACCTCCAGGCCTGGCTCTCACAAGAACCGTCCTCGCAGCATAATCAGCTGCCGCGAAAAGAAAATAACCGAGCCAGCCTAACCGTCCTAAGTACCAAACCAAGCCCCACAACTAGGTCAAGACCATCAGGCCTACAGGTACAATCAAGGACTCAACTGCACCGGGCAGGACCCACAACACGTCCCTACGTGCTAAAGATCGGGAATACGACCTCCCGAACACCCGGTAACCGTCCTACCCTTAACCCAATGCAAGGAAGTACATGCACTCCTAACAAATGACTAGGATGCCCAAATGCAATACAATGCACAATCAATGCCGGTAAATACAGTAAAACCATACCTGCCCCTACAAGGTCGGCTGCTGCAAAATCCTCCACCTGAGTGGCGTAGACCCAACCGCCCTGAGCCGGCGGCTGATGATCCGCAGGGTAAAAGGTGGTGATCCGCTCGCTGGAGCATAAGGCCACTGAGTCGACAACTGCTGCTGAGGCGAAAGAGGAGCCGATGCCGATGAGGGTGCCGCTGAAGTCGAAAGGGGGCACGTAGCTCGAATGTGGCCTGGCTGTCCGCACTTGTAACAACAACCCCATCTCTGATCACAGGTGTGTGACAGATGAGGTCCTCCACAGAATATGCATCTGTCTCTATCGCGAAACCGTGGCCGCCCCGTCTGCTGCTGTCTCTGAGTCTGATGCTGAGACTCCTGCTGCTGCTGCGATGGCCACTGGGATCCACTAGGCTCTCGCTGCTCCACACGCCCACGGCTAGGTGACTGAGGCCGTGGCGGTCTCCATGAACTAGTCTGTCCCTCATCCTCGGGTACTGGTCGTTTCCTCACGGAACTCAGCGCGACCATCCCGCCTCGCCTTGCCACCTCTGTGTCGCCTCCCTCCACCCAAGAGGCATGCTCGACGGCCTCCTGAAGGGTCTGGTGTCGCTGTGCATGCACAAGGATATAAAGCTCGCTGCGGAGGCCTGCCTCGAATAACTCAACCTGATGTGGTCCATCCCGGGCGACATAGGGCACACAATTAAACAGCCGCATGAACTCCTGATGGTAATCCTGAACTGACCGGTCGCCCTGCTGAATGTTTTTCAAATCATCCTCCAGCTTCCTCTTCACGCTGGTCGAAAAATAGGTATCCACGATCATACGCCGAAACTCGGACCAGGGTAACTGTCGAGAAATCTGAAACTCCCGTGGCTCCACCCGACGCCACCAGAGGTCTGCATCTCCATCTAGGCAATGCACCGCCATATGAACTCTGTACCTCGGGTCGATGAAGAAATCCCTGAAAATCTTCTCCATCGCTGCTAACCATGTCCCAACCTCCCACGGCTGCATATCCCGCCCCGAGAACCTGGGCGGTCCGTGCTTACAAAACTTAACCAGTTTGTCAGCGAAGTCCTGCTCCTCAGCCGGGGTCAAAGGCTGGGCCACGCCCTGAGCCCCGCTACTCAAAGATGGCGCCGTCGGCACAAGTGGTTCCACAGGTGGTGCCGGGGTCTCTAACACTGTCGGAGGCGGCGCCCCTCTCCGCGCCAGTAGCTGCTCAATCCGCTGCTCCTGCCGGCGGCTGCTCTCCGCCAATTGGGCTACCAAGGCCCTCAGCTCAGCAATCTCAGAAGATCCAGCCTGTCCTCGCTCAACAGGGGGTGTAGGGGCACCCCGGGTAGGAATCCGACGTCGGGGAGGCATCTGCACACAAGAACCACAGATCAGTAACGAAACCACACTCGACCCAATCTAGCGAAAGTCAAAGGCATCCTCCTATTTCTGTAACCTTATGTTGTCTGCAGCCAACATAACAGTCCCACAGAAATAGGACATGCCAATCCCTCTTCCCTCACTGGAAGAGTCAAATAAACACATGACCAAATTGCCGACTTTCGCATAATGTCACGTCACTCACGTCCTGCCTTCCTAGGGTCTGCCAAAAGCCTAGGGTTTCCTAAGTCCCAACTGACCTATCCCTAAGCTCTGATACCAACTTAATCTGTCACGCCCCGGGTGTAAACCAGAATCCGGGCTCGTCTACAGATCCGCCGTATACACGGAATTTCCCGTGTATACGAAGCGCTGGTAACCTGCTCAAATATAGATGATATAATAAAAGAGCATAAACAGAGCTAAACTACAACTAAAACGTCTCAGATAAAGCAGGAAAGTAAAGTGCAGAAGTAAACTCTCAATAATACATATGTCTCTCCCAGCTCACTAATCAAATACAACCAGCTGGCCGAAGCCAGACCCAAAAGAAATGAAAAGTAGAGTATCTGAGAGTATCGGGGTACATCTAGTAACTGAACTGGTGCCTGGGTAGACCGCTATCTAATCCGCGATCCTCTTACCTCGGTCCGCTGAGGAGGGTCCTGCAACTCCCGCAGACGACTCTGCAAAACAAAGGGAAAGAGACAAAGAAAAGCAGTGGGGAGTGAGAACTACTATAGAACAGTAGCCTCCTCCTAGTGGGTAAACCTCAATTCAAATGTGCCCACTAGGACTATAAGAGGCGGAAGAATAAAACAAGGTGGTAAGCTGTAAATATGACTGCTGATGATGGATGAAGCTACCACTACATGCCTCTAAAGTGCCAGCTAGAATATAGCTAAATGTATGCATCAGAATGTAAATGCCTGCCTGCCTAGACCCAATCGATACACCAGTAAGCACTGGTACTGCCTGCTTGCCTGCCTGCCAAATCGGGTATGCCAGCCTACGCATAACACCGATAGGGGATGAGAGTCCCGAGGACTCGAAGCCTGTAAAACGCACACTCCGGAGTGGCACTCGAGGGGAGCGACCCACACGAGTATAATGCCTGGGTAACAAGTACCAAGATCAGCAGGACTGGATCATGACTCTGATCAAAGTGGGAAAACCCATCCACTAAAAGAAGCCCAAATCCTCTACCCCAATCTGATGCAATAACCACTGTCCGGTCAACCGCCCAAGGTCCGCGGTTGCCGCAATGCCCTGCCCTCACAGCCTGCCTGTCCCAAAACCCACAACTGTCTGACTACACTATCCCAGCCCCTGCTCGAACCCGAGCGCACTATCCCCCAAATGTAGATAAAAGAAGAGAAAAGCATGGTTTCTCCTAAGTCAATTCCAGCATGATAGTGTAGCAGAAAAAGGTGGCCTAACTAAATGTCCATACAAGCATGCAAAGTCCTTTATCATTATTAAACATGATTCAAGTATTCTAGTTCTCACAAAGTAGAGATATGCCGTTTAAATAAGCTTCCATTTTACTAAGTTGCCCCAAGTTGGTTATGTATAAGCATAAAGGTCCCATCACGTATATGCAACATATCCATTTTAGCAAAGCTCTTCCATGGTTGTAAGCGACATATTATTTACAAGAATTAACCATTAATCAGCACTTAGTCCAATTCTCAAATTAGTATGCCATATTCATTTCACCGGTTCATTTAGCAATGTAACATATTAGCAACTCAAATAGGCCTAGTGGGGACATCACAAGTAGGAGGTTAAACAACGGTACCCACCTCGAGCGCTAAATCCAAGTCCTGACAGCGAAGTCCGCGCTCGATCCCCAAAAGTCTCCGCAACACTGCGCCATAAACCCCAAAGAAACACACAAATTACTATCCAAGTTTAATCCAAAATCTGTCCCAAAAATCAGATTAACAGTTCAGCCATTTTTACCTGCGAAACGTGCCCAAGAAATTCCCAGAAAAATACCACTGCGATCTACGCGACGAACCGGTCGAAACGAGTACCTGCACGTTTTCCCACGATTTTTCTGTGCTGAGAACCAAAATCGACAAGAGAGCCATCCCGAAGCAAGTCGATCACAAAAACTGAATCTAAAATACTGTAAAAAGGGGTTCTCACCTTCAGGGAAATTCAGGAAATTCCAAGAAAATTTGGGGAGATTCCTTGCGATGCGTAGATGCAAATCCCCTTTTGAATCGCCTCAATCCGATGTCCGGTTGCGGAGATATCCCCAAAACAATACTGTGCTGTCCAAAACTCCACCCCAGAAAATGAGGTCACAAGATGACCCGAAAAACCCATGAAAACCTCGGAATGGGGAAAAACCAGTAGAAACAAGAAATGTAGCCCTACCTGTTACGAAGACGATGGCGCAAGAATCGCTGAAAAATACTGCCTGGGTAGCTTGGGAGAGCTAAAACACTGTCGCTGCGCCGAAGAAGAATCCAGGAATGCAACGTCGCGCCGCGCCGAAAAATCCAAATCTCGAAGTGCGTGCCACCACAAATCCTCAAACTTCACCAGGAGATGGAGAACTCGAAGGGGAGCAACTTTGCTGAAGACACCTTGGTGAGATGGGGCTCGAAAATGGTGGAAAAAGCAAGAAGAAGGGAGCTCGGGCTGTTTAAATAGGCAACTCCATCAAAACAATTGAAGAAATGACCATTGGGTCCCCACTTTCGGGCGCCCGAAATCTTCCGGGCGCGCACAGTGCGGCCCGGCCCAAGATTTCGGGCGCGCACAGTGCGGCCCGGCCCATGCCGCGCCGTCGGACGGGATCTGGAATCCGTCCGACCCGCCTCACCGCCTGCCACGTGTCGCCCGCACAGGCGACAGCTAAAGCCTCCACTCCTGCAACGCCACGTGGCCACCTCCGGGAGTCGACACGCGTCCCCGACCAACAGTACCGCCGCGCCTGCCCGCACAGTCTGCGCCCGCTGCCCTCCTGCCCGCACAGTTGACCGCCCAATAGGAGAGCGCCACGTGTCCTGCCTCTGTCCGCTGCACCCGGTGCACGAACCACCATGCACCGAACCAATGGTAAGATGCCACGTGTCCTCCGCCTGGTGCACGCCCGCCGCGTGGAACGGCCGCCTGCCCGCGCACCCGCGCGCTGCCCGCGCCCTGCCCGCGCCGCGCGCCACCCTGTGCCGCCTGCCCGAGGCCGCGCCGCCGCCCGCCGGCGCTGCCCGCCGCCGCCGCTTGCCGCCGGTGATCGCCGGAATTACTGTTCCGGCGATGAACAGTACCCGAAGCCCAAAAAAATCAAGTAGATAGTCCATCTGAAGCGTTTTCGCGCGCTGAATCCGAATTTGACGTCCGTTTCGCCAAATTCCCACTCTAAAAATTGCCGAATGCCCCCGGAAAGGTATTCTTAGTCCGAAATTCGCGCCGAGCCCAATCTTAATATCCGTTTCGCGCGAAAACACCTCTAAACATCCGTCGGGGTCCCCCGATCACTCGCGTGATCCATTTTAAGCCCGAAGTCCAACACTTGTGTCCAATCGTGCCCCGAACACCTCCAGCACACCGCGTAGGCCTCCAATGGCCACCCCAATGCACCGCAACAGCTCTGCGGAGATCCAGGTCATCACAATCGTCCATGGCATTCTTTTCAGTATGGAGGAGTTGGACAATGAATCAGATGTACTTGCCATTAGGCACATGAAGGGTGAAGATGTGGACGCGTGGAACGCCGTTGCGTTGTTCTCTTCATCACTGGAAGATGACTCATTTGACGTTGAGGTGTCATCCCAAGTGACTGCTTGCATCGCCTTCTTCTTTGCCGGATTCTTATTGGGACACTCCGTTGCAATGTGGCCGTAGCCTCGACATTTGAAGCATTGTACTTGTCCCTTTGAGTTTTCTTATCCTTTGAAAAACTCTCTAGCTTTCTTGACTTGTAGTTTGAAGAACCCTTGCCTTTCTTTGACTTTCCGAAGGATGGAGTTTTGCTTGAATTACCCCTTCGAAAATTTCGGCGAAACTTCCTTGTCAAGAGAGCCAGTTGCTTCTCGAAATCCTCCATAGATAGGTTCTCGTCATCGTCTGAGGAGGATGAATCCGCGTCTTCTTCTTTGGTTGATTTCAATGCAAAACCTGAAGACTTAGAAGAGGATGCTTTTCCAGAAGAATAGTTAGTAGGAAATGTCATTTCATAAGTTTGAAGTGCACCAACTAATTCTTCTACACGGATTTCGTCCGGGTGTTTAACTGTTTCAATGGCTGTAACCTTCGGAACGAAATCTTTCAGGAAGAGTCCTTAAAATCTTTCTTACAACTTTAGATTCTGGAATTTTCTCTCCCAAGTTAGCACATGATTCACGATGTCTTGCAATCGTGTGTAATAATCTGTGAAAGATTCATTTTCTGCCATGAAAATGGAGTCAAACTTGCTCGTAAGCATTTGCAGTTTCTGAATCTTCACAAGGTTTGTTCCCTCATGTGTAACTTGAAGAACATCCCAGATTTCTTTCGCAGTCTCACATGCCGAGACGCGAGAGAACTCAGTTTGTGACAAAGCATTAAATAAAGCGTTAATTCCTTTGCCATTGTAAGAAGATAAATCAATCTCTTCCTTGGTCCATTTCGACCTAGGTTTGATGGTGCGAACATCAGCAATAATTTCAGTTGGATTAGACCATCCTAATTCAATTGATTGCCACACCCGTTCGTCGATGGAAATTAAAAAGGCTTTCATCCGTACTTTCCAGTAGGCATAATTTGTTCCATCGAAGAATGGGGGTCTGTTGATGTTTCCACCTTCAACCATTGTTTACAACCCTATTCCCGCTCTGATACCACTTGTTGGGTTATGTATAATTGGATCTAAATAGGGGAAAAAACACCTAGAGGGGGGTGAATAGGTGTAAACAATAAACACTCAAAAAATCATTGCGCAATAAAACCCAATGCGGAAATAAAATAAACACGCAAGATTTTTACGTGGAAAAACTCCAAACCGGAGTAAAAAACCACGGGACCGATAACACGGCGAAATCCACTAGAATTAAACACGTACAAGGTGATATACCGTACTCACAGACGACTCAACCTTTTCCATACGCTCCTAGTAGATCTTCTCCGCTCGCTCCGCAACGCTTCTCGAATCCACGATCAGCGCCCAACGCCGAATCCACGGCGTCCAACGTCGAGTCCACGACGTCCGACCGAATCCACGGTCTTCACCCAGTAGCACGCTTCGAATCCACGAACGTACCTCGCTCCGAATCCACGAGAGCGGTTGCACCTTGAATCCACAAGGCCACGCGAGTCCACGCGCCGATTTTGGGAAAATCGTTGTTTTTGGGTGGTGATAATCCGCCGAATACTTAGATTAGAAATAGATCGGAAATACCATCTAAGTATTCATTAATTTGATTCTACTCAAAATCTGAGTTTGGAAAACCTAGAATCAAATTAATCAATATAGATGAAGAAACATAGAATTAATTCTATTGATTTCCTTTCTTCTCTATATGTGGATTTTTCTTTTTCGGTCGTATATTTCGTATTTCTATCTCTCTCTACCCTAAAAATGAATCGTAGGGTCTATTTATAGGTTAGAAACCATTGGAAGAAGATAAGCATAAAAAACTAACCATTTCTGAAAATTTACAGGACGACGATCCGGACTGGAATTGGCGGTCCGGACTGTCTCAGCGAAACAGACTTTTCCAGAAAAGAGGACGTTCGGGGTCCGGACTGAAATTCCACGGTCCGGACTGTTCATGCAATTCCTTCAAATTTCACGTTCGGGGTCCGGACTGAAATTTCATGGTCCGGACTGGAATTGCTCATGAACAAACCTCTGTTCGGGGTCCGGACTGTAAAGCCCGGTCCGGACTCTGAACAAGTAAAATGTCCAGTTTTTTGATTTTTATGCAATTACAAATTCATCCAAGTGTTTCTACACTATAACAAGTATTCGGATCACTAAAAATCTTTAGTTAAACATACCTGATCCTTTTGAATTCTTCTTTCTTGAGATTGAGGTATATGATCCAAGCTTCTCATCTTCAATCTTCAAGACTTAAACAAATTTCACGAAATACGCCAACTCAAATTCCGTAACAGACTTTAAAAACAAGCTGGGCTCCAACCCCAAATACCGTACTCATTTTCTTGGTGCCACTAATCCCCTCGACTGCTCAAGTAGCAGCCGCCTCTCCTTGAGAGGTCCCCATCATCGCTAGTCGTGGGGTACATGGGTAATCATTACCATCTTTCCAGAAAAATACACCTTGTGCGGTGGCCAAACCGCCGGTGTGCGTGTAAGCAATATGAGCATATAAATTGCCATGCGACCTCAGTCGCCTCAGTTAGAACATAAAATAGTATTGCGACCTCAGCCGCCTCAGTTAGAATATAAAACAGGATTTACATGCAATGGGGTTAGACAATTTACCAAAACATCTACTTTATCATGCAAAATACTCGGGAACGACATTACACCGAAAATAACGAAAGGTACCCACCTGAAACGAAGATAACCGACCGCGCACGTGACCCTCCTAAGCAATCAGAACTTTTCGCGGCCTAATAAAATAACCAAAAACACAATTTAACACTTTGCCCTAAACAGGCAAAATCAGTGGTCCCGACCGCTGTAACATGAATTCCTTCTATCCCAAAATAATAAACCGATGAAAAGCCAAAATTACTGTGCCAAGCGGACCGTGTCGGCAAATCAAAACTGTCGAGTCAAAACTGTCAAGCAAAACCGTAAAACTCGGATCACACCGGATCTCCAACGGTAAAACCGATGGTTAACAACAACCGGAACGCGACTATACCATCGCGAACCCTATCGGAACCCAAATCCGCTAAAGAGAAACCAACAAAACCCAATTTCTCATCTGGTAGCCAACTCGGGACGACGACGGTCAAGGCGAGGAAACCCCGACGGCGAAACCGATGAGAAAAAGGCCTGACTGCGCGACCCCGACGATTTTGTCAAGGCATGGAGCGACGGCGAAACTAGCACATGACATGGCGAAACGGTGGCCTAAATGACCCGGGTGGCCATGCTAAGAGAAACGCGGAAACGGTGATCCCACGGTGAAAACAATGCTCAAAACGGTGAAAAACAGACCAAAACGGAGTTACCGGGCTCCGGGTTCAAGGATGGTGCACGGACCAGGCGTGGACCGGGTTTATAGAATAGTGGAGGCGCGGCAGACCCGGCTCACCCCAGGCGCGTGACCTGGCGATTTGAGTTGGGCGTATTTCGGGAAAAGCTGGATCGTGTTACCTCAATCTGAAGAAAGAAGAATTCAAAAAGAAGTTAAGTCTTGAAGATTTTTGGTGATCCGAATACTTCTTGTAGTGTAGAAACACCTGGAAGAATTTTTAATTGCATAAAATCAAAAACTGGACATGGGACATGTTCAGGATCCGGATCAGACCTTGCAATCCGGATCCCGAAGGGTGTTGTTCATTGGCAATTTCAATCCGGATCCTAGGCCATCCCGATCCGGATCCCGAACATGGGAGTTTGCTGAATTGTATGAACGATCCGGATCGGACTTGTGATCCGGATCCCGAACCCTTGGATTTCTGGAATCGTCTATCTCGTTACGACGATCCGGATCGCAGTAATCCCGATCCGGATCGCCGTCCTGAAAACTTCCAGAAAAGGTTGTTTTTGATCCTTATCTTCTTCCAATGGTTTCTAACCTATAAATAGACCCTTTATTCATTTTCTAGGGCATCGGAAAAACGGATTAATAGAAAAATAGCCGAAAGAGAAAGATCCACATATAGAGAAGAAAGGAAATCAATAGATTTATTCTATGTTTCTTCATCTATATTGATTGATTTGATTCTAGGTTTTCCAAACTCAGATTTTGAGTAGAATCAAATCAATGAATACTTAGATGGTATTTCCGATCTATTTCTAATCTAAGTATTCGGCGGATCATCACCACCCAAAAAACAACGATTTACCCCAAATCGGCGCGTGGACTCGCGTGGCCTTGTGGATTCAAGGTGCAACCGCTCTCGTGGATTCGGAGCGAGGTACGTTCGTGGATTCGAAGCGTGCTACTGGGTGAAGACCGTGGATTCGGTCGGACGTCGTGGACTCGACGTTGGACGCTGTGGATTCAGCGTTGGGCGCAGATCGTGGATTCGAGAAGCGTCGTGGAGCGAGCGGAGAAGATCTACTAGGAGCGTATGGTAAAAGGTTGAGTCGTCTGTGAGTACGTTATATCACCTTGTACGTGTGTTAATTCTAGTGGATTTCGCCGTGTTATCGGTCCCGTGGTTTTTTACTCCGGTTTGGAGTTTTTCCACGTAAAAATCTTGCGTGTTATTTTTATTTCCGCATTGGGTTTTATTGCGCAAT
This sequence comes from Tillandsia fasciculata, assembly GCA_029168755.2. NCBI lineage: Eukaryota > Viridiplantae > Streptophyta > Magnoliopsida > Poales > Bromeliaceae > Tillandsia > Tillandsia fasciculata. Next base: position 16,129 of record JAQOTM010000406.1, on the reverse strand, counting down.
GATTTTTTGAGTGTTTATTGTTTACACCTATTCACCCCCCTCTAGGTGTTTTTTCCCCTATTTAGATCCATATTAGTATAACCCAACAAGTGGTATCAGAGCGGGAATAGGGTTGTAAACAATGGTTGAAGGTGGAAACATCAATCGACCCCCTTTCTTTGATGGAACAAATTATGCGTACTGGAAAGTACGGATGAAAGCCTTTTTAATTTCCATCGACGAAAGGGTGTGGCAATCAATTGAATTAGGATGGTCTAATCCAACTGAAATTATTTCTGATGTTCGCACCTTAAAACCTAGGTCGAAATGGACCAAGGAAGAGATAGATTTATCTTCTTACAATGGCAAAGGAATTAATGCTCTATTTAATGCTTTGTCACAAACAGAGTTCTCTCGCGTCTCGGCATGTGAGACTGCGAAAGAAATCTGGGATGTTCTTCAAGTTACGCATGAGGGAACTAACCTTGTGAAGATTCAGAAACTGCAAATGCTTACGAGCAAGTTTGACTCTATTTCTATGGCAGAAAATGAATCTTTCACTGACTATTACACACGATTGCAAGACATCGTAAACTCATGTGCTAACTTGGGAGAGAAGATTCCAGAATTTAAAGTTGTAAGAAAAATTTTAAGAACTCTTCCTGAACGATTTCGCCCGAAGGTCGCAGCCATTGAAACAATTAAACACCCGGACGAAATGCGTGTAGAAGAATTAGTTGGTGCATTACAAACTTATGAAATGACATTTCCTACTAACTATTCTTCTGGAAAGGCATCCTCTTCTAAGTCTTCAGGTTACGCATTGAAATCAACTAAAGAAGAAGACGCGGATTCATCCTCCTCGGACGATGACGAGAACCTATCTATGGAGGACTTTGAGAAGCAGCTCGCTCTCTTGACAAGGAAGTTTCGCCGCAACTTTCGAAGGGGTAATTCAAGCAAAACTCCATCCTTCGGAAAGTCGAAGAAAGGCAAGGGTTCTTCAAGCTACAAGTCAAGAAAGCAAGAGAACTTCTCAAAGGATAAGAAAAGTTCAGAGGGACAAGTACAGTGCTTCAAATGTCGAGGCTACGGCCACATTGCAACGGAGTGTCCCAACAAGAATCCGGCAAAGAAGAAGGCGATGCAAGTCGTCACTTGGGATGACAACTCCACGTCAAATGAGTCATCCTCAAGTGATGAAGAAGACAACGCGACAGCATTCCACGCGTCCACTACATCTTCACCCTTCATGTGCTTAATGGCAAGTACATCCGATTCCTTGTCCAACTCCTCCCATGTTGAAAAGATTGCAACGGACGATGAATCGAGCAATTCTGAAGGTGAAGATTTTGCTCTTGCCTACCATAAGCTTTTGAGGGATTCAAAGAAACTGGCAAAGCAAAACCGGAGTTGAGAGGGAGATTGCAGGATCTCGAAGAAGAAGTAAAAAGGGCAACTTCTCTCTCAAACGCTCTTGAAGTGGAAAGGGATAATCTAGCCAAAGCAAATGTTTCCCTTCAAGAGTCCAATGAGCTTTTCGAGAAAGAACATGGAAATTGGTGGACAAAGCGAATTACTTCTTGAAGCTCTACGGCGAGGCTCGACAGGAAAAATGGAAATGACAAAGACCATACGCCAACTAAAGGATGACTTAAAGCGATTTTCTTCTGGAAGGAGTAAGTTGGACAGGCTTCTTGGTCTTGGTCAAACAAATAAGTTCGGCCTCGGATACACTCAAACTGGAGACATTCCAAGTTCGAGTGGGACAGTTTTTGTGCCTCAGTCGGTATCTCCTCCTCCGACACCGGAATTCACGACAAGCAACGACAACAAGCCTACTTCATCCTCCTCGGGATCGTCAAGAACTAAGGTATGTTTTCGTTGTGGCATTTCAGGGCACATAAGGAGAAATTGCAAGACGGGAGCCAAACGCACACCTCAAGCACCTCTTGCAATGACTACCAAAAAGGTGATTCCTCAGAAATCAAATGCAAATCATTTGAAGGAAAAGAGCCTTGGTAGTTCACCGCTCAAGACGACATCATCAAGGAGCAGCAATTCTTCAACAAGACGCTTTCACCTAGGAGAATAACTTCACGACCATTACCGACGCATTCCAAAAAGGTTTGGGTGCGCAAAGGTGAAATTTTCCCTTGTCTTGTTACTAATGTTTCCTTGCATGCATATGATAGTTCGTCTTGGTATCTGGATAGCGGGTGTTCCCGTCACATGACCGGTGACAAAAACTGTTTTCAAACTTTGAGAAAATCTCCGGAGGACTTGTTGTTTTCGGAGATGGTCGGTCTTCCAAAATTGTTGGAAAGGGAACGGTAGCTATTCCAGATGGCCCGGTTCTGAAAAATGTGTTATTTGTTCATGGCCTTAAGACTAACCTCATAAGCATAAGTCAACTTTGTGATAATGGTTATTCAGTTAATTTTTCATCTGATGAATGTACTGTAACTGATAAGAACCATGCTTTCTTTTTAAAAGGGGTTAGATCAGAAAACAATTGTTATGTAGTTCCTACTAAATTTCTGAAAAATGTAACCTAGCATCTTTGAAAAATGAAACACTTTGGCATGAAAGGCTAGGTCACATAAACTTTAAGGAACTTGCTAGAATTTCAAACAAAGATGTGGTCAAGGGGGTTCCGAAACTTTCTTTTGAACAAAACATTGTGTGTGGCGGTTGCCAAAAGGGAAAACAGTCTAGGACTGCACACAAGAACTTGAACCACATAGGTACAAAACGGCCTTTGGAACTTTTGCACATGGATTTAATGGGGCCAACTCGTCAACCATCTTTGGGAGGTAAATGGTATATTTTCTTATTGGTTGATGATTTCTCTAGATATACTTGGGTAGCATTTTTAAAAGAAAAGCTGATACTTTTGATTCTTTTCACGAGATTTGCCATCGTATTATGATTGAAAAGAATGAAAAGATTACTCGTGTTAGAAGTGATAGAGGTGGAGAATTCATAAATTCTAAATTCATTGATTTTTGCACTTCAACGGCATTAAACATGAATTCTCGCACCCTATACACCTCAACAGAATGGTGTAGTCGAGCGCAAAAACAGGGTCGTACAGGAGATGGCACGTGTTATGCTTCATAGCCGGAACCTACCGTTATATTTTTGGGCTGAAGCGGTGAACACTGCTGTCTATGTTATTAATCGAGTGTATTTGCGCCCGGGGACTTTAAATACACCATATGAACTATGGTTTTGTAGAAAACCTAACATCAAATATTTTCGTATCTTTGGGAGTCGGTGTTTTATTTTACGTGACCGCGAAAATCTTGGAAAATTTGACTCTCGAAGTGACGAAGGGATTTTCTTAGGTTATTCTACAAACAGTAGAGCATATCGAGTTTTTAACTTAGAATCTAAGACGATCGTAGAATCGATAAATGTTAAGGTAGATGAAGCTTTTCACTTTGAATCTGAAAAATCTACCCTCGATATCTCTCTTGATGATGATACACCTGCTAATGCATCTTCTTCTAACAATTCTTTCGATAATAATGATGCATCTAACGGTTCTTCAAGTTTATCTGATGTGCAGGAATCATCTCGTGTACCTCCGACTACTCCTCTACCTCAAACGTTACGCATCTCCAAGGATCATCCTGAATCGAACATCATTGGAGATCCACAAGAAGGAGTTAGAACTCGGAGACAATTGGTTTGCGGATTTGCATGCTATGTATCTCAAATCGAACCAAAGAATGTTGATGAAGCTCTTCAAGATGACTACTGGATTAAAGCAATGCAGGAAGAGCTCCATCAATTTGAGCGAAACAAAGTCTGGGAATTAACGAAGCCTCCGAAGCAACACAATGTGATAGGTACCAAATGGATTTTCAAGAACAAGAAAAATGAAGATGGTACTATCATCAGGAACAAAGCAAGGTTAGTTGCTCAAGGCTACTCTCAAGTAGAAGGTATAGACTTTGATGAAACTTTCGCCCCTGTAGCTAGACTCGAGTCCATTCGTATCTTATTTGCGATTGCTTGTCATTTTAAAATCAAATTATTTCAAATGGACGTTAAGAGCGCATTTTTAAATGGTTTTTTAAATGAGGAAGTTTATGTGGCTCAACCGAAAGGTTTTGTGGACCATAAACTACCTAACCATGTTTTTCGTCTGAAAAAGGCTCTTTACGGTCTGAAACAAGCACCGCGAGCATGGTACGAAAGGTTGACAAAGCACCTTTTGGAAAAGGGCTATACTCGAGGGGGAGCTGACAGGACTCTCTTTGTGAAGCATTATCAAAATAATTTCATTGTAGCACAAATCTTCGATGACATTGTATTTGGCGCAACAAGAGATAATGATGCTTCTAAATTCGCGGAGACCATGGAAAGCGAATTTGAGATGTCCATGATGGGCGAATTGACTTATTTTCTTGGATTACAAGTTAAACAAAACGATGAAGGAATTCACTTGTGTCAATCCAAGTATGCAATGGAGTTGGTCAAAAAGTTTGATTTAGAAAATTCTAAGGATTTTCCAACTCCAATGGGAACTAGCCACAAGGGACTTGGAAGTGAATCACATAGTGAGAATGTAGACGAGAAACTGTATCGCAGTATGATTGGAAGTCTACTGTGTTGGGTTATAAGTAAATGGATCTAAATAGGGGAAAAAACACCTAGAGGGGGGTGAATAGGTGTAAACAATAAACACTCAAAAAATCATTGCGCAATAAACCCAATGCGGAAAAATAAAAGAACACGCAAGATTTTTACGTGGAAAAACTCCAAACCGGAGTAAAAAACCACGGGACCGATAACACGGCGAAATCCACTAGAATTAACACACGTACAAGGTGATATAACGTACTCACAGACGACTCAACCTTTTACCATACGCTCCTAGTAGATCTTCCCGCTCGCTCCACGACGCTTCTCGAATCCACGATCCGCGCCCAACGCTGAATCCACAGCGTCCAACGTCGAGTCCACGACGTCCAACCGAATCCACGGTCTTCACCCAATGGCACGCTTCGAATCCACGAACGTACCTCGCTCCGAATCCACGAGAGCGGTTGCACCTTGAATCCACAAGGCCACGCGAGTCCACGCGCCGATTTTGGGTAAATCGTTGTTTGTTTGGGTGGTGATGATCCGCCGAATACTTAGATTAAAGATAGATCGGAAATACCATCTAAGTATTCATTGATTTGATTCTACTCAAAATGTGAGTATGGAAAACCTAGAATCAAATCAATCAATATAGATGAAGAAACATAGAATAAATCTATTGATTTCCTTTCTTCTCTATATATGTGGATTTTTTCTTTTCGGCTATTTTCTTCTGTGATAGCCGATGCCCTAGAAATGAATACAGGGCTATTTATAGGTTAGAAACCCTAGGAAGAATATACGGATCAAAAACAGCCTTTTCTGGAAAGTTTTACCGACGGCGATCCGGATTGGATTTGGCGATCCGGATTGCAGAAGCACAAAAGACGGTTTCCAGAAAATTGCTTGTTCGGGATCCGGATCGTAGTCCCCGATCCGGATCGTTCATACAGTTTTACCAAAACATCATGTTCGGGATCCGGATTGCAATTCCTGATCCGGATCGAGGAAGCAACAGGTAAAACTAATGTTCGGGATCCGGATCAGAGGATGCTGCGATCCGGATTGAACCAGTGTATGAACCAACACCCTTCGGGATCCGGATTGCAAGCCACGATCCGGATCCTGAACATGTCCCATGTCCAGTTTTTGATGTTTAAGCAATTAAAACCTCTTCCAGGTGTTTCTACACTATAAGAAGTATTCGGATCATCAAAATTCTTTAGTTAAACGTACCTGATCCTTTTGAATTCTTCTTTCTTGAGATTGAGGTATACGATCCAAAGTTTCTTCATCTTCAATCTTCAAGACTTAATACATTCACGAAATACGCCAACTCAAATTCCGTAACAATCTCCCCCTTTGGCGGTTTCGTGACAAAACACAAATCCACAAAAGAAAATTCAAAAAGATATTTTTGTTGCTATCACCATACAACAAAAATTTACAAAAGAGATCCAGAAATTAAAAACATGAGATAAACTCCTAGAACAGACTCTAGACTTAGACATCTGTAATCTCTGCACACAGAAGGCATTCTTGACAAACAAAATCGTTAGATACCTCAAGAATTGAATCATTCAAAACCAACTACAGAGATAGAGTTTATTCTCATCATGACATTTGAAAAATTCAGATATGTAAGAGAATCATAGTTAAAACCAACATATCTTCTAAGCAATCGAAAACCAAATGTCAAAATATGTTAGTCAAACATCAACTTGTTAGTCATATTACATGCCCAAATAGTTAGTCGAATAGTTAGTAGGGACATGCAACAAATCACAAGATAAAACCAAGAGTTGAAGTTGGAGTCATACTTACCTTGATATTCACAAGGTTGATATTCACAATCATTGTTCATTGTTCAAAGTTCATTGTTCAAAGTTCTCTCTAACTCTCTCCCCCTTTTTGTCACAAAACAAAGCCAAAGATTACAAAACAAAGGGAGTTAAAAAGATAAACAAAAATTAAATACCTGCAAAAAGCAAAGATCAAATTGAAAAACCTGCAAAGTTAGAGCAAAACGATTAAAACATAAAGTTACTCCTGAGAGTCGGAGTCATCGGATGTTGTGCATCCCATTTTAGCAAACAACTTCTTCACTAGTTTCTTCACTGATGAGACGGACTTATTCAGAGTGATTTGTGAAGCTGTGAGGACTTCCATCTCATTTTTCATAGTATGAATGTCTCCTCGCATTGCAGTGAACTCAGCCGACATACGTTCCTGTTCATTCGACAGTCGCTGTTGTTCTTTAAGATAGAGGTGACAGAGGCATCATCGTCAGAGGTGGATGGTGGTGCCTGCTGTGGAGGAGGAACTGGAGCTGTGGAAGTAGTTGCTGGTTGTCGAGCTCGTTGCCGGATTGGAGGAGATGGGGGATCATCTTGCTTTGTTGACAAAGACTTTACAATAGTTGTCTCATTTATTGTCCCCAAACTATACATATAAGAGCTCGCGCTTGTATCCACTTTAAACTTTTTAAGGATGCGCATGATAATCATTGGGTATGGTAGTCGCTCTGTGGGGTGAGAGTGTTCGACATACCGCGTCATCCTATTCCAAATGAGATACGGAATATTCATATTTGCTCCCATCAAAATGGTCGGGTTGCCAAGAAGATAGAGAAATAGCATTCTATCCCATCGAAGGACTTTCGTGTTCATATTGGGAAGAATGTTGTAACAGACAATGAAGTTTATGTACTTGTACTCTTTCTTAAGTTCTTTGGAGAAAACAGAATTTCCGGTAGACAAAGTTTCCGGAACGCAGATTCCGTTAACTACAACTCTCCACGAGTTGGCGTTGAAGCTTTGAGTCTTGAGGTAGTGGAGTCCATCAGATCTTGCTTCCATATTAAGCACCTCTCCAATCAGTTGGGGAGTGACTTTGATCTTGATACCTTTAACCACGGTATGAAATTCTCGACGTCCGTCCTCATGATCTATCAGACTTGCAGCATTTTGATAAAACATTCGAACTGAGTGTGGACAGTACCCAGTTGTTTCAGGAAAGTTGCAAATTGGAGCAAGACCAACTTGGTCAAACAGAACTCCAAACTCTGCAGATCGATTCTTCATCTGTTGGACATTAACATGTCTTTCCCCAATGCATTCCCTCTTTTCAAAATCTTTGATTCTTGTGGAGCTAATGAATTCCGGAGGAGGGGGCTGGCTAGCAATTGGTTCCTCAATTGAAATTCCCGTTGTACTGCCTCTTTTCTTACGCCAGTCTTTGTTCGTGTTCTAATTTGACTTGGTTCCATGGGAGCTTTTCCTTTTCTGCAGCAGTAGGAGGAACCTTTGTCTTTTTGAGGCTTCTGCAGGTGCTTTCCCTTTGGATACAATAGGGACATCTTCCTCAATCTCTAGGTTATCCCAGTCAATCGAGTCCGTTTCCGAATCCGTGTCGGAATCATTCTCAGCTCGCTTGGTTCTCTTGCTTCTTAGGTTTGGCAGTGTCCTTCACATGGACCATGCAGCAAGTAGGAAAATGATCCAGGTGATCACCATTGCTGACAGTGCTTTGAGTTTTGAGAAAGTGTCCTGTGAAAACCAACTCAAGAACATATGAAAAATCGTCAATTTTGAAAAATTTGAAAAATTGTACCTAGACAATCATAATCATGTAGAGAAGCCAAGAATCAAATTAGTTTTCCAAAAAGAATTTTAAAAATAGATCAATTCCATGATTTTCAAAAATTCCTCTTTTATGCCCTAAAACAGAATTTTTAGAAATCGAAGCCTAAAAACTCGTTTATCTTGAGAAAACCCAGCATAAAAGCAAAACTAATTGACCCAGAGTCCTTATTTCAAAAGAAATTTGATCAAAAACCATTCACAAACGAAAAAGTTCAAGATTTCAACTCACGTTTGATGAAAAACCGTAAAAACCGAGTTTTGATCAATAAAACTTACTTGAATCTGAAGAACTTTGAGTTTGGAAGCTCCAAAATGCAAGAAATCTAGAGAGAGAAGCTCTAGAGATTTAGAACAAAAGATTAGGGTAAAAGAAATCAAATCCTCTTTGTTCTTATAAAAACCCTAGCCGTGATCCGGATCGGATCGAGAATGTGATCCGGATCGGCTACCCGCAGGAAGAATCCTGCGTTCGGGATCCGGATCACTTACCCCGATCCGGATCGGCTTCAACTTTTTCTCCAGAAAAATTCAGAAAAATTCCATAAAATCCAGAAAAAGTATGTAAGCACTTTACCATGTCAACTTTAAACAAAAGACATCGTTTCATACAACAAGAAATAGATTATGCAAAATCTATCAACAATACCCAAAAATGAAACGAAAATTTACGAAAGTTAAAACACTTAAAGTTGAACAACTTCAATTACATCTATCCTGATCCTATGTGTAATGCCTTTATCAAATCATCAATTTTAGTAAAGAAAATGAAGTACCAAGATCAATAGATGTTTGAAATCCCAGATAAGTTAGATAATATATCTAGACAATCTGTTGAAGGAGTGGCTCTTGAGCATCTTTTACTAAAAATCCCACCTTATACCAACCATGAAATACGACTGAGTCAAGTATTTCAATATGAATTTCATCAACAATTTTCAAAACAAAATTTGCTTTTCATTCATGGAGTATTTTTTTTTATTTTTCTCCATGTGGTGGTAGTTTTCACACTCCTCATTGGATGTAACTCTTTCCACATCTTTTGAGCATTTTACATTTCATTGACTCCCCCTCAATTGGCTATCAATTATTTAATATATAAGGTATTCAACCAAACCATTGATCTCGAATTCATACTCGACTAAGCAATCAAATATGATAATGACTATACCAAGAGATCATTGAGAGAGAAATTGACTTTGATCACTTAAAAGATGGTTTAATTAACGTAAATGATCATTGCAACATTGAAATATTATGACATCAAAAGCATAATAAATTTCTAAATGCATAAAAGGATGCAATTAAAGTCAATTATGATTTATGCTCAATTAATGTCCTATGTACAAAACATAGATAAAGAACAAAAACAAAACAAAAACAAAACCTAACCTAAGCAAAGGTTTCAAAAGAGTTTATTTCAAGGAAAGCATGCCAATTGCTTTACGCAAGTGAATAAAACGTTTTTGATCCAAAGGTTTTGTTAAGATATCAGCTAATTGATCCTCAGTTGAAATATATGACAGTTGAAGAATGTTTGATTCAACTAGCTCTCTAAGAAAATGATATCTAAGTTCAATATGTTTTGTTCTAGAGTGCAACACAGGGTTTTTAGAAATGTTAATAGCACTAGTGTTGTCACATAAAATGGTTACCGAAGATGTTGAAATCCGGAAATCGCTCAACACGCTTTTCATCCAAATCAATTGGGTTGAACAACTTCCTGCAGAAATGTACTCCGCTTCGGCAGTCGAGAGTGCTATGCAATTCTGCTTTTTACTGTGCCATGCAACAAGGCATGGCCAAGATAGAAGCATGCACCACTCGTGCTTTTCCGGTCATCCACTGATCCAGCCCAATCGGCATCTGAGTATCCAACAATATCCAAAGTCGTTCCCATAGGATACCAAATTCCGAAATTGATTGTACCTTTGATATATCGGATGATCCGTTTCACCGCTTTCAGGTGAACCTCCTTCGGTGCTGATTGATATCTCGCACAAATCCCAACACTGAAGGATATATCCGGGCGACTAGCCGTGAGATATAGTAGACTTCCAATCATACTGCGATACAGTTTCTCGTCTACATTCTCACTTTGTGATTCACTTCCAAGTCCCTTATGGCTAGTTCCCATTGGAGTCGGAAAATCCTTAGAATTTTCAAGATCAAACTTTTTGACCAACTCCAGTGCATACTTGGATTGACACAAGTGAATTCCTTCATCGTTTTGTTTAACTTGTAATCCAAGAAAATAAGTCAATTCGCCCATCATGGACATCTCAAATTCGCTTTCCATGGTCTCCGCGAATTTGGAAGCATCATTATCTCTTGTTGCGCCAAAAACAATGTCATCGACATAGATTTGAGCAACTATGAAATTGTTTTGATAATGCTTCACAAAGAGAGTCCTGTCAGCTCCCCCTCGAGTGTAGCCCTTTTCCAAAAGGTGCTTTGTCAACCTTTCGTACCATGCTCGCGGTGCTTGTTTCAGACCGTAAAGAGCCTTTTTCAGACGAAAAACATGGTTAGGTAGTTTATGATCCACAAAACCTTTCGGTTGAGCCACATAAACTTCCTCATTTAAAAACCCATTTAAAAAGGCGCTCTTAACGTCCATTTGAAATAATTTGATTTTAAAATGACAAGCAATCGCAAACAATATACGAATGGACTCGAGTCTAGCTACAGGGGCGAAAGTTTCATCAAAGTCTATACCTTCTACTTGAGAGTAGCCTTGAGCAACTAACCTTGCTTTGTTCCTGATGATAGTACCTTCTTCATTTTTCTTGTTCTTGAAGATCCATTTGGTACCTATCACATTGTGTTGCTTCGGAGGCTTCGTTAATTCCCAGACTTTGTTTCGCTCGAATTGATGGAGCTCTTCCTGCATTGCTTTAATCCAGTAGTCATCTTGGAGAGCTTCATCAACATTCCTTGGTTCGATTTGAGATACATAGCATGCAAATCCGCAAACCAATTGTCTCCGTGTTCTAACTCCTTCTTGTGGATCTCCAATGATGTTCGATTCAGGGTGATCCTTGGAGATGCGTAACGTTTGAGGTAGAGGAGTAGACGGAGGTACACGAGATGATTCCTGCACATCAGATAAACTTGAAGAACCGTTAGATGCATCATTATTATCGAAAGAATTGTTAGAAGAAGATGCATTAGCAGGTGTATCATCATCAAGAGAGATATCGAGGGTAGATTTTTCAGATTCAAAGTGAAAAGCTTCATCTACCTTAACATTTATCGATTCTACGATCGTCTTAGATTCTAAGTTAAAAACTCGATATGCTCTGCTGTTTGTAGAATAACCTAAGAAAATCCCTTCGTCACTTCGAGAGTCAAATTTTCCAAGATTCTCACGATCACGTAAAATAAAACACCGACTCCCAAAGATGCGAAAATATTTGATGTTAGGTTTTCTACAAAACCAAAGTTCATATGGTGTATTCAATGTCCCCGGGCGCAAATACACGCGATTAATAACATAAACAGCAGTGTTCACCGCTTCAGCCCAAAAATAAAAAGGTAAGTTCCGGCTGTGAAGCATAACACGTGCCATTTCCTGTACGACCCTGTTTTTGCGCTCGACTACACCATTTTGTTGAGGTGTGTAAGGTGCAGAGAATTCATGTTTAATGCCATTAGAAGTGCAAAAATCAATGAATTTGGAATTTATGAATTCCCCACCTCTATCACTCCTAACTCGAGTAATCCTATCATTCTTTTCAGTCATAATACGATTGCAGATTTCGAGAAAAGAATCAAAGGTATCAGCTTTTTCTTTTAAGAATGCTACCCAAGTATATCTAGAAAAATCATCAACCAATAAGAAAATATACCATTTACCTCCCAGAGATGGTTGACGAGTTGGCCCCATTAAGTCCATATGCAAAAGTTCCAAAGGCCGTTTTGTACCTATGTGGTTCAAGTTCTTGTGTGCAGTCCTAGACTGTTTTCCCTTTTGGCAACCGCCACACACAAGGTTTTGTTCAAAAGAAAGTTTCGGAACCCCCTTGACCACATCTTTATTCGAAATTCTAGCAAGTTCCTTAAAGTTTATGTGACCTAGCCTTTCATGCCAAAGTGTTTCATTTTTCAAAGATGCTAGGTTACATTTTTCAGAAATCTTAGTAGGAACTACATAACAATTGTTTTCTGATCTAACCCCCTTTAAAAAGAAAGCATGGTTCATGTCAGTTACAGTGCATTTATCAGATGAAAAATTAACTGAATAACCACTATCACAAAGTTGACTTATGCTTATGAGGTTAGTCTTAAGGCCATGAACAAATAACACATTATCTAGAACCGGGCCATCTGGAATAGCTACCGTTCCCTTTCCAACAATTTTGGAAGACCGACCATCTCCGAAAACAACAAGTCCTCCGGAGTTTTTCTCAAATGTTTGAAAACAGTTTTTATCACCGGTCATATGACGGGAACACCCGCTATCCAGGTACCAAGACGAACTATCATATGCATGCAAGGAAACATTGGTAGCAAGACAAGGGAAAAATTTCACCTTTGCGCACCCAAACCTTTTTGGAATGCGTCGGTAATGATCGTGAAGTTGATTTCCTAGGTGAGAGCGTCTTGCTTGAAGAATTGCTGCTCCTTGATGATGTCGTCTTGAGCGGTGTACTACCAAGGCTCTTTTCCTTCAAATGAATTGCAGTTGTTTTCGAGGAATAGCCTTTTGGTAGTCATTGCAAGAGGTGCTTGAGGTGTGCGTTTGGCTTCCGTCTTGCAATTTCTCCTTATGTGCCCTGAAATGCCACAACGAAAACATACCTTAGTCTTGTCGATTCCGAGGAGGATGTAGTAGGCTTGTTGTCGTTGCTTGTCGTGAATTCCGGTGTCGGAGGAGGAGATACCGACTGAGGCACAAATACTGTACCACTCGAACTTGGAATGTCTCCAGTTTGAGTGTATCCGAGGCCGAACTTATTTCTTTGACCAAGACCAAGAAGTCTGTCCAACTTACTCCTTCCAGAAGAAAATCTCTTTAAGTCATCCTTCAGTTGGCGTATGGTCTCCGTCATTTCCAATTTTTCCTGTCGAGCCTCGCCGTTGAGCTTCAAGAAGTAATTCGCTTTGTTCACCATATCCATATAATTCTTCTCGAGTTGCTCATTGGACTCTTGAAGGGAAACATTAGTTTTAATCAAATATCCCTTTCCACTTCAAGATCGGTTGAGAGAGAGGTTACCCTTTTTACTTCTTCTTCGAGATCCTGCAATCTCCCTTTCAACCCCTTGTTTTGCTTAGCCAGTTTCTTTGAATCCCTCAACAGTCTGTGGTAGGCTAGAGCAAAATCTTCACCTTCCGAATCATCTGATTCATCGTCCGTTGCAATCTTTTCAACAGTGGAGTTGGACAGTGAATCGGATGTACTTGCCATTAAGCACATGAAGGGTGAAGATGTAGTGGACGCGTGGAAAGCTGTCGCGTTGTCTTCTTCATCACTTGAGGATGACTCATTTGACGTGGAGTTGTCATCCCAAGTAACGACTTGCATCGCTTTCTTCTTTGCCGGATTCTTGTTGGGACATTCCGTTGAAATGTGGCCGTAGCCTCGACATTTGAAGCACTGAACTTGTCCCTCTGAACTTTTCTTATCCTTTGAGAAGTTCTCTTGCTTTCTTGACTTGTAGCTTGAAACCCTTGCCTTTCTTGGACTTTTCGAAGGATGAAGTTTTGCTTGGATTTCCCCTTCGAAAGTTGCGGCGAAACTTCCTTGTCAAGAGAGCGAGCTGCTTCTCAAAGTCCTCCATAGAAAGGTTCTCGTCGTCGTCCGAGGAGGATGAATCCGCGTCTTCTTCTTTAGTTGATTTCAATGCGTAACCTGAAGACTTAGAAGAGGATGCTTTCCAGAAGAATAGTTAGTAGGAAATGTCATTTCATAAGTTTGTAAAGCACCTACTAATTCTTCTACACGCATTTCGTCCGGGTGTTTAATTGTTTCAATGGCTGCGACCTTCGGGCGAAATCGTTCAGGAAGAGTTCTTAGAATTTTTCTTACAACTTTAAATTCTGGAATCTTCTCTCCCAAGTTAGCACATGAGTTTACGATATCTTGCAATCGTGTGTAATAGTCAGTGAAAGATTCATTCTCTGCCATAGAGATAGAGTCAAACTTGCTCGTGAGCATTTGCAGTTTCTGAATCTTCACTAGTTAGTTCCCTCATGCGTAACTTGAAGAACATCCCAGATTTCTTTCGCAGTCTCACATGCCGAGACGCGAGAGAACTCAGTTTGTGACAAAGCATTAAATAGAGCATTAATTCCTTTGCCATTGTAAGAAGATAAGTCTATCTCTTCCTTGGTCCATTTCGACCTAGGTTTTAAGGTGCGAACATCATCTAAAATTTCAGTTGGATTAGACCATCCTAATTCAATTGATTGCCACACCCTTTCGTCGATGGAAATTAAAAAGGCTTTCATCCGCACTTTCCAGTACGCATAATTTGTTCCATCAAAGAAAGGGGGTCGATTGATGTTTCCACCTTCAACCATTGTTTACAACCCTATTCCCGCTCTGATACCACTTGTTGGGTTATAAGTAATTGATCTAAATAGGGGAAAAAACACCTAGAGGGGGGTGAATAGGTGTAAACAATAAACACTCAAAAAATCATTGCGCAAATAAACCCAATGCGGAAAAATAAAAGAACACGCAAGATTTTTACGTGGAAAAACTCCAAACCGGAGTAAAAAACCACGGGACCGATAACACGGCGAAATCCACTAGAATTAACACACGTACAAGGTGATATACCGTACTCACAGACGACTCAACCTTTTTCATACGCTCCTAGTAGATCTTCCCGCTCGCTCCACGACGCTTCTCGAATCCACGATCCGCGCCCAACGCTGAATCCACAGCGTCCAACGTCGAGTCCACGACGTCCAACCGAATCCACGGTCTTCACCCAGTGGCACGCTTCGAATCCACGAACGTACCTCGCTCCGAATCCACGAGAGCGGTTGCACCTTGAATCCACAAGGCCACGCGAGTCCACGCGCCGATTTTGGGGTAAATCGTTGTTTTGTTTGGGTGGTGATGATCCGCCGAATACTTAGATTAAAGATAGATCGGAAATACCATCTAAGTATTCATTGATTTGATTCTACTCAAAATGTGAGTATGGAAAACCTAGAATCAAATCAATCAATATAGATGAAGAAACATAGAATAATCTATTGATTTCCTTTCTTCTCTATATATGTGGATTTTCTTTGGCTTTTCGGCTATTTTTCTTCTGTATAGGGATGCCCTAGAAATGAATACAGGGCTATTTATAGGTTAGAAACCCTAGGAAGAATATACGGATCAAAAACAGCCTTTTCTGGAAAGAAATTACCGACGGCGATCCGGATTGGATTTGGCGATCCGGATTGCAGAAGCACAAATGACGGTTTCCAGAAAATTGCTTGTTCGGGATCCGGATCGTAGTCCCCGATCCGGATCGTTCATACAGTTTTACCAAAACATCATGTGTCGGGATCCGGATTGCAATTCATGATCCGGATCGTTCGAGGCAGCAAGAGGTAAAACTTATGTTCGGGATCCGGATCATGGAATGCGATCCGGATTGAACCAGTGTATGAACGAACACCCTTCGGGATCCGGATTGCAATGCCCTCGATCCGGATCCTGAACATGTCCCATGTCCAGTTTTTGATGATTAAGCAATTAAAACCTCTTCCAGGTGTTTCTACACTATAAGAAGTATTCGGATCATCAAAATTCTTTAGTTAACGTACCTGCAAGTCCTTTTGAATTCACTCTTTGTCCTGAGATTGAGGTACATAGATCGGTCCAACAGTTTCTTCATCTTCCATCTTCAGACTTAAGACATTCACGAAATACGCCAACTCAAATTCCGTAACACATTTCA
>JAQOTM010000193.1:242745-315945 GCA_029168755.2 Tillandsia fasciculata | reverse complement strand
AGAGCATGTGCCCCAGAGCAGGTTCTCCAGCTCCTTCCACGCTTCGCACCTTACTGTTCCGTATCAGTCAGCAGGGCCTTCTGTGGCCTATGGTAGGCCTGATCATGCTTCATCTTCCTCTCGACAGCCAGATCGACGACCACCAGCACCGAGTGGGCGAGTTTATGCCGCACAGGTGGAGGATACTACAGCCGCGGATCATGTCGTCGCAGGTATCATTTTGATTTCTGCAGTTCATACTCGAGCTCTTTTTGATACTGGCGCATCGCATTCATTCATTAGTAGAGCATTTGCATCCCTACATGGTATAGAGGTAGCATCATTATCGCATGCATTAGAGGTTCAGATTCCAGACCATGTTTTGCATGTTGTGGAGTATTGTAGGGAGTGCCCTGTACAGTTGGGACCCTGGATTCTGCCGGCAGACTTGCTCGTGCTGCGGCAGCTCCGGGATTTCGACGTTGTACTTGGTATGGACTGGTTATCTCGGTATTGCGCCACGATAGACTGCAGGGAGAGGACTGTGACTCTTCGTGAGCCAGGGCAGGAGGAGTTCGTATTTAGAGGCTGTCAGAGTACCCTGTTTGCGATGACTATCTCGTCATCGAGAGCTCGGCGGATGATGAGTAGGGTTGTATCGCTTTCCTGGCGACGGTCGTAGAGGTGCCTACGGCGGCACCGGGACTCGAGGATATCCCTATCGTCCGCGAGTTCCCAGATGTGTTTCCCTCTGAGCTATCGACTTGCCGCCGGAGAGGGAGGTTGAGTTTGTGATTGATGTGGTTCCAGGGACCGCACCAATCTCAAAGGCACCTTATAGGATGGCCCCAGCTGAATTAAGGGAATTGAAGGCTCAGTTGCAGGATTTGATGGACGTGGGCTTTGTGAGACCCAGTGTATCTCCGTGGGGAGCGCCAGTTTTATTCGTGAAGAAGAAGGATGGATCACTTCGCTGTGCGTGGATTACCGAGAGCTAAATAAAGTGACCATCCGGAACAAGTACCCGCTACCACGGATTGATGATCTGTTTGATCAGTTGCAGGGTGCATCAGTGTTCTCAAAGCTGGATCTTCAGTCAGGTTACCACCAGTTGAGGGTGAGGGCCGAGGACATCCCCAAGACGGCTTTTAGAACCCGGTATGGGCATTATGAGTTTACAGTTATGCCTTTTGGACTAACTAATGCCCCTGCTGCATTCATGGATTTAATGAACCGGGTATTTCAGCCGTACTTGGATCGGTTTGTCGTTGTGTTCATAGACGACATTTGGTTTACTCCCGAAGTGAGGTAGAGCATGAGGAGCATTTGAGGATCGTGCTACAGCTCCTGCGAGAGAAGAAGCTGTTTGCCAAGCTGAAAAAGTGTGCATTTTGGCTTCGGGAGGTTGCTTTTCTAGGCCACGTTATATCAGCCGCAGGGGTGGCAGTGGACCCGACGAAGATTGATGCAGTTCGGGATTGGCCTAGACCGACGACGGTTACTGAGGTCCGTAGTTTTCTTGGATTAGCAGGTTATTACCGTCGTTTTGTAGAGGGCTTTGCAAAGCTCTCTACCCCCCTGACCAGCTTGACTAGAAAAGGGGTGAAGTTCGTTTGGTCTGAGCGGTGCCAAGAGAGCTTTGAGGAGCTCAAAAGGAGGTTAATTTCGGCACCAGTTTTAGCATTACCAGTGATGGGTGACGGATTTGTGATTTATAGTGACGCCTCACACAGCGGCTTGGGTTGTGTCCTGATGCAGCATGGTAGGGTAATTGCCTATGCTTCACGGCAATTAAAGGATTATGAAAAGAATTACCCTACACATGATTTGGAGCTTGCCGCTGTGGTGTTCGCCCTGAAGTTATGGCGGCATTATCTCTACGGGGAGCACTGTGAAATTTATACAGACCACAAGAGTTTAAAGTATTTATTTACTCAAAAGGAGCTGAACTTGCGGCAACGCCGGTGGTTAGAGCTTTTAAAGGATTATGATTTGAGTATTCTTTATCACCCTGGCAAGGCCAATGTGGTTGCAGACGCTTTGAGCAGGAGATCAGCACAGAGCTTGAGCATGATGATCACTCAGCAGGCACCACTTGTAGAGCAGTTGAGGCGTCTACAGATAGAGGTAGTTTCCCCTGGGGTCTCTGCTAGACTCTCGTCCATGGTCTTGCAGCCCACTCTGTTGGACAGGATTGGTGAGGCACAGAGTGAGGACCCCTACTTGACGAGGATCAGATCGCAGATTCAGGCAGATCAGTTAGGGGATTTTGCAGTGGATAGCTCGGGAGTACTGCGGTACAGGGACCGAGTGTGTGTGCCTACAGATTCGGAGATCAGGGATCAGATTTTGAGAGAGGCTCACTATACGCCTTATACCGTCCACCCTGGAGGTACTAAGATGTATAGGGACCTCAAGGCACACTTTTGGTGGTCTGGAATGAAGCGGGATATTGGCAGATTCGTGGCTCAGTGTTTAACTTGTCAGCAAGTGAAGGCAGAACATCGAGTACCTGCTGGCAAGTTGCAAAGTCTTCCAATTTCCGAGTGGAAATGGGACCACATCACCATGGACTTTGTAGTTGGACTACCGCGGGCGCAGAGTGGAGCCGATGCGATTTGGGTTATCGTGGACAGACTCACCAAGTCTGCTCACTTTTTACCTGTACAGATGACCTGGTCGTTGGACCGTTTTGCACAGTTATATTTAGATGAGGTGGTGAGGTTGCACGGTATACCCGTCTCGATTGTATCAGACAGGGACCCGAGGTTTGTGTCACATTTCTGGACGAGTCTACAGTCAGCTTTGGGGACCCAGCTCCGTTTCAGCACAGCATTTCACCCACAGACCGATGGGCAGTCGGAGCGCACCATACAGACCCTGGAGGATATGCTTAGAGCGTGCGTTATGGATTTCGGAGGAGGGTGGTATCGGCACTTAGCATTGGTTGAGTTTGCGTACAACAACAGCTATCAAGCGAGCATCCAAATGGCTCCGTTTGAGGCGTTGTATGGACGCAAGTGTCGGTCGCCCTTATATTGGAGTGACGTGGGTGAAAGGAAGACTTTGGGACCGGATTTATTGTTGGAGGCAGAGGAGAAAGTCAGATTAGTTCGCCGACATCTTGAGACAGCCCAGAGTCGTCAGAGGAGCTACACTGATAATCGGCGGCGAGACCTTGAGTTCCAGATTGGTGATCATGTCTTTTTGAAGGTTTCGTCCTCGAAAGGGGTCAAGAGATTTGGAGTTCGGGGAAAGCTTAGTCCCCGCTTTATTGGACCCTTCGAGGTACTGGAGAGGATCGGCCCTGTGGCCTATAGAGTTGCACTTCCACCGCGCCTGGCCGGAGTCCATGATGTTTTTCATGTCTCAGCTCTGAGGAAATACGTCTTCGACCCTTCACATGTTATCGACTTCACTTCTTTGGAGTTTGGCGAGGATCTTGGTTACGAGGAGCGCCCGTTGCGAATTCTGGCTCGTGAGGTGAGAGAATTGCGCAACCGGGCCATCCCATTTGTGAAGATCCAGTGGAGCAACCATGGGGAGCGAGAGGCTACATGGGAGCTGGAGACGGTGATGCGGGATACCTACCCTTCTCTGTTCGAGATTCCGGATTGAGGTACGCAGGTTTACTTTCCTTTTGGTTTCGAGGACGAAACTCCCTTTTAGTGGGGGAGGATGTGGAGACCGTAAATCCCATGCAGTTTTCCGACTGAATCTACGGTTTAGAACACCTATTGTTGGTGTACCTGGCCCATGGTGCATCAAAGAGGTGCTACTGTTGGACCTGGTGATGTATCTTTTACTGTTTTGGCCTTCGGCTGTATTTGCCGAAATTTCTGGAAGGATTTTGGCCAAACCGAGGTTAGAATTGGATTCAGCACGGAAAAACACTTGAAAACGGCTATTTGCTTGTTAAATTTGGAGTCCGGATGACCAAAAACGGGCTACCGGAAGTTTTCGGGGAAAATCGGGTGCATGGGAGTGACCGTGGACCGGCCTGGGCCACGTGGCAGCCTTTCATTGGCCGGCCCACGCCGCTCGGTCCACGGGAAAGGCGCGCGGGTGCATGGACCGCGAGGCGGGCCACGTGGCACAGCAGGATTGGCGGGTGCGCGCGGCTCGGTCCAGGGAAAATAGGCGGGCGGCGCGTGGACCGGGAGCAGGACGCGTGGCAGCCGGCCATTGGTGGGCCTTTGTGTTCCCGGCCCACGGGGCCCTTAGGCGGTGAGCGGGGGCGGTGGAGCGGCCGACGCGTGGCATTGCGCCACGCGTCGCCACCCGCGGTGCCCCGCCGCTGTAGAGGGGGGGCACGCGGCGCGCGCGCGGAGGCCCGCACGGCTGTCCCCTGTTTGGGGGTACGTGGCGGGCGTCCGGGCGCGTCGGACGGCGTTTGGTCCGACCCGGGCCTCGCCGGATCGGTTTCGGGTTTTTGGATTTTAAAATCCAACCCGTTAAGCCTTTAAAGGCTATTTAACCGAGTTTAACCCCCATTTTCACCTCTTTAGGCTTTGAATTTCACAGTGGACCCTTAAGGAAGTTTGTTCCTCTGCCAGAGCTGAATCTAACGGTAGCTTGTCGGAACTTTCTTGTGCACGGTTTTCGAGGTGGGCCATTTTCCGGCGCGGCGCGACTTTGTTCATCATCGACCCGTTTTGCGTCTTCTCGGTGCACAGACTCTCCTGGCTTTATCCGACACCCGATTTCGACGATTTTTGCGCCGTTAGACTCACGACAGGTAGGACTCTGATTTTGATATTCAGAGTTTTCTCAAATTCTTTTCGGATTTTGGAGGTATTTGAGCTTTTTGTTGCCTCTTTTTCTTCGCGGATTTTTGGACAGCGCCGCAGTGTTTCGGCCATATCTTCGCGTACCGACATCGGATTGGGGTGATTCAAGAGGCTAAATTCATCTACTCTTCGCGAGGAATCTCCTGGATTTTTCTCAGGATTTTATGAGGTTGCTTCGAAGGTGAGAATCTTCCTTCTTCCCGAATGTTTATCGGTGAAAATTTCTACAGTTGTGTTTGGGGTGATTTTCTTGCCGGATTTATATCTCAGCGTAGAAAACTCGGATTTGGACGTGCAGGTAGTCGTTTCGAAGCTATCGACGCGTAGACCGCGGGAATATTTTATTCGGATTTTTCCGAGGACTTCCAGCAGGTGATTTTTGCCCCTCTTCGCAGCTGAATTAAGGTATATTAAATCTGACAGTTTTAGGAGGAATATTGTGTAACGACAGTCCGGTTTTTGTACCCAGGAGCAGTGTGGACTGTGCTGGACCCGGTGGACTCTGTGTAGCTGCCATCTTTGGTATTATCAGCTGTAGGGTTTTGACGGTTCGTCTGATCAGGTGGGTGGCCTCGCTCTCAGGATTTACGATCTGCACACTAATTCTAGCGGATTAGGGATGTGTTTGTATTATTGTTACCTCCAGTACAGCATGTTAGAGAGCACGAGTTGGGATTGCTTATGGGTTCAGTTAGCATGTGTTCCTTATCATGATTCTCCACATCTTTATTTATTGCTATCATCGGACTTAACCTAGCACCACTGTCATATGCAGCATGTTCAACCAGACTAGTAGAAACCTTCGACTTGGGCTAGGTTACTTTATTGCTTTAGACACTCACACTATCATGATTATTTCATTCGAGACATAGATTCTGCCTCGCCCAGATAGAGGGGCCGAGGGGTCGGGTTATTGTGGGGTGCATTTACACTCGTGTCGGGGGACCGAGTGGAGTCAGATAGTGAGTTATGGATCAGAGTGTCTTTTGATTTCTGTCTGAGGGACAGAGGGGTCTCGGCTGTGTTGTGTTCCAGCCAGTGAGTGAGACAGGGTTTGTTGGTTACAGTCGATCTTGTTGATCGTGGATTTGGATTATAGCCTGCATGGGCCACATTGAGCTCGACATAGATGCGCAGATACTTTACTCGGCGGGGTCGCGCCCCTCGAGTGCCACTCCGGAGCTAGGCGGGTTACTTGCTATTGCGGTTTTGTCGATGCAGTCCCTCTGGCTGGGTCCTTTTTGGCAGCCACGGACGTCCTACGTAAGTCCGCTCCTCCGGGACGTAACGGCAGTAGGTTGGCGCAGGTTTGACTGGACCCGATGTGGCAGTCAGTGTAGATTGGGTGATTTGAGTTGGGAGTTAGTAGTGGTACCAGTTTCTTTTGTTTCACCCTTGAGCATCTAGTTAGAGGCATAGTAGCTATAGTGTTGTTTTACCAGCATTTCCTTCTAGTATTGCATCTGTTACTTTATGCCTCTAGTGGACTTAGTGGGCAGACCGTCAGGCTTGTTGGCGGCACCCACTGAGAACTACTTGGGACGTAGTTCTCACACCCGTCGTGGTGTATTTTCCCCAGGGACCTCTACTTCTGTTCCTGCTGCACAGGTTGCTGATCCAGCTGATCGAGGTAAGGGAGTCGCGAGTTAGATCCCTACCAGGTGTCTCCTGAGAGTAGCTGTACCCTCACCTTTTGAGAGATGTGTCGAGTGATCTTGTAGGGAGGATCGAGTTGTACTCTTCTTTATTTTGGAGCGACTTATGTATTTATGTGAGGACTTGGTCTGTACCTATACTTAGAGTTGTTTTATTTCAGTTCAGTATTTTTACTTCATCTCTGATACCTGTATAGTATAGATGATCATTTGCAGGTTAGACGCTACGTTTCTACGGGGCTTCCCGTAGGGACGGCGGATCTGTTGGCGGGCCCGGATCGCAGTTTCGATCCGGGGCGTGACAAATGAACCCCTCGCCAAAATGCACTCTCTTCCTAGAGAATATTCATGGATTGAAGGTCAAAATGCACCATCAGCGTCCACACAGCCTCCTTCGACCTCCAGGAGAGACGCCACAGAAGATAATGTATTGTCTTCCATTCAACAAGAACAGAGGAGATTGTCTGTAGGACAAGAAAGAATGTCCACAGACATACACAAGATGAAAAGAAAATGTTCAAAAATATCAAGATTACTTACAGGAATTTTGAACAAATTGGATTGTAGCAGTTCAGACAGGTCTGATCTAGAATGACCATTTGCTCTCATGATCTAATCTTGGGTTTTTCTGTTTTTGCAGGTTTTAGTTTTAGTTCTTACACTTTTTGAACATTTAACTCCCGTTATTTTTGTAATTTTGGCTACTTTTAGTGACAAAAAGGGGGAGAGAAATAGGAACATTTTGGACAGGTTTGTGAGAACTTTGGAACACTGAAACTTGGAAGGTAAGTATAAAACAACTTTGGTTTGGTTTGTATTGTGAATAAATGCATGCTTCGACTAACTATTCGACTAACTATTTGGGCATGTAATATTACTAACAAGTTGTTTGATGACTAACATTCTTATGACATTTAGAATTTATTGCCTAGAAGATATGTCTATCTCTGATTGGTATTTTAACACATATCTGATTTTGTAAATGTCATGGTAAGTATAAACTCCATCTCTCTGTTTGGTTTTTGAATGTTAAATTCTTGAGGTATCTAACGAATTTTTTTATCAAGAATTATCTCTTTTGCAGAGAGTACAGTCGTCTAAGTCTAGAGTCTGTTTTATGAGTTTATCTCATGTATTTGGATCTTAATTGTAAATTTTTGTTGTATGGTGATAGCAACAAAAAAATCTTTTTGTTTTGTCACGAAACCGCCAAAGGGGGAGATTGTTAAGGAATTTGAGTTGGCGTATTTCGTGAAAGTATTAAGTCTTGAAGATTGAAGATGAAGAAGTTTGGATCATATACCTCAATCTCAAGAAAGAAGAATTCAAAAGGATCAGGTACGTTTAACTAAATAATTTTGGTGATCCGAATACTTCTTATAGTGTAGAAACACTTGGAAGGGTTTTTAATTGCTTAAAAATCAAAAACTGGACATGGGACATGTTCAGGATCCGGATCAGGGTACTTCAGTCCGGACCCCGAACATAGGTAGGTTCATGCACAAATCCATTCCGGAACACCCTTGGTTCAGTCCGGATCCCGAACGTAGATTTTGCAGAAATCGCATGAACAGTCCGGATCGTGGTATTTCAGTCCGGACCCCGAACACCTGTTTTTCAGGAATTCTCTGAAAAACAACGACAGTCCGGATCAAGCCAAATCCAGTCCGGACCGTCGTGCGGGAAAAATTCTGTTACAGTCAGTTTTTGATTCTTATCTTCTTCCAATGGTTTCTAACCTATAAGTAAACCCTAATTTTAGCCTTTAGGGTGAATCCAAAAAATGGAATCCAAATAAGTTTATATTCTGTAAATGAACGAGAAAAATTAACGGAGAAAAACTTATAAATCCACATATAGAGAAGAAAGGAAATAATAGATTTATTCTATGTTTCTTCATCTATATTGATTAATTTGATTTTAGGATTTTGAACTCAGATTTTGAGTAGAATCAAATTAATGAATACTTAGATGGTATTTCCGATCTATCTTTGATCTAAGTATTCGGCGGATCATCACCACCAACAAAACAACGGTTTTTCCCAAAATCGGCGCGTGGACTCGCGTGGCCTTGTGGATTCAAGGTGCTACCGCTCTCGTGGATTCGGAGCGAGGTACGTTTGTGGATTCGAGACGTGCTACTTG
Organism: Tillandsia fasciculata; assembly: GCA_029168755.2. NCBI lineage: Eukaryota > Viridiplantae > Streptophyta > Magnoliopsida > Poales > Bromeliaceae > Tillandsia > Tillandsia fasciculata. The sequence goes on along the minus strand of JAQOTM010000193.1, from coordinate 307,376 downwards.
GTGGAGACCGTGGATTCGGTCAGACGTCGTGGACTCGACGTTGGACGTCGTGGATTCGGCGTTGGACGCAAATCGTGGATTCGAGGCGCGTTGCGGAGCGAGCGGAGAAGATCTACTAGGAGCGTATGGAAAAAGGTTGAGTCGTGTGTGAGTACGTTATATCACCTTGTACGTGTTTAATTCTAGTGGATTTCGCCGTGTGATCGGTCCCGTGGTTTTTTACTCCTGGTTTGGAGTTTTCCACGTAAAATCTCTGCGTGTTATTTACTTTTCCGCATTGGATTTTATTACGCAAAATTTTTTGAGTGTTTATTGTTTACACCTATTCACCCCCCTCTATGTGTTTTTTGGATTGGTGACTTGAGTAGATCCAAAGATGGATGTCACGCCCCGGGGTCGAAACTGTACCCCGGGCTCGCCAACAGATCCGCCGCCCCTACAGGAAGCCCCGTAGAGACGTAGCGTCTAACCTGCAAAAATAGAACATCTACACTAACAGATATCAGAGCGAAGTAAACTGCTAGAAATAAAATAAGTACAGCTCTCATAATACAATAAGTCCTCACCACAAATACAAAAATCTCTCAAAGAAAGAAGAAAAGTACAACTCGATACCTCACTACATAATCTCTCAAACATCACACAACCAAAATATAGGGGTACCTCTAAGCCATACAGAAGCTGAAGGGGGAAGGGATCTATCTCGCGACTCCCTTACCTCGATCTGAAGGAGCAGGATCAGCAACAGGCACCGCAGGAACTGGAGCTGGAGTCCCTGGGGAAAAGACACCACGACGGGTGTGAGAACTACCTCCCACAGTAGTTCTCAGTGGGTGCCGCCAACAAGCCCGACGGTCTGCCCACTAAGTCTACTAGAGGCATAAAGTAACAAAAGAAATGCAGTATGGAGAAGCTGAAAAGTAAAACATCTACTGCTACCATGCCTCTATCTAAAATGCTCAAAAAGCGGGACGGATGAAAATATGACGCATCTGCTAACGTAACAGTAAAGTCACCCAATCTGAACTGACTGCCTCCTCGGGTCCAGTCAAACCTGCGCCAACCTACTGCCGTACATCCCGGAGGACCGGACTTACGTAGAACGTCCGTAGCTGCCAAAACTGGCTCAGCCAGAGGGACGGTGACTGCCAAAACTGGCTCAGTCAGAAGGTCTGCGTCCGTAACTGCCAAAACTGGCTCAGTCAGAGGGAATGCATCCGTAACTGTCAAAACTGGCTTAGTCAGAGGGAATGCATCGACAAGTCGCGGTACAAGAGTAGCATATCCACCCCGGGTGTGGCTCTCGAAGGGTGCGACCCCAACGAGGAAAAGTATCCGCGCACTCTGTCGCGCAGGTGGCATTGCAGGCTATGGTCAAAATCCACACTCACGCTCTGCTCAGATGAATTCAACCCTCAACATCTCTCACAACAGTCGGAGCTCACTCTACGACTCAACTGACTAGCCCACACGAAACCCGAGACACTCGTCTCACCATCGACTCACCCTGCGGACTCACTAACAAGATACACCCCACAACAGACCAAGATCCAATCACTGTCTCTATGACCATATCACCAAGATCCCAGATCCACTATCACTATCACTATCACTATCAGAATCTCAATGATGAACAATCTACAGACTGCTACCAACACTACTCGGTCCCCAGACACGAGTACAATGCATCATAGCTACTAAACCTCCCAACCCGCGACCCGGGAAAAAATCACAAGGTCAGAACGACAAGGGTACAACCACTGGGGGAAAGCTAAGGTGATAAGCAAGTCTGAATACATGTTCACATTTTCTGTAGTCTAATTGTGCATGAATAAATAATTAACTGACAATAAAGCTAAGTTGAGTTTTCATGATGTAAGAGTTCAAATACTGCAAGTGGTTCAATGAAGTCATCAGATTTAACATCTATCAACTGTGGGTACTAACATACAGTTTGCACAGATTAAACAGCTCATATACTATCATGCATGCACTTATAATCATAGAATTAGAGTGCAGTCCATAGGTATTGAAAGCAGGATCACCCACCTGAACACGCTAACTGTCCGGGACGGTACAGATAAATAGTTCAGCAATCGACAATCTCCCAGATCCACAGAGCCAGGAGCACAGAAAAAGTGCTCTTACTGTCCTGGGTACAACAACAATTCACAATTACAACTAATTAACACATAACAATCACATTCCAAAAACTGCATACATAGTTACTGTTCACACGCGAAATTCACCTGAAAATAAATTTTCTAAAATTCCAATAAAAATATCACGACGATCCTTGCGAAGAGTAGATGTCGATAGGCTCTTGAATCGTCGAATTCCGATGTCCGGATAAGGAGATAAAAATCTGCGAAGTGAGTGCTGTCCAGAAATCTCACAACCAAAACAGCGGCTCAGTAATACCTCGAAATCCGTGCCAAAAACCCAAATCCAGGCCAAACACTCAACACAAAAGTCGAAGATTTACCTCTCGTGAACCCAACGCCGCAAAAATCGCTGAAATCGGATGTCGGGGTAGCTCTGCAGGTCTCCCAGAAGAAAATGCGACGGTAGTGGGCCTCGAACTGTAAAACGTCGCTCCGCACTACGAGGTAAGAAACACAGTCGTCACGGCTTCCAGATTTTCTGAAACTTCACCAGGAGATTCCCAAGAGGAAGAGGAAGAAATCTTGTGAAGAGAGCAATAGCTAAATCCCCTCGGAAAAGGCTCCAAAACTCGGCCCAAGGAGACCTATTTATAGGCCCCAAAGAAAACAGCCCAAAAAGCCCCTTTAGTCACTTTCGGGCCCAACTTTCGGGCGCCCGAAAGTTTTCGGGCTGCTACAATAACGGGCCGGCCCGTTACTGTGCGCGCCCGAATCTCTCTCAGGCCGCCACGTGTCCTGCCGTACCGCCTCCTGCACCCGGCGCACGACCCCAACGAATCACGAGGTGCCACGTGTCCCGACCAGGAATCGTGCACCCGTGCGCCGGACCAACCACGGGGCGCCACGTGGTGCCCCCACGCCGACCCTGGTCAACGCGCACGTCGCGCGACGTGCGCGGCCGCGCCGGCGCCGGACCCGGGTCGGGCACGCGTCCCGAGGCACCGCCTCAGCCGCCGCCGCCGCGTGGACCGGGTGCACCAGAACCAACCAACCACACAACGCCACGTGTCCCTCGGTTCACCGTGCACCAAAGCCAACATTCCGTGGACCGCGCCTGCTGAACCGACCAACAGGAAAGCGCCACGTGTCCCATCCGTACGGTGCACGACCCCGCGGTGGACCGCGCGCCCGCGCGCCTGCCCGCGCCGCTCGCCGCCTGCCCGCGCCGCTCCGCCGCCTGCCCGAGGCTGCTCCGCCGCGCTCCGCCGCCCGCCGACGGCCGCCGGCGCCTCTCCGGCCACCGGAACAGTACCCCATGCCTCGATTTCCGTGTTTTCGCGTCCGGGCTCCGAAAAATTCAAGTAAATAGTCCATTTCGCTCGTTTTCGCGCGCTGAATCCAAATCCGAGGTCCGTTCGGCCAAATTCCGCTTCTAAAATTTTCCAAAATTTCCCGGAAAAGTAAACTTGATCCAATTTCTGTTCCGGGTCCCATTCTTGGCTCCAATAAGCGCGCAAACACCTCAAACACCCAAAATGGACTCCCAGAGAAGAAACAAGCCCCAATTTCACCAGAAACTCAAATCTGGAGCCCGACACGCACACCCACGCACCCAAAAGCCTCCATGCCAACAGTAAACCCTGTCGTGGGGATCCGGGTCCTCACATCCTCCCCCACTAAAAGAAAGTTTCGTCCTCGAAACAAACACAGCTAAAAAGGGAGTCTCCAAGTCCAAAGGTAAGCCTCCAACACACAAACTCCAACTCCCCAATCGCTACAAACTCTCCACAAAGCGCGTCCAACCGCGGAAAACTCAAAAATTCCCAAACACCGGGGACAAGAAGAATAGCCAACTCTACGCCTCCAAACTATTCGAATTACGCTACAAAACTTAACAGGAAAGAAAAGAGCCCCACCAGTAGGAAGGTCATCAATCCCCCCCCCAACTCCCAGATTTAGAAAACAACTGAAATTAGCGAACAGTTCGAAAGTTCCAGGAGTAGTCTTTCGTGTCTTTCATCCTGTTCGCGAATTTCAGTACAAGAGTGAGAAAAGAGGGAGGGGAGGGTTGATGCCGTTCCTGCTGCGACAACAAAACGGAAGCTACGGTCTACCCGTGTCCCTAAAAGAAACACCACTCTAACCAAGACCCCTAGAGACAAACCCTCTAGTCCTAGGCGTCACCTACACTCGACCAATCGCACCTAACCCGAAGCCAAAGAAACCACTGCTGCAAGAAAGATGCCTCGGTGCCCTGCGGAAAAGATCTCCGGTTATCCAACTTGCTGAAAGGCCAAAGTACTCCATCCACAATCAAATGTTGCACGATACCGCACCGGCGGGTCCACCCCATGTACTCAAACCCATTCTTGGAAATGTAATAAGATCGTCACACCTGCTGGCGCACTCCTTCAGGTCTCAGCTGTCTCAATCATGCCCCCAAAATACACCTCTGCTCGTAGGATGCGGGGAAGAATCCAAACACTCACGCAAGCAATAGAATTCCTATCCCGTAATCAAACCGAGATGCAAATGCTCTACTAACATGTGCGAAAAGATGCAGCGGTGTCCAAAAACCCTCTCAACTTAACTGAAACTAAGGCCATACCTGCGGCGATAGGATCTGCTGCCGGGGTGCTCTCTACCATGGCTGCATAATCTCGTCCACTAGGCACTGAAGACTGTTGTCCCGCCTGTCCCGACGTCGTACCCCACTCTGTCTGATGGTACCCTGGGGGAGTGGCTTCTGCTTCCTGGACTGGCAAGAGAGGTGCTGTAGCAAGGGGTTGCACCGACGGAACGGCTCGGCGACAAACTGATTGAAAATGCCCCAACTCTCCACATCGAAAACACCGTCCCCGCCTCTGGTCACACTGCGACGGTGGATGAGGGCCGCCACAGATGACGCACTCACGTCGCTGCTGCTGGCGCTGCTGTCTAGGCTGGTGCCGCTGATACCGTGGCTGCTGCCGGGGACCACCCGACCTCGAGCGCCTCCGAAACTCACGACCCTGAGGATGAGATCGTGGAGGTCTCGGAGGTCCCTGCCGACTCATCTGTCCCTCAACATCCTGTGCCGGGCGCTTTGCCCCCACAATCCCTGCGGAAGCTGGAGCCATCTCGGCCAACACCGCCTCTCTGTGCTCCGAACTCTGCCCCGAAAAATGATGAGGATCAGTCTGACGTAATCTCGTCAACAAATCAAACACTTCTCGCTGCTCGGCCGGGGTCAACTGTCCTACCGTCCCGGACGCCTGACCACTGGTAACCGGTGCAATAGGGGCTGCCTGTGCTGCTGGCACAACTGGGGGTGCCACCGCTGGTGAGAAGGGTACAGGAAAACTCTCTAGAGGTACCACCACCGGCTGTACTCTTTGTTCCATCATGCGCGTCATCCGATCCATGATCTCCTCCTGGCGCCGTAAAATCTCCACCTGACGTCGGAGAGTCTCAGACAAATGGGCCATCTGAGCCTGAAGCTCCTGCCCCTCACTCTGCTGACCCTGAGGTGACTCCTCCTGCTCAGGCTCATGGGAGGAGGAAGACTGAGAACATGTCTGCATCCTGCGTCGAGGAGGCATCGTGCCCACCTGCAATCCACAAGCAAACATCAAGACAACACTAAACAGCACTCGACCCAATTAAGCGGAAGTCTAACGGCATGTCCCCCTTCCAGAAGTACTATGTTGTCTGCAGCCAACATAGTTGCCACAGAAGGAAGACATGTCAATCACTCATCCCGATCCGCTCGGAAGAGTTAGAAACCCAATCAGGACTCCCGCTAAAATCACGGCTCTCACGTGAGTCATCCTAGGGTCCAACCACAAGCCTAGGGTTTCTAAGTCCTCAATGACCTAAAACCTAGGCTCTGATACCACTCTAATCTGTCACGCCCCGGGGTCGAAACTGTACCCCGGGCTCGCCAACAGATCCGCCGCCCCTACAGGAAGCCCCGTAGAGACGTAGCGTCTAACCTGCAAAAATAGAACATCTACACTAACAGATATCAGAGCGAAGTAAACTGCTAGAAATAAAATAAGTACAGCTCTCATAATACAATAAGTCCTCACCACAAATACAAAAAAATCTCTCAAAGAAAGAAGAAAAGTACAACTCGATACCTCACTACATAATCTCTCAAACATCACACAACCAAAACATAGGGGTACCTCTAAGCCACACAGAAGCTGAAGGGGGAAGGGATCTATCTCGCGACTCCCTTACCTCGATCTGAAGGAGCAGGATCAGCAACAGGCACCGCAGGAACTGGAGCTGGAGTCCCTGGGGAAAAGACACCACGACGGGTGTGAGAACTACCTCCCACAGTAGTTCTCAGTGGGTGCCGCCAACAAGCCCGACGGTCTGCCCACTAAGTCTACTAGAGGCATAAAGTAACAAAAGAAATGCAGTATGGAGAAGCTGAAAAGTAAAACATCTACTGCTACCATGCCTCTATCTAAAATGCTCAAAAAGCGGGACGGATGAAAATATGACGCATCTGCTAACGTAACAGTAAAGTCACCCAATCTGAACTGACTGCCTCCTCGGGTCCAGTCAAACCTGCGCCAACCTACTGCCGTACATCCCGGAGGACCGGACTTACGTAGAACGTCCGTAGCTGCCAAAACTGGCTCAGCCAGAGGGACGGTGACTGCCAAAACTGGCTCAGTCAGAAGGTCTGCGTCCGTAACTGTCAAAACTGGCTCAGTCAGAGGGAATGCATCCGTAATTGTCAAAACTGGCTTAGTCAGAGGGAATGCATCGACAAGTCGCGGTACAAGAGTAGCATATCCACCCCGGGTGTGGCTCTCGAGGGGTGCGACCCCAACGAGGAAAAGTATCCGCGCACTCTGTCGCGCAGGTGGCATTGCAGGCTATGGTCAAAATCCACACTCACGCTCTGCTCAGATGAATTCAACCCTCAACATCTCTCACAACAGTCGGAGCTCACTCTACGACTCACTGACTAGCCCACACGAAACCCGAGACACTCGTCTCACCATCGACTCACCCTGCGGACTCACTAACAAGATACACCCCACAACAGACCAAGATCCAATCACTGTCTCTATGACCATATCACCAAGATCCCAGATCCACTATCACTATCACTATCACTATCAGAATCTCAATGATGAACAATCTACAGACTGCTACCAACACTACTCGGTCCCCAGACACGAGTACAATGCATCATAGCTACTAAACCTCCCAACCCGCGACCCGGGAAAAAATCACAAGGTCAGAACGACAAGGGTACAACCACTGGGGGAAAGCTAAGGTGATAAGCAAGTCTGAATACATGTTCACATTTTCTGTAGTCTAATTGTGCATGAATAAATAATTAACTGACAATAAAGCTAAGTTGAGTTTTCATGATGTAAGAGTTCAAATACTGCAAGTGGTTCAATGAGGTCATCAGATTTAACATCTATCAACTGTGGGTACTAACATACAGTTTGCACAGATTAAACAGCTCATATACTATCATGCATGCACTTATAATCATAGAATTAGAGTGCAGTCCATAGGTATTGAAAGCAGGATCACCCACCTGAACACGCTAACTGTCCGGGACGGTACAGATAAATAGTTAAGCAATCGACAATCTCCCAGATCCACAGAGCCAGGAGCACAGAAAAAGTGCTCTTACTGTCCTGGGTACAACAACAATTCACAATTACAACTAATTAACACATAACAATCACATTCCAAAAACTGCATACACAGTTACTGTTCACACGCGAAATTCACCTGAAAATAAATTTTCTAAAATTCCAATAAAAATATCACGACGATCCTTGCGAAGAGTAGATGTCGATAGGCTCTTGAATCGTCGAATTCCGATGTCCGGATAAGGAGATAAAAATCCGCGAAGTGAGTGCTGTCCAGAAATCTCACAACCAAAACAGCGGCTCAGTAATACCTCGAAATCCGTGCCAAAAACCCAAATCCAGGCCAAACACTCAACACGAAAGTCGAAGATTTACCTCTCGTGAATCCAACGCCGCAAAAATCGCTGAAATCGGATGTCGGGGTAGCTCTGCAGGAATTTTAGACCGAAATGCGACGATAACGGGCCTCCAACAGAAATCCGTCGCTCCGCACTACGAGGTAAGAAAACACAGTCGTCGCGGCTTCCAGATTTTCTGAAACTTCACCAGGAGATTCCCAAGAGGAAGAGGAAGAAATCTTGTGAAGAGAGCAATTGCTAAATCCCCTCGGAAAAGGCTCCAAAACTCGGCCCAAGGAGACCTATTTATAGGCCCCAAAGAAAACAGCCCAAAAAGCCCCTTTAGTCACTTTCGGGCCCAACTTTCGGGCGCCCGAAAGTTTTCGGGCTGCTACAGTAACGGGCCGGCCCGTTACTGTGCGCGCCCGAATCTCTCTCAGGCCGCCACGTGTCCTGCCGTACCGCCTCCTGCACCCGGCGCACGACCCCGACGAATCACGAGGTGCCACGTGTCCCGACCAGGAATCGTGCACCCGTGCGCCGGACCAACCACGGGGCGCCACGTGGTGCCCCCACGCCGACCCTGGTCAACGCGCACGTCGCGCGACGTGCGCGGCCGCGCCGGCGCCGGACCCGGGTCGGGCACGCGTCCCGAGGCACCGCCTCAGCCGCCGCCGCCGCGTGGACCGGGTGCACCAGAACCAACCAACCACACAACGCCACGTGTCCCTCGGTTCACCGTGCACCAAAGCCAACATTCCGTGGACCGCGCCTGCTGAACCGACCAACAGGAAAGCGCCACGTGTCCCATCCGTACGGTGCACGACCCCGCGGTGGACCGCGCGCCTGCCCGCGCGCCCGCGCGCCTGCCCGCGCCGCTCGCCGCCTGCCCGCGCCGCTCCGCCGCCTGCCCGAGGCTGCTCCGCCGCGCTCCGCCGCCCGCCGGCGGCCGCCGGCGCCTCTCCGGCCGCCGGAACAGTACCCCATGCCTCGATTTCCGTGTTTTCGCGTCCGGGCTCCGAAAAATTCAAGTAAATAGTCCATTTCGCTCGTTTTCGCGCGCTGAATCCAAATCCGAGGTCCGTTCGGACAAATTCCGCTTCTAAAATTTTCCAAAATTTCCCGAAAAAGTAAACTTGATCCAATTTCTGTTCCGGGTCCCATTCTTGGCTCCAATAAGCGCGCAAACACTTCAAACACCCAAAATGGACTCCCAGAGAAGAAACAAGCCCCAATTTCACCAGAAACTCAAATCTGGAGCCCGACACGCACACCCACGCACCCAAAAGCCTCCATGCCAACAGTAAACCCTGTCGTGGGGATCCGGGTCCTCACAATGGAAGGCGTGAGAATTGGGTTATTTAGAAACAAGAACCTATGTATGAAAGGCTAGTGTGGAACTTCGTGAAACAAGTATTAAAATTAGGTGACAATATAGAATTGAACATAACCTAGAGATGACAATATAGATCAAGTGGCATCTATTATATGTAGGGGGTTGAACAGAACCTAATGATGACAACATAGATCGAGTGGCATCTATTATATGTAGAGTGATAGCTACATCAGTACTGTATAGCACCCTAGATTGGGTTAGACACTACGAATGGTTGATTTCCCAGAGTAGTGTCATTGTGATAGGATGAGTCTTATAGATTGGCTGCATTAGCATTACATAGAGCCATAGATGAGATTGGACGCTAGGGTTGATAGTATCCCTGGGTTAGCGTCATCGTGATTTGGTGCATCCTCAGGGTTAGAGAACGAGATCATACTACATAGTATGTACAGCTTGTGGAGGTCGCTGCTCCACAAGCATCATACTCCGAAGTGTCAGTGTATGGGTCGAGGGTGTATCTCTCAATGGGTTGAGGGCGTATCTCCCCGCAGACGGCAGGCTGGGTCGAGGGCGTATCTCTCCTCCTGGTTTAGTTGTGAGTCGGGCTCGGCAATTGCCAAGCAGGATGATTGGGTCGATGAACCATTGAGTTGTTCATATAGTTTTGAGTTTGATACGTTGTACCAAGGCATAGAGTAACGTCTTCTTTATATTGCATAGTACAGTAGTTTACTGCTTTTCCTTATTATCTACTTATGCCCTGCTTAGTCCTAGTGGGAGAGGCGCTCAAATCGGGGCTGAACCCATTGGGAACTTTTTTTAGTTCTCACCCCATGTTGTTGCAGAGCCCTTACTGTGCGCAGCAGCGCAGGATCGTGGCATGGACATCATGCCCTAGACAGTGGCCTCAGGTGTAGGTCACCCTAGATAGCATGAGAGTTGCTTTTCATTTCGAGCGAACTTGTAGAGGTTTTATTTTGGGAGATGAAAATGTAAATATTTAAATTTGTGGAATGTATGTAAAGATGTATTGTGAATGTTCGAATGTTGTAATAGTTAGGTTTACATTTCTCGCTTTTCGATACCTTCTCTGAGATGTTATATGAATGCTTTCTCGTTCATTGTCATACACTGGCTTCGTGTATGCCTTAGATGGTACAAGGGAGAATTTGTCCGTTCGGCGGTCTGTGTGCATGCCCGAACTGACCAAATAGGCGGGCTCGGGGCATGACAGATGAGTTGGTATCAGAGTCATTCATCAGCTGGAAATGTAAGATGAGTCTCGACTGAGCCAGAGTTATAAGCGGGTAGAGCAAGGCTCCCCGGCTAATGACCGTTGTGGGTGGAGTGTAGCTCCCCACACGGTCAACTAAGGCTAGCGAGACTAGTCTCACATCGCTTAATACTTGTGAGTGTGCTTGAGCCTGACGTGGACGTCAGGGCTTAAAGTGGGGGAAGAATATGACACCCCCAAAATTTGGATTAGTCCTATATATAAATGATATAATAGGATTAAATCTCTTAACCCGGCTATAGCGTTTGGGTGGTAGCAAGACTCAAGAGGTTCAGAAAATTAAGTGTGCTAGAGTTAGAGTAGTTCTAGAATGGGTGACCCCCTGGGAAGTTGGGGCGTCACAACCCCAGCTTCTTCATTTATTTAGGAGTAGATTAACTTAATTTTCATACCTGCAGATTAACTTAACTTTTCATACCTACATTTACTGCTGCTTTCTATAAGTAGATTTAATTGTAATCCTTCTATCCCTACCTTCTTCCTTATATACCCTTCTCAAAATCAATATAAAGTGTAAACCGGCTCATTTGGCCGTGTCTTTATTTTGCACATTTAGAGTGTAAACCGGCTCATCATCCGTGTCTTTATTTACTTTTCTTATATTTTAAAGTTATAATCAGCTTCTTAGCCTTACATTTATCCATCTATCTGGTTCGGCTGCTCTAAGTCGAAACGGGATGTCCCTCTTTACCTCATAAATCCGCTTCGGCTGTCACCGGTCGTCGCGGTCGTGAGAGTTACCAGAGAAGAACCCGGCCGAGCGGATCGCTCCTCGGCCCGATCGCTTGATTGTTGGCATGCAGCGCACTTCGGCACCTTTGGAGGGTCACCCAGGGCCGATCGCGCGCAAGCCACATTTTGGCCCAAACCATAGCCCGATATATATATATATATATATATATATATATATATATATATATATATATATATATAGAGAGAGAGAGAGAGAGAGAGAGAGAGAGAGAGAGAGAGAGAGAGAGAGAGAGAGAGAACTGAGCTCCTATGTTTTTTAAAATACGAAGTTATAGGTGCTTGTAGATTTTTAGTTTTTGGATGAAGAGATGTGCGATTAAGATGATAGTGGGCCTATAGGATTTAGTGGTTGGTTGGAGGAATAGCATAATCTAATGGGTGAAATTAGTTAAAAGGATAGATCTAATAGTAGAAAATTTACAAGCACCAATTACTTGGTACTTTTATAAGCATAGTAGCCAGACTATATATATATATATACTGTCACGCCCCGGGTGTAAACCAGAACCCGGGCTCGCCAACAGATCCGCCGTGCACACAGAATTTTCCATGTACACGAAGCGCTGGTAACCTGCTCAGATATATAATATACAATAAAAGAGCACAAACAGAGCTGAACTGAAAGAACTACAAGTAATCTCAGATTGAAATAAAGTAAAAGCTGAAGTAAAAGTACAATAAACTCCCAGCTCACCATAAATATACAACCAGCTGGCCAAAGCCAGACCCAAAAGTAAACTACTGTAGTCTGAGATACAGAAAGGGAGTACAGTAAAAGTCTAGCTAATCTCTCGCTCGGGGTAGACGATCTAGCTAGTCGGCGATCCTCTTACCTCGATCTGCCGCTGAAGGCCCAGCAGCTCCCACAGTCGACTCTGCAAAACAAAGGGGGAAAAAGGACAGACAACAACAATGGGGGTGAGAACTACTAGATAAACCAGTAGCCTCCCTTAGTGGGTAAAAATCTCAAATGCTGACGCACCCACTAGGAATAAAGAGGCAAAAGGAGGAAACAGTAGTAAGCTATAAAGGCTGCTGAAAAAGGAATGCTACTACAATGCCTCTAATATGCAGTGCCAAAGATAACTGTATGCATGCAACAATGAAGCTAACAGCCCAAAGAAACCCAATCTAGACACCAGTAGAAACTGGCACTGCCTGCTCTGTCATCAATCTCATGAACTCAGTATCTCCACTGTCTGAATGACCGTGTCACGCCCCGGGGTCAGAACTGTACCCCGGGCTCGCCAACAGATCCGCCGCCCCTACAGGAAGTCCCGTAGAGACGTAGCGTCTAACCTGCAAAAAAAAGATCAACTATACTAACAGATATCAGAGCTGTAAAGAAAACTAACTATAACAAGAGGTAGAACAATCTCTCACATAAAAAATATACATAATATCCTCACCTGAATACAAGAGTCTCTCAAAAGAAATAAAAGAGTACAACTCGATCCCTCACTACAAGATCTCTCAAACATAGACACAACCAAAAAGAGCATCGGGGTACCTCTATCTCTCGCTGAAGCTGAAAGGGAAAATGGATCTATCTCGCGACTCCCTTACCTCGGTCTGTAAGAGCAGGATCAGCAACTGGCACCGCAGGAACTGGAGCTGAAGTCCCTGGGGAAAAGACACCACGACGGGTGTGAGAACTACCTCCCACAGTAGTTCTCAGTGGGTGCCGCCAACAAGCCCGACGGTCTGCCCACTAAGTCTACTAGAGGCATAAAGTAACAAAAGAAAGCAGTATGGAAAAGCTGGAAAGTAAACATCTACTGCTACTATGCCTCTATCTACAAATGCTCAAGAAATAGGACAGAAGGACGATATGCCACTACTGATACACAACTCAAGTCACCCAATCCAAACTGACTGCCGCAACGGGTCCAGTCAAACCTGCGCCTACCTACTGCTGTAGGTATGTCCGTAGCTGCCAAAACTGGCTCAGCCAGAGGGACGGTGTCCGTGACTGCCAAAACTGGCTCAGCCAGAGGGACACCAGCATCGACAAGCCGCGATAGAAGTATCAGGCCCAACTCCGGAGTGGCACTCGTGGGTAGCGACCCCACCGAGCAAAGAATCCGCGCATCTCTGTCGAGCTCAAATGTGGCTCCTGCAGGCTATGATCCAACAACTATCTCTCTCACTGGCTAAAAACCCGCACTGTCGCTGTGACCATCTATCCAGATCCCAGATCCAACATGTCACTATCACTATCTCAATGACAAACAATCTACAGACTGCTACCAACTCTACTCGGTCCCCAGACACGAGTACAATGCATCCATAGCTACTAAACCTCCCAACCCACGACTCAGGGGAAAACCACTATGTCCAGAATGACAAAAGTAACAAATGACGTGGGAGAACTTAAAGCAATGCATAATTCTCATGAAAGTGCTAAGTTAGGTTTTTCAGATTTTAAAATAGTTCATATAGATTGCAAGAGTTCCAATAAGATCATCAGAATTAGTAACTATCAATCATGGGTACTAACATACAGTTTTGCACAGATTATATAACTCATATATTATCATGCATGCACTTATACTCGTAGAATTAGAGTGCAGTCCATAGATATTGAAAGCAGGATCACCCACCTGAACACGCTAACTGTCCGGGACGGTACAGATAAACAGTCCAAAAATCGACAATTTCCCAGATCCACAGAGCAAGGAGCACAGAAAAAGTGCTCTTACAGTCCTGGGTACAACAACACTTCTCAATTATACACAATTCACACACAACAATTACTATTCCAAAATCTGCAAGCAAGGTTACTGTTCACACGAAAATTTCACCTGAAAATACTCCTCAATAAATTCTACTAAAAATATCACGACGATCCTCGCGAAGTGTAGATGTCGATAGGCTCTTGAATCGTCTGAATCCGATACCCGGAAGCGGAGATAAAATTCTGCGAAGTTGCTGCTGCCAGAAATCCAAACTGTTACAAAGGGGCGTAAAAATGTACCCCAAACCCCACAAAAGCTCATTTCTGGGAAAAATGATCAACACGGAAAACGTAGATATACCTCTCGTGCAACCGCTGTCGAAGAAATCGTCCAAAAATGAGGTCGGGGTAGCTCTGCAGGTCTCCCAGACTAAAATGCGACGGAAATGGGCCTCCAACAGTATATCGTCGCTCCGCACTACGAGGCAGAAAACGCTGTCGTCGCGGCTTCCAGAAAATCTGAAACTTCACCGGAAGATTGGCAAGAGGGAGAGGAAAAACTTTTGTAAAAGGCTCAAGAGCTAATTCCCACGAAAAAGGGTGGAAAAACCCAGCCCAACACGGCCTATTTATAGGCTCCAAAGGAAAAGGCCAAAAAAAAACAAGTTAAATGGGCTCGGGCCCAACTTTCGGGCGCCCGAAAAGTTTCGAGCGCCTACAGTGTTGGGCCCGGGCCCAACACTATTCACGCCCGAAACGCCCTGGTGCTGCCACGTGTCCACCGAACAGCAAACACCGGTGCAGGGCCACTCAGGAGCCGCCACGTGTCCCGCCGAACAGCGAACAGCGATGCAAGGCCGTTCGGTGACCGCCATGTGTCTACACACTGGGCACAGTAAGGCGGTGGCGCCCGCCAATGAGCGGGCGCCACGTGTCTCGCCCGGTTGACCCGCTGCCCGCCCGGCAGTGCGACGTGGGTCGCACGTGCGCACGCGGCCCGAGGTACCTACCGCGCGCCCGGTGCACCGCGCACGTTGCACCCGCCAATCAGGGCGTGACACGTGTCCCCTGCACCCGGTCCACGCCTTCCCCAGCAATTCCGTGGACCGCGCCGCGTGCACCGACCAACCGGTGACTGCCACGTGTCCCCCGCCTGGTCCATGCACCGCCGCGCTCCACCCGGTAGACCGCGCGCCCTGGGCCCGCCAATCAGGCGGTGCCACGTGTCCATGCGCCGGGTCTGTGCACCCCGCTGCGTAGCTCTGTGGACCGCGCATCCTGAACCGGCCAATGACAGGCCGCCACGTGGCATCCCGGCGGTCTACGGCCCCTCCCATGCACCATTTACCACTAAAAACTTCCGGGTGTTCGTTTTTGGGCATCCGGACTCCAAATTAAGCAAATAAATAGTCGTTTTCAAGCGTTTTTCCGTGCTGAATCCATCTACGACCTCTGTTTGGCCTAAATCTTTCCAGAAATTTCGGCAAACCCAGCCGAAGGCCAATACAGCAAATAGAAACACACAGGGTCCATCAGTAGCATCCGATTGATGCACTGTGGGCCAGATACACCAATACTAGGTGTTCCAACAGTGGATTCATCGGAAAAACACTGCATGGGAACTAGGGCCACTACATCCTCCCCCACTAAAAAAAGTTTCGTCCTCGAAACGAAACAGAGTAAAGACAAACGTACCTCAGCCAGAAGTCTCGAACAGAAAAGGGTAGGCATCTCGCATCTCCGTCTCAAGCTCCCAGGTAGCCTCTCGCTCCTCGTGGTTGCTCCAAAGGATCTTCACATAAGGTATTGCCCGGTTGCGCAATTCCCTCACCTCACGAGCCAGAATCCGCAACGGGCGCTCCTCGTAAACCAAGTCCTCGCCGATATCCAAGGATGCGAAGTCAATGACATGAGACGGATCGAACACATATCTCCTCAAGACCGAAACGTGGAAGACATCATGAACACCAGCCAAGCGGGGAGGTAGAGCAACTCTATAAGCCACAGGGCCTACCCTCTCAAGCACCTCAAAGGGTCCAATGAAGCGGGGACTAAGCTTCCCACGCACTCCAAACCTCCGGACCCCTTTCGAGGGCGAGACCTTTAAGAAGACATGATCACCAACCTGGAACTCAAGGTCTCGCCGCCGAACATCTGCATAACTCTTCTGGCGACTCTGGGCCGTCTCCAAGTGCCGACGAATAACACGGACCTTCTCTTCCGCCTCCAGCAGTAAATCTGGCCCCAGCGTCCTCCTCTCACCCACATCGCTCCAGTATAGGGGCGACCGACACTTGCGTCCGTACAACGCCTCAAACGGAGCCATCTGAATGCTCGCTTGAAAGTTGTTGTTGTACGCGAACTCAACCAGGGATAAGTTCGGTGCCAGCCTCCTCCAAAATCCATGACGCACGCACGCAACATATCCTCAAGCGTTTGAATGGTGCGCTCTGACTGACCGTCTGTCTGTGGGTGGAATGCCGTGCTGAATTTAAGCTGAGTACCCATGGCTGACTGTAAGCTCCCCCAAAACCGTGACACGAACCTCGGATCTCGATCTGAAACAATGGAAGCTGGTACTCCGTGCAGCCACACGATCTCATCCAAATATAGCTGTGCCAGGCGCTCCAAGGACCAAGTCATCTGTACAGGCAGGAAATGTGCTGACTTGGTAAGTCTATCAACAATCACCCAAACTGCGTCGGCTCCACTCTGTGATCTCGGTAGCCCAGTCACGAAATCCATGGTGATGTGGTCCCACTTCCATTCGGGAATTGGAAGGCTCTGCAACTTGCCAGCAGGAACACGGTGCTCTGCCTTCACTTGCTGGCAAGTTAAGCACTGAGCAACAAACCTCCCAATATCCCGCTTCATCCCCGACCACCAAAAGTGTGCCCTGAGGTCCTTATACATCTTAGTAACCCTAGGATGGATGGTATAAGGTGTATGATGGGCCTCTCTCAATATCTGATCTCTAATCTCCAAATCCGATGGCACACAAACTCGGTCCCTGTACCGTAGTACTCCCGAGCTGTCCACTGAGAAATCCCCTCTCTGATCTGTCTGAATCTGTGCCCTGATCCTCTCCAAGTGGGGGTCCTCACTCTGCGTCTCCCTGATCCTGTCCAGCAGAGTGGGTTGCAAGACCATAGTCATAAGTCTCACAGAGACCCCAGGGGATACTACCTCAATCTGAAGTCGCCTCATCTGCTCTATCAGCTGCGCCTGCTGGGTAATCATCAATGTAGTGACCCGACCCTTCGGGGTATTTTCGAACTCACATGTAATCGCTTAGGCCTTAAGCGAAATAAAATTTATTTAATTTTGAAAAGTCGGCCGGTCAGGGTGTGTGTATTTTCCTGCGATAGAGCGCGAAAAGCGATGACCGACGGCGTGATCGGATTCGAAATCCGATACCGGGATCTCCCGGAACGGGACCCTTAGCGATGCGGTAGTTAGTCACGCATCGGAAACCGTGCAAAATATCTTGCACCCGTAATAGATAAGGTGGGTTATCTCGTAAGGATAATTAATTAATTAATTAATTATCCGGTGACGAAATTTAAATCCTCCTACGTACGAATTAATTAAGGGATTTAAATTGGTGGGATTCTTATCTCGTGATTAGATAAGAGATAAAAATCAGGATATTTTATTAAGGGATTTAAATTGGTGGGATTTTATCTCGTGGATTGGATAAGAGATAAAGTCCGGATATTTAAGTTGGGAATTTGATTTCCCTTGATTATTTAATAAAGGTGGTTAAATAATCGGCGACTGGGATTTGGATATTAAAGATTCAAATATCCGGGTAATTTGAATCCAATTGGGAATTTGATTCCCCAAGATTAATTGATAAAGGTAATCAAATAATCGGTGGTCAGGATTTAAAGGTGAGAAATATCCCGTCAGTCGGATATTTTCTTGAGAAACAGAAACGGGGAATTATGGGTTTCCTACGTACGTAAATAAAGAAATCAAACGATTAAATATGGGGATCGACGGTGAGGATAATAATCAAACAATTAACTAATAGGGTTATCGGTAGGGATTAATTAATTAACGAATTAATTAATCAGAGTCAAAACACCCGAAAGGGGTTTTTGACGGTGCGGACTTACAAATTGGATATATCCATAACAGGGATTATTTATTTCCCCGCTCACCGAGCGAAACCCTATTTCGATTTTCCGCCTCCTCAAACCCTCCTCTTTCGTACGTGCCGAAACCCCAACCGGAGGAAAGGAGAAGGAAAAAGGGGAGGAGCCGATCGCCCCAAACGCCGACCCGAAGGCAAAAAGTGAGACCGGGCGACCTTCCCAACGATCCTCGGTGAGCAAATAATTTTTAGAAAATTATTTGGATTTTTCCTATCTATTTTTGTTGTTAGTTCTGGACTCCCCCGTCGTCCCCGCCACCGACGCCGTCCCCGTCGTCGCGACGCGGACGGCAAGGGCGGGAAGGACCCGGACGGCGAAGGCGGAGGAGGACCGCGAACGGCGTAGGTAAAATATAATAAAATAAAAATAAAAATCGCGAACGGTGAAGGCGCGACGGGACCGCGCGAGCGCCGCGCGGGCAAACCCGCGCGCGGCGCCGCGCGGGCAACCCGCGCGGGCGCCGCGCGGGGCGGCCCCGCCGCGCGGGCCGCCGCGCGGGCGACCCGCGCGGGCGCCGCGCGGGCCGTGCCCGCGCGGGCGCGCGGGGCGCCGCGCGGGCCCGCGCGCCGCGCGGGGCGCCGCGCGGGCCCGCCCGCGCGGGCCGCGCGGGCTTGCACCCGCGCGGGCGCCGCGCGGGGCGCCGCGCGGGCCCGCACCCGCGCGGGCGCCGCGCGGGGCTCCGCCCGCGCGGGCGCCGCGCGGGCGCCGCTCGGGCACCGCCCGCGGAGCCCGCCGCGCGGGTTCGAGCCGCGCGGGGCTCCGACGGGCGGCGACGGCGGTGCGGGTTGTAGTCCGGTTTGACCATCGAACGATGCCGGACAAATTCCGTCAAATTGTAAGGTGGGGGTTTTTCTGTTTTAAGGTGTTAGTGTGTGTTTTGACCATAGTTTATCTGTGCGGACTTTTCTTAGGTCCGGGTACACAGCGGGAGAGCGCGAAGGACATTGGTGTTCCGATTTCTCTCCAATAAGGTGGGTACGGTTGCGATGAGTGCAACCGGTGCTGTAAGTGCATCTATCATCATTAAAAGTACTCCTTAATTTACCTAACAAAGTAGATGAATAGTTTAACCTTTCAATTGTTGTTAATTATCTAATAATTGTGCGGCTGCGGTCGCGGTGCCCAGTACACGCCAATCTTGGCGATCCGGTTTCGGATGCTGCACGTACACAGGCGGATTGGCCTCCGCATGGGTGTACTTTTCCGGAAAAGTGGTCCTTTATGACCCGTGTGCCCCGTAAAGGTAATGGTGCAAGCGGGGACCTCTTCGCGCCAGCTGAGGTGTCACACCAGCACCGCGAGTGAGAGGTAAAAGCATCAAGTAGGTGTTTGTGCACGAGGGGGGGACTTTAGTCTCCCCGACAAGTGGTCTGGGAATGGTGCCCAGGGTAAATTAATGTGCAAGTGTTTAACGAAAGGTTATGGCGTAATCGGCGCGTTCGTATGTTTTATCCCTTTTGATATTGTTACACATCTACTTTGTTTGTCACTGACTTTACCCACTCCGTGACAGGTATTCCTAGGTGCGTTAGCCGGGATGGCGGTGGGACTGCGTCGTGAGGATCGTAGTCGGACTCTTGGTTATCGTATTTATGACTCATTTCCCTTTATACTATTTCTAGTTGCTTGTGGATCACCTTATATGTGGATATGTTTTAGTTAGCTCTGTGGATGAGGTGTAGTTTTCTGTGATGATCCTTTCAGTAGTGTTTACATGGCGGCATATTTTATGATAAGATAAAGGTTGCGAAAATGTTTTCTCAAAAAGGAAGTGCCGTGTGGGCACGGGTTTTACAACTCTGGTTTTATCTTTTCCAAACTTTGACGCCGCTTAAATGACGTGCATTAATTAAACGATTAAACTCTGAATATGATGTATGTCTACTGCATGGTTGTTGGTTGGTGTGTGATGTATGATGTTTATGAATGATTTATATGTTGTAGTGAGACGCCGTACATATACGAAGGAGACTCTGTCCGTGGACGGAGTGAATTCGTGTATGTGGCGGTCTGGCACGCACCGGGGTGAAGTATATGCCACCTTATTAAAAGAAAAAAAAAAATATAGACACGTTTTTCCGCTTCAAAAGACTCAAAAACCCCCGGGGGCGTGACAGATTAAATGGTATCAGAGAAAATACAACCACAACCATAGTAGACATAGTTTACATCCACAGTGCAAGGTGCCACAAGCAAATTGGAAATGAGATAACCAAGGTGTAGGGGTAGTACGTGAGAGTACGGGAAAACGGGAACGTAATATAGGCGTAGTTGTGAAACGGTGGACTAGGGTTGTGACCATAGGGTTGACATGGTTTCTTTGGTGACAGCAAGCAATGGCACGGACCAGGTCGTCTACTGAAAATGCAGACGTGGACGGAGCGGCCATGGCCGCCGCAGAAAACCAGACTCTCCGGCAACAGCTGCGGGACATGGCCGGGCAGTTAGCAACGCTGACGGAGCAGGTTCGTCAGCTGACGCAACGACAGGCTACCGCAGCCACCGAACGTCAACCAACCCCTCCGCCCGAAACCACGGCGCCCACTACGGGGCCCCACGGGGCGGGCGTCACGACGACGGAGCAGCCCCCAGCCCCAAGGGAAGTGCCCACCCCAACGACTTCGGGGCCCGTGTTGGGAATGGCAACGGGGGAGGCAGGGATGACCCCTACTCCTGGGGGATCCGCCACCGCAGGAGGAGCCGCGGAGCGGCAAGCGACGCGGGAGAAGATCAGGACGAATCTGGCCGCGTTCAAGAAGCATGACCCACCCACCTTCGAGGGAGAAACGACCGACCCGTGGGTCGTTGAGAAGTGGGTGGATACCATGGAAAAGCTTTTCGAGGATTTAATGATGGATGAACAAGAGCGGGTTCCACTGGCTGTCCACTTTTTGGAAGGGAACGCTCGCATCTGGTGGAAGACGGTGCGCCCGGACCCCGCCTCCAACGATCCGCTGCCGACATGGTCGGCCTTTAGAGAAGAGCTCTTTGGCGCGTTCTTCTCCGATAGCGTCAAGCGGCAACTGGAGGACGATTTGAAGAACATTAGGCAGGGAAGCCGCTCGGTCGTGGAGTATCAAAGGGAGTTTGTGAGGTTGGTCAATTGTGTCCCGTTCGCCATACGGGACGAACCTCACAAGGCCCGTCTCTTCGTTGACGGACTGCGAAGTGACATCTTCGAGATGGTGCAGGCAGCGGACCTACGCACATTCCGAGAGGTGGTGGACAGAGCCACCATCGTGGAGCGGGGGTTCGCTATAACTCGAGCTCGACGTGAGGGGTCGGAGAATAACCGGGAAAAGAAGCGAACTCAGACTTACCCGGGAGGGGGCCCTCCTGGCGGGAGCCGACCCCCGAAATATCCTAAGACGCAACAGGGAAACAGGAGTGCGCCGGCCGGGAAGCCTCGACCGACCACCAAGCCGTGCGTTATTTGCGGAGGGCCGCATCCGGTGACGGAATGTCCCAAGAAACAAGATCACTGCTACCGCTGCGGCAAACAGGGACATCTTCGATACAACTGTCCCCTGAACCCTGGAGCGGCCTCTTCCGCAGCATCCACTCCAACGGCACAGGCACCAGGGCGGGGTAGAGCCCCTACGGGAGCCTCTTTACACCCACCGGCGCCAAAAACAGGAGGGGAGTCGCGGTCGCAACCCGGAGGGAGACTCTACACCATGGACCAGCACGGGGCGGTACCGCCAGAGGAAGTGGTAGCAGGTATTACCTCCGTCTCAAACTTTCGAGCTCGAACTCTGTTTGACACCGGGGCGACTCGCTCCTTTATTTCCCGTTCCTTTGCGCAAACTCATCAGTTAGAAAGTAGTCCTTTGGATGTCTTAATGACCGTCCAGACCCCTGGGGGGCCCATCACGGCAACTGGCCTAGTAACCTCATGTCCAATAAGGCTGGGAAGGTTGTCGTGCCCCTGGGATCTGGTAGTCATACCGTTAAAAGAATACGACGTGGTCTTGGGCATGGACTGGCTCGCCGAGTATCAGGCGGTCATCGACTGCGAGAAGCGACAGGTGCAACTACAGAAGCCGGGGTTCCCAGAAAACGTGTACTTGGCGTGCAAGAGCACGTCCTTTCTAGCCGTCATCTCCGCGTCACGGGCTAGGAAATTGATGGAGGGCGGGTGCGTGGCCTATCTAGCCTCGGTAGATCTAGCCACCCGACCCGTCCCCTCACCCACGGAAATTCCCGTAGTAAGGAATTCCCGGATGTGTTCCCGGCAGAGCTTCCCGGAATGCCGCCGGAACGAGAGGTTGACTTCCCAATTGAACTTCTCCCCGGCACCAAGCCCATCACCAAGGCACCGTATCGGATGGCCTTTGCGGAGCTGAAGGAACTCAAGGCACAGTTGGAGGACCTTCTGGACAAAGGATTCATCAGACCAAGCGCGTCACCCTGGGGCGCGCCCGTCCTGTTTGTGAGGAAGAAGGACGGAAGTCTCCGATTGTGTATCGATTACCGGGAGATAAATAAGGTGACGATCAAGAATAAGTACCCCCTTCCAAGGATCGATGACCTCTTCGACCAGTTACGGGGGGCGACGGTGTTCTCAAAGATCGACCTGCAGTCGGGTTATCATCAGGTCCGAGTCAAGGGGGAAGACATCCCCAAAACGGCCTTCCGTACTCGCTATGGCCATTACGAGTTTACGGTAATGCCATTCGGGCTCACTAATGCCCCGGCGGTGTTTATGGATATGATGAACAGGGTATTCAAACCCTTCCTGGACCTATTCGTGGTGGTCTTCATTGATGATATCCTCATCTACTCCCGTACCGATGAGGAACATGAAGAACACCTGCGCACAGTCCTCCAGACCCTTCGGGAACAGAAACTCTACGCCAAACTCAAAAAGTGTGAGTTTTGGCTCCGTGAGGTCGGTTTCTTGGGGCATGTGATCTCGGCGGCTGGAGTCGCGGTGGACCCAAAGAAGATAGATTCGGTGACGGACTGGCCCCAACCGACGACGGTGACGGAGATTCGGAGCTTCCTGGGATTAGCCGGGTACTACCGGCGCTTTGTGGAGGGCTTCTCCAAGATAGCCACCCCCTTAACCCGCTTGACGAAAAAGGGGGAGAAGTTTGCCTGGACGGACAAGTGTCAAAGAAGCTTCGAAGAGCTCAAGGACAGGTTGACGCGAGCCCCGATCCTCGCCCTGCCAGAGCCTGGGGAGGACTATGAAGTTTATTGCGACGCATCGCGAAATGGATTGGGTGGAGTACTCATGCAACGGGGAAAGGTTATAGCCTATGCATCTAGGCAGCTCAAGGAGTACGAGCGGAACTACCCCGTGCATGATTTGGAACTCGCAGCGGTGGTGTTTGTGCTCAAGCTCTGGAGGCACTACCTGTACGGGGCACACTGTAATGTGTACTCAGATCATAAGAGCCTCAAGTACCTTTTCACCCAAAGGGAGCTAAATCTGCGACAAAGACGGTGGCTTGAGCTGTTAAAGGATTACGATCTGACGATCCACTATCACCCGGGGAAGGCCAACGTGGTGGCCGACGCCCTGAGTCGCAGAGGACAGGCCGCGGAGGCCGATGTAAGCGCAATTACACAGCAGGATAGTCTAGTTGCGGAGTTCTCGCGATTGAGACTAGAAGTGGTACCTGCGGGGACAGTCGCCCAACTTCTGACGCTGGTAGTCAGACCTACTCTGCTGGACAGGATTCTCGAGGGCCAATCGACTGATGGTCAGCTCCAGCTGGTACGGAGTAGAATAACCGCCAACCAGGAAGGTGATTTCGTGGTGAGCTCCGACGATGCAATACGTTTTCGCGGACGAATCTGCGTACCGGACCTGCCGGAACTCAAGGAAGAAATCCTACGGGAGGCGCACACTGCCCCGTATGCGGCGCATCCCGGAGGAACCAAGATGTACAAGGACGTCAAGCAAACCTTCTGGTGGCCCAAAATGAAGGAGGACGTGACCCGATTCGTGGCTCACTGCTTAGTGTGCCAACGGGTAAAGGCCGAACATCAACGGCCGGCGGGAAAATTGCAACCTTTACCGGTACCCGAGTGGAAATGGGACATGATCACCATGGATTTTGTGACCGGTTTTCCGCGGTCGCCGCAGGGACACGATGCGATATGGGTGGTCGTGGACCGTTTGACGAAATCGGCCCACTTTTTGCCCATACACACGACGTGGACCCGGGAACGACTGGCGCAAACGTACCTCGATGAGATAGTGAGGTTGCACGGTGTACCGACATCCATCACGTCGGACAGAGACACGCGTTTTGTGTCGAACTTTTGGCGAAGTTTGCAACAAGCGATGGGGACCAAGTTGCACTTCAGCACAGCTTTTCATCCGCAAACCGATGGGCAATCGGAGCGGGTGATACAGATCGTGGAAGACATGCTTCGAGCGTGCGTTCTGGACTTGGGCGAAGGGTGGGCACGGTGTCTGCCCCTGGTGGAATTTGCCTACAACAACAGTTACCAGGCCAGTATTCAGATGGCGCCGTACGAGGCCCTGTACGGGCGCCGCTGTCGGTCTCCGATTTGTTGGGATGACTTAGGTGAGCGAAAGTTTCTGGGCCCAGATCTAGTGGAGGAGACCGAAGCGAAGGTGCGTTTGATTAAACAAAGGCTGCTGACCGCCCAAAGCAGACAGAAGAGTTATGCAGATAACAGACGCCGAGATTTAGAGTTCATGGTGGGCGAGCATGTTCTGCTCCGGGTTTCACCCTCCAAAGGGAACCGACGCTTCGGCATTAAGGGGAAGTTGAGCCCCAGATACGTGGGGCCGTTCGAGATTCTGGAGCGCGTGGGACCGGTGGCGTACCGGTTGGCCCTGCCCCCGAACCTCGAACGAGTCCACAACGTGTTCCACGTTTCGATGCTCCGGAAGTACCTGGCAGACCCCTCTCATGCCTTGGACGCCTCCACCATTGAGCTACGCGAGGACTTGAGCGTCGAGGAGACACCGGTGCGGATTTTGGCGAGAGAGGACAAGAAGCTACGCAACCGAACGATCCCCTATGTGAAAGTCCAGTGGAGCAACCACGAAGAGCGCGAGGCGACGTGGGAACTGGAATCAAAGATGAAGGAATGTTTTCCCGAATTGATTAAGTGAGGTTTGAGTTTAAGTTTCGGGACGAAACTTTTTATAAAGTGTGAGTGGTGTAGTGACCCGACCCTTCGGGGTATTTTCGAACTCACATGTAATCGCTTAGGCCTTAAGCGAAATAAAATTTATTTAATTTTGAAAAGTCGGCCGGGCAGGGTGTGTGTATTTTCCTGCGATAGAGCGCGAAAAGCGATGACCGACGGCGTGATCGGATTCGAAATCCGATACCGGGATCTCCCGGAACGGGACCCTTAGCGATGCGGTAGTTAGTCACGCATCGGAAACCGTGCAAAATATCTTGCACCCGTAATAGATAAGGTGGGTTATCTCGTAAGGATAATTAATTAATTAATTAATTATCCGGTGACGGAATTTAAATCCTCCTACGTACGAATTAATTAAGGGATTTAAATTGGTGGGATTCTTATCTCGTGATTAGATAAGAGATAAAAATCAGGATATTTTATTAAGGGATTTAAATTGGTGGGATTTTATCTCGTGGATTGGATAAGAGATAAAGTCCGGATATTTAAGTTGGGAATTTGATTTCCCTTGATTATTTAATAAAGGTGGTTAAATAATCGGCGACTGGGATTTGGATATTAAAGATTCAAATATCCGGGTAATTTGAATCCAATTGGGAATTTGATTCCCCAAGATTAATTGATAAAGGTAATCAAATAATCGGTGGTCAGGATTTAAAGGTGAGAAATATCCCGTCAGTCGGATATTTTCTTGAGAAACAGAAACGGGGAATTATGGGTTTCCTACGTACGTAAATAAAGAAATCAAACGATTAAATATGGGGATCGACGGTGAGGATAATAATCAAACAATTAACTAATAGGGTTATCGGTAGGGATTAATTAATTAACGAATTAATTAATCAGAGTCAAAACACCCGAAAGGGGTTTTTGACGGTGCGGACTTACAAATTGGATATATCCATAACAGGGATTATTTATTTCCCCGCTCACCGAGCGAAACCCTATTTCGATTTTCCGCCTCCTCAAACCCTCCTCTTTCGTACGTGCCGAAACCCCAACCGGAGGAAAGGAGAAGGAAAAAGGGGAGGAGCCGATCGCCCCAAACGCCGACCCGAAGGCAAAAAGTGAGACCGGGCGACCTTCCCAACGATCCTCGGTGAGCAAATAATTTTTAGAAAATTATTTGGATTTTTCCTATCTATTTTTGTTGTTAGTTCTGGACTCCCCCGTCGTCCCCGCCACCGACGCCGTCCCCGTCGTCGCGACGCGGACGGCAAGGGCGGGAAGGACCCGGACGGCGAAGGCGGAGGAGGACCGCGAACGGCGTAGGTAAAATATAATAAAATAAAAAAAAAATCGCGAACGGTGAAGGCGCGACGGGACCGCGCGAGCGCCGCGCGGGCAAACCCGCGCGCGGCGCCGCGCGGGCAACCCGCGCGGGCGCCGCGCGGGGCGGCCCCGCCGCGCGGGCCGCCGCGCGGGCGACCCCGCGGGCGCCGCGCGGGCCGTGCCCGTGCGGGCGCCCGCGGGGCGCCGCGCGGGCCCGCGCCCGCGCGGCACCGCGCGGGCACCGCGCGGTGCGCCGCGCGGGGCCCCACCCGCGCGGGCACCCGCGCGGGCCCGCGTCCGCGCGGGCGCGCGCGGGGCTCCGCCCGCGCGGGCACCGCGCGGCTTGCACCCGCGCGCGCCGCGCCGCGCGGGCGCCGCGCGGGGCCCGCACCCGCGCGGGCGGCGCGCGCGGGCGCCGCTCGGGCACCGCCCGCGGAGCCCGCCGCGCGGGTTCGAGCCGCGCGGGGCTCCGACGGGCGGCGACGGCGGTGCGGGTTGTAGTCCGGTTTGACCATCGAACGATGCCGGACAAATTCCGTCAAATTGTAAGGTGGGGGTTTTTCTGTTTTAAGGTGTTAGTGTGTGTTTTGACCATAGTTTATCTGTGCGGACTTTTCTTAGGTCCGGGTACACAGCGGGAGAGCGCGAAGGACATTGGTGTTCCGATTTCTCTCCAATAAGGTGGGTACGGTTGCGATGAGTGCAACCGGTGCTGTAAGTGCATCTATCATCATTAAAAGTACTCCTTAATTTACCTAACAAAGTAGATGAATAGTTTAACCTTTCAATTGTTGTTAATTATCTAATAATTGTGCGGCTGCGGTCGCGGTGCCCAGTACACGCCAATCTTGGCGATCCGGTTTCGGATGCTGCACGTACACAGGCGGATTGGCCTCCGCATGGGTGTACTTTTCCGGAAAAGTGGTCCTTTATGACCCGTGTGCCCCGTAAAGGTAATGGTGCAAGCGGGGACCTCTTCGCGCCAGCTGAGGTGTCACACCAGCACCGCGAGTGAGAGGTAAAAGCATCAAGTAGGTGTTTGTGCACGAGGGGGGGACTTTAGTCTCCCCGACAAGTGGTCTGGGAATGGTGCCCAGGGTAAATTAATGTGCAAGTGTTTAACGAAAGGTTATGGCGTAATCGGCGCGTTCGTATGTTTTATCCCTTTTGATATTGTTACACATCTACTTTGTTTGTCACTGACTTTACCCACTCCGTGACAGGTATTCCTAGGTGCGTTAGCCGGGATGGCGGTGGGACTGCGTCGTGAGGATCGTAGTCGGACTCTTGGTTATCGTATTTATGACTCATTTCCCTTTATACTATTTCTAGTTGCTTGTGGATCACCTTATATGTGGATATGTTTTAGTTAGCTCTGTGGATGAGGTGTAGTTTTCTGTGATGATCCTTTCAGTAGTGTTTACATGGCGGCATATTTTATGATAAGATAAAGGTTGCGAAAATGTTTTCTCAAAAAGGAAGTGCCGTGTGGGCACGGGTTTTACAACTCTGGTTTTATCTTTTCCAAACTTTGACGCCGCTTAAATGACGTGCATTAATTAAACGATTAAACTCTGAATATGATGTATGTCTACTGCATGGTTGTTGGTTGGTGTGTGATGTATGATGTTTATGAATGATTTATATGTTGTAGTGAGACGCCGTACATATACGAAGGAGACTCTGTCCGTGGACGGAGTGAATTCGTGTATGTGGCGGTCTGGCACGCACCGGGGTGAAGTATATGCCACCTTATTAAAAGAAAAAAAAAAAATATAGACACGTTTTTCCGCTTCAAAAGACTCAAAAACCCCCGGGGGCGTGACAATCAAACTCCTCCGGCTCAAAGCATCTGCCACCACATTGGCCTTGCCGGGGTGATAAAGGATACTCAGATCGTAATCCTTTAACAACTCCAACCACCGGCGTTGCCTAAGGTTCAGCTCCTTTTCGGTGAACAGATACTTTAAGCTCTTATGATCTGTATAAATCTCACAATGCTCACCATAGAGGTAATGCCGCCACAGCTTCAGTGCAAAAACAACAGCTGCAAGCTCTAAGTCATGTGTAGGGTAATTCTTCTCGTAATCCTTTAATTGCCGTGAAGCATAGGCAATTACCCTACCATGCTGCATCAAGACGCAACCCAGACCGCTGTGCGAGGCGTCACTGTAGATCACGAACCCTCTCCCAACCGGCAGTGCAAGAACAGGTGCGGAGATCAATCTTCTCTTCAGTTCCTCGAAACTCTGCTGACACTGCTCGGTCCAAACGACCTCGTCCCCTTCCTCGTCAAACTGGTCAGGGAGTAGAGAGCTTCGCAAAGCCCTCCACGAACCGACGATAATAACGGCTAGGCCCAAGAAACTCCGTACCTCAGTAACCGTCGTCGGCCTCGGCCAATCCCAAACTGTGTCAATCTTCGTCGGGTCGACCGCTACTCCAGCGGTGAAACAATGTGGCCCAAGAAAGCAACCTCCCGAAGCCAAACTCGCACTTTTTTAAGCTTGGCATACAGCTTCTTATCACGTAGAAGCTGCAGCACTATCCTCAAGTGCTCCTCGTGCTCCTCATCGCTCCGGGAGTAAATCAGGATGTCATCAATGAACACAACCACAAATCGATCCAAGTACGGCTGAAAAACCCGGTTCATCAGATCCATGAATGCAGCTGGGGCATTTGTCAAACGAACGGCATAACCGTAAACTCGTAATGTCCATACCGGGATCTAAACGCCGTCTTGGGGATGTCCTTGGCCCTCACCCTCAGCTGGTGGTAAACCTGACTGGAGATCAATCATCGAAAACACGGAGGCTCCCTGTAGCTGATCAAACAAGTCATCAATCCGTGGCAGAGGATACTTATTCCGGATGGTCACTTTGTTCAATTCCCGGTAGTCCACACATAAGCGAAGTGTCCCATCCTTCTTCTTCACGAACAAAATAGGCGCTCCCCACGGCGAAACACTGGGACGAATGAAGCCTCTGTCCAATAGATCCTGTAGCTGGGCCTTCAACTCTCTCAGCTCAGCAGGCGCCATCCTGTAAGGTGCCTTCGAGATTGGTGCGGTTCCGGGTACCACATCAATCACGAACTCAATCTCCCTCTCTGGCGGCATGGTCGACAGCTTTGGGGAAACACATCGGGAAACTCGCGGACTACTGGAATATCCTCGAGTCCCTGTGCCGCCGTAGGCACCTCAACAATCGTCGCCAGAAATGCGGTGCATCCCCTACTCATCAACCGCCTGGCCCTCGCCGAAGAAATGTCAGGCGAACAAGGAACTCTGACAGCCCCGGAAGACAAACACCTCCTGCCCCGGCTCACGAAGAGTAAGAGTCCTCTCGCGGCAATCATGGTGGCATAATATCTCGACAACCAATCCATCCCCAGTACCACATCGAAATCCTGGAGCTGTCGTAAAACAAGCAAGTCGGCCGGCAGAATCCAGGATCCCAACTGTACGGGGCAATCACTACAGTACTCGTCGACATGCAGGACATAATCCGGTATCTGAACCTCTAATGCATGAGATAAAGAAGCTACTGCTAAACCATGCAGGATGCGAATGATCTACTGATGAATGAATGAGAAGCACCGGTATCGAAAAGAGCCCGAGCACGGACTACTGAGATCAGAATAATATCTGCGACGACCTGCTCTGCTGCTGAAGCGTCCTTAACCTGAGCGGCATATACACGACCGCTCGGTGCCGGGGGACGTCGCTCTGGCTGTCGAGAAGAAGAGGAGGCAAAATCTGGCCTGCTGTAAGCTGCAGAAGGACCGGCTGGCTGGTAAGGAACGGATGGTGCTGATGCTGATGAAGGAGCTGGATGACCGGCCCTGGAACATGCGCTCGCAATATGGCCGGCCTGCCCGCAGCGAAAACACCGGCCCTGTCTCTGGCGGGCACTGAGTCGGCGGATGGGGGCCTCCACAGATAATGCATCAATCCGAACGCTGCTGGCGAGAAGTCTGCTGAGATGACTGCTGCTGTCGCTGTGATGATCCGGACTCCCGCAGGAACTGTACAACATTAAACAGTGACTGTGGTGAGCTTGTTCGGTGAATCAGAGCTTGTAGATTTGAAATTGGATATTTAATATAGACTCTGCGCGGAAATCGCGGAGCAAATGGAATTTTTCGGGAGCTTTCGGCAAAATTTCGGATTAGAATTTGGCAAAACGGATGGCGGATTTGGACTCAGCGCGCGAAAACGGTCAAAACGGTATATTTACTTTAATTTTTCGGCACAATTACTGTTCATGCCGGAATTACTGTTCCGGCCGCCGGAATTACTGTCCGGCGGCC
The DNA here is from genome assembly GCA_029168755.2 of Tillandsia fasciculata. Taxonomy (NCBI): domain Eukaryota; kingdom Viridiplantae; phylum Streptophyta; class Magnoliopsida; order Poales; family Bromeliaceae; genus Tillandsia; species Tillandsia fasciculata. The sequence goes on along the minus strand of JAQOTM010000193.1, from coordinate 276,372 downwards.
GGGCGGCGCGGCGGGCGGCGGCGGGCAGCGGCGCAACGGCGGGGCAGCGGCGGAGCGCGGAGGAGCGCGGCGCGGGCAGGCGCGGGCATCGCGGCAGGCGCGGGCAGGCGCGGGCAGGGGGCTCGGGTGCGCGGTCCACGACATGGCGTGCACCGGGAGCACCGAGAACCTCCGTGCCACGTGGCGCTCCCCATTGGCCAGCGGCTTCTAGAAGGCACGTGGCGGCTGACACGTGGCGCACCCTGATGGCCGACATCTTCCGGAAGACCCGGAGCGCGGACCGGTCGTACACCACGTGGGACACGTGGCGATTTTTCATTGGGCTTTGCACCGGCTTTCCCTGTTATGTGGACACGTGGCGCGTTCTGACGCGGTCAATTTGGCTGTTTCCTGTTCGGATCTGATCCCGTGTGGAGCTTTGGCCCATTATAAATAGCTCCCGAGGTTGCGCCGGGACCTCTTTCAACTGGTTTCGCTCGCGTAGGTTGCAGACCTTGGAAGCCTCGATGGAGCAGGCACTCTATGTTGAGTGCGAGAAGTAGTGATGGGAGAGGTAACTCCGGCTCCCACAGTGATTTCGGGGGGCGAAGCGCCCGGCATCGACGGATGAAGGGCAATCGAGCTGCCAGGAACCCCCGAAACTTCCACGATTCCATCCTCCCGGGTCGTGAGTTTCAGGGGACACCAAAGATTAGGTGAACCCCGTCAGTCACACAGCAGCAACAGGAATCCCACACAACAGATACGGAGACAACAAACAGTGGCATCCACAACTTCGCGACAAAGACATATGTATATTCTGTGGAGGACCTCATTTGTCGCACACCTGTGACCTGAGGTGGGGGTCGTTTGTTATAAAGTGGACAATCAGGCCACATCGAGCTTCATGCCCCCTTTCGACCTCAGCGGCACCTTCTTACGTTTCGGCTTCCCTTCGTATCTCATCAGCGGTCGTCAGCTCAGCGGCCTTATGCTCCGGCGAGTGAATCACCATCTTTTTACCCTGCTGATCACCAGCCACCAGCTCAAGCAGCGGTCGGATTTATGCCGCTCAGGGGAAGGACTTTGCAGCAGCCGACCATGTGGTGGCAGGTATTATTATTGTTTTGCTTTTTTGGCATTAGACTTTGCATTGTATTGCATTGGAGCATTCTAAGATGTGTCAGGAGTGCATTTACCTCATTGCATGGGTAGGGGTAGGACGGTCACCTTACGCACGGGAGGTACGTATTTCCGATCTTTTAGCATGAAGGAGTGTCGCTAGTCCTGCCCGGTGCAGATGAGTCTTAGACCTGATAGTCATGACTCAGCTGCGGGACTTGATTGTGGTACATAGATGAACTGGCTGGCTCAGTACTCTTTTCGCGGCAGTTGGTTGCGCTGCGAGGACAGTCTGTTGGGGAGCCAGGCCAGGAGAGATCCGTGTACTAGAAGTGTCGGTGGGCTTTCTTTGCCTCCGTAGTTTTGACTTCGCTGGCAAGGCGAACGATTCGCTTTAGGTGCGTAACCTTTTCGGCTGGCATAGTTTTAGGGATGATTGGACGCCTACCCACCCCTACTTATTTGAGACATTGGACAGAGGATTGTTGTTTAGTTTAGTCTTGTTTCGAGGACGAAACTCTTCTTAGTGAGGGAGGATGTGATGATCCAGACTCCCGCAGGAACTGTGCAACATTAAACAGTGACTGTGGGGAGCTTATTCGGTGAAATAGAGCTTGTAGAATTGAAATTGGAAATTTAAAATAGACTCTGCGCGAAAATCAGAGCAAATAGGATTTTTCGGGAGCTTTCGGCAAAATTTCGGATGAGAATTTGGCGAAACGGACGGCGGATTTGGACTCAGCGCGTGAAAACGATCAAAATGGTGTATTCACTTTATTTTTTCGGCACATCGGCACTGTTCACCGGAACAGTAACCCGGCCGGCCGGAATTACTGTTCCGGCGGGCGGCGGCGACCGGCGGGTGGCGGCGCACGGCGGCGGGCAGCTGTGCAGCGGCGGCACAGCAGCGGAGTGCGGAGGCGCGCGGCGCGGGCAGGCGCGGGCAGGTGCGGGGTGCGCGGTCCATGAGCTGGGCGTGCACCGGGTGCACGGAATTTCTGGGGTGCCACGTGGCGTTCTCCAATTGGGTGGCCGGCTTCTAGAAGGCATGTGGGAGGGTGACACGTGGCGCTCCCCTATTGGCTGACAGGATCCGGAAAACCCGGAGCGCGGAGCAACCACGTGCACCACGTGGACACGTGGCGAATTCTGATTGGCCCTTGCACCGCTGTTTCCTGTTTTGTGGACACATGGCGCGTTTTGGTTGGCCTGTTTCGGTGTTTCCTGTTCGGATCCGGTCCTGTGTGGAGCCCCAGCCCATTATAAATAGCATCCCCCTCACCCCCTCTCATTCCACCTCGGGTTGCGGGCTGTAGAGAGAGAAACAGAGAAAGTGCCATATACAAAAGTTGTTCCTCTCTCTCTCTTCTCTCTCTCCTCAAAATTCCAGAATTTCTGGAGTTACAGTTAGTGAGTTATCTGCGACGCGGCGCACTGCGACGGTTTTCTTTTTAGGCCCATTTCCCGTCGCAGTTCCGTCGGAAATTCCCTGTGTGCTAACCAGGAGGAATTTTTGGACAATTTTCGCGACAGCGCGTTCCTAAGAGGTAAGGCTTCGATTTCCGTGTTGAGCACTTTGCTCCATTTCGCATTTTTGGCATGTTTCCCGAGGCCTCTTTGACCCCCCTTTTTGCTGTGGAAATTTCTGGACAGCGTCAACTTCTCCGATTTTTATCTTGGCGTAGGAGCATCAGATCGAGGCGTTTAAAGAGTCGATTTTGATCTACTCTTCGCGAGGAACGCAACCGTAATTTTTCTGGATTTTCCTGAGCACTTTATAGAGGTGAAAAACTCCTCTTTTCTCGTGCTGTTTGAAAAACAGCAAATATTGTACTTTTGGGACTTATATTGAACAGCTGTGCGCTGATTTGCAGGATTTGACGACTGCAGACAACCAGGAGACTACCTGGGGTGTGGTTTGAGCTGTTCGAGGTGGGCGGTTGTTGCTTACCTCATTTTTGACAAGCTCACTGGGATTACTGGAACTCCCCTAAAATTCAATTGTTGAGAATTGCTGGGACAAACTAACAGGACAAACTAACAAGACAAACTAACAGGACAATTGATGAGAACCATTGGGACAAACTAATATGATAATTGATGAGAACTATTGGACAAACTAATATGACAATTGATGAGAACCATTGGGACAAACTAATATGACAATTGATGAGAACTATTGGACAAACTAATATGACAATTGATGAGAACTATTGGACGAACTAATGTGACAATTGATGAGAACCGCTGGGACGAACTCTCCTAAAATTAATATGACCCCACAGATTATATGATAACTTATCTTGGGACACTGTGATTGGGACAAAGGCTATAATCTCGCATGCAAATAATTTTTCCAGTAAATCAATCTTCTTTCAAATTAAACACCTTTCTACTGCTTTTGAAAAGTACAATTGCATGCTTGCTTGGACATCTAGTTAGCCCTATTTATTGCTACACTATCATATTGGGATTTGAACATGTTTCATTGTTGTCCTTTGCATCCAGATGCTTGTTGCTCAAGTATGAGCAGGGTTTGGGATAGTGTAGACGAGACTGCATTAGATTGTGGATTTGTGGGGTATTGCGGTGACCGCGGACAGTAGGCGGTCGACCAGATGTTTATCCTTGCATCAGATTAGGGGATCGGGATCTTTTTAGTGGAGGGATTTGTTCCACTTGAGCATAGTCATGATCCAGTCCTGCTTTTGATACTTATCATGTGATGATCCGGACTCCCGCAGGAACTGTGCAACATTAAACAGTGACCGTAGGTAGCTTACACGGGAAACCGAGCTTGTAGAATCGAAATTGGACATTAAAAATAGACTCGGCGCGAAAATCGGAGCAAATGGGATTTTTCGGGAGCTTTCGGCAAAATTTCGGATAAGAATTTGGCGAAACGGACGTCGTATTTGGACTCAGCCCGCGAAAACGGTCGAAACGGTATTTTTATTTTTATTTTTTGGCACCGGGTTACTGTTCACGCCGGAACAGTAACTCCGGCCGCCGGAATTACTGTTCCGGCGACCGGCGAGCGGCGGCGGGCGGCGGGCGCGGCGGAGCGCAGCAGAGGGCGGCGGCGCGCGGTGCAGAGCGGGCAGGCGCGGGCACGCGCAGGCAGGGCGCGCTGGTGCGCGGTCCACGGGCCTGCCATGCACCGGGAGCACCGAGAATTTCCTCTGCCACGTGGCAGCTTCTGATTGGTGGGCCGGCTTCTAGAAGCATGTGGGAAGGTGACACGTGGTGCTCCCCTATAGGCCGACATTTTCCGGAAAACCCGGAGCGTGGAGCAATCACGTGCACCACGTGGCCACGTGGCGATTTTTCATTGGGCTTGCACAGGCTGTTTCCTGTTTTGTGGACACGTGGCGCAATCTGGTTGGCCAATTTTCGGTGTTTCTTGTTCGGACCCGGATCCCGTGTGGGAAGATTCCCTTTGGCCCACTATATAAGAGTCCTCACCCCCCTCTCATTCCCACCTCGTTTTGCGTGCCTTAGAGAGAGAAACAGAGAAGGTTCCCTCTACAAAATTTCTTCCTCTCTCTCTCTTCTCTCTCTCCTCCAAATCTCAGAATTTCTGGAGTTACAGATAGTGAGTTATCTGCGACGCGGCGCACTGCGACGATTTTCTTTTTAGGCCCATTTTTCGTCGCAGTTCCGTCGGAAATTCCCTGTGTGCTAACCGGGAGGAATTTTTGGACGATTTTTACGACAGCATGTTCCTAAGAGGTAAGGCTTCGATTTCCGTGTTGATCACTTTGCTCCATTTCGCACTTTTGGCACGGTTTTCAAGGCCTCTTTGACCCCCCTTTTTGCTGTGGAAATTTCTGTACAGCGTCAACTTCTCCGATTTTTATCTTGGTGTAGGAGCATCAGATCGAGGCGTTTAAAGAGTCGATTTTGATCTACTCTTCGCAAGGAACGCAACCGTAATTTTTTTGGATTTTCTTGAGCACTTTATAGAGGTGAAAAACTCCTCTTTTCTCGTGCTGTTTGAAAAACAGCAAATATTATACTTTTGGGACTTATATTGAACAGCTGTGCGCTGATTTGCAGGATTTGAGGACTGTAGACAACCAGGAGACTACCTAGGGTGTGGTTTGAGCTGTTCGAGGTGGGCGGTTGTTGCTTACCTCATTTTTGACAAGCTCACTGGGATTACTGGAACTCCCCTAAGATTTAATTGATAAGAACCACTGGGACGAACTAAATATGACAATTGATGAGATCTTTGGGACAAACTAATATGACAATTGATGAGAACCATTGGGACAAACTAACAGGACAATTGATGAGAACCATTGGGACAAACTAATATGACAATTAATGAGAACCATTGGGACAAACTAATATGACAATTGATGAGAACTATTGGGACGAACTAATGTGACAATTGATGAGAACCGCTGGGACGAACTCTCCTAAAATTTAATATAACCCCACAGATTATATGATGACTTATATTGGGACACTGTGATTGGAACAAAGGCTATAATCTCGCATGCAAATAATTTTTCCAGTAAATCAATCTTCTTTTAAAAATATTTAACACCTTTCTACAGCTTTTGAAAAGTACACTTGCATGCTGGCTTGGACATCTAGTTAGCCCTATTTATTGCTACACTATCATATTAAGATTTGAACATGTTTCATTGTTGCCCTTTGCATCCAGATGCTCGTTACGCAAGTATGAGCAGGGTTTGGGGTAGTATAGTCGAGATTGCATTAGATTGTGGATTTGTGGGGTATTGCGGTAACCGCGGACAGTAGACGGTTGACCAGATGTTTATCCTTGCATCAGATTGGGGTTGAGTCTAGTTTATTGCATCAGCTAGGGATTGGGTTTCTGTAGTGGATGGAGTTTCCCACTTTGATCATAGTTATGATCCAGTCCTGCTATATTGTGATACTTGTGAGACATGTGCTACAGAGATACTTGTGATACTGACGACAGAAATACTTTACTCGTGTGGGTCGCTCCCCTCGAGTGCCACTCCGGAGGTGTGCTTTCTCGGACCCAGCCTTGTGTGCCGGTCTGATACTTATTTTGGGATGCGAGCCGTGCGGGCCGATCCCGCGGTTTCGAGCCTTGTGTGCAGATTCCGCTAAGCAGGCAGTACCAGTTGTCACTGGTGACTAGATTGGGTTTATTTGGACAGTTACTATTTCTGATGCATGCATACAGTTTTGACAGCATAGTAGTGGTAGTTTTCCTGTTTCAGCATCTTATGTATCTACCACTTCCCCTTTTCCCTTTTGCCTCTAGTAGTCCTAGTGGGTGCGTCAGAGTTGAGGTTTTACCCACTAGGGGAGGCTGCTGGTTTATCTGGTAGTTCTCACCCCCCATTATTGTTTTCCTGTCCCTTTCTTCTCCTTTATTTTGCAGAGTCGTCTGCGGGAGCGGCCAGGCCATCGGCAGCTGATCGAGGTAAGGGGATCGCTGAATAGATAGATCTCCTAGGAGACTGAGAGCTGTAGATAGACGCTGTACCCTTCTCTCAGACTGTGGTATGCTCTTTTTATTTTGAATCTGGCTTTCGCCAGCTGGTTGTACTATTTTGGTGAGCTGGAAGATTATTGTACATATTACAGCTTGAATTGTAGTTCCAGTCTGAGATACTATGTGGTTCTTCTATTTCAGCTCTGTATTATGCTCTTTTATTGCACATTTAATATCTGAGCAGGTTACCAGCGCTTCGTGTACGCGGGAAGTTCCATGTGCACGGCGGATCTGTAGACGGACCCGGGGTATGGATTACACCCCGGGGCGTGACAGATTAAGTTGGTATCAGAGCTTAGGGATAGGTCAGTTGGGACTTAGGAAACCCTAGGCTTTTGGCAAACCCTAGGATGATAGGGCGTGAGAGACGTGACATTTTGCGAAAGTCGTTGATTTATTTGTTTGACTCTTCCAGTGAGTGAAGAGAGACCGACATACCCAAATTTCTGGTGTACAGTTATGTTGGCTGCAGACAACATAAAGTCACAGAAATAGGGGGATGTCTTTGACTTTCGCTAGATTGGGTCGTGTGGGGTTTTGTTTTCCTGATTTGTGGCTTCTGGTGACAGTATGTCGCCCCTTCGTCGTATTTCCGCCGGGGGTATTCCCACCCCCTCTGAGGAGCCCGAGCAGGCAGTATCTGCCGAACTGGGAGAACTGCGGGCCTTGGTGACCCAGTTGGTGGCGAGGAGCTTTCGACAGGACCAGCGTTTGGAGCAGCTGTTGGCGCAGAGGAGTGATCCGGCAGTCGGGGAGAGGACCAGGGCTTCTAAGCAGCATTTAGAGAGAAAACGCCCAGCACCGGATGTTAATGGACAGACCAGTTCTCGGAGACGGAGGCAGCAGGCGAGGCAGCTCCAGGCTACGGTCAGGTGCATTTTCTGCCGAGGACAGCATAATTCTGATACTTGTAATCTGAGGTTCGGCCGTTGTTATCGGTGTGGACAGTCTGGCCACGTCCGAGCTACTTGCCCTTATGTGCCATCGACGGCTCCTTCTTCAGCATCTGCCCCTTCTTCATCTCAGCAGCAGTCACGGCAGCTGCGAGTTCCTGGCAGATGTATCTTTTGTGGAGATCATCATTTTCCTAGTACTTGTGATCAACGATGGGGACGCTGCTACCTGTGTGGACAGCCTGGGCACCTGCGAGTTACGTGCCCTTCGAGGATAACTGTGGCACCTACTTCGGCGTCCGTTCCTACCACTTCCCAGCTACGACCGGGAGCTTCACCGACAGACCTTCAAGTAGATCAAGTTTCATTCCCCCGCCCTTCTGGAGAGAAACAACCGTTGTCGAGCAGTCGGGACGACTTAGCACTGGCGGAGGATTCTACTGTAGCTGACCGAGAGGAAGCAGGTATGATTTACTTACTGGCATAAGGACTCGTACCTCGTTTATATAGGGGCATCTCTTTTATTTATAGAAAACGTGCATCATTGCATAGGGTTAGGGATAGGACTCTCACCTTGTGCACGGAAGGTGCAGATTCCCAATTGCACTCTGCATATGGAGGAGTGCTGTTAGTCCCGCTCGAGTTAGATCAAGTCCCGGATTATGCCAGCTGACCCATTTGTCTTGAGACAGCTGAAGGACGCTGATGTGGTCCTCGGGATGGACTGGCTGGCTCGGTATTTTGCGACTATTGATTGTGCCGCAAGGACCGTCACTTTTAGAGAGCCAGACCAGAAAATATTAGTATATCGGGAATGTCAGAGCGCTATCTTTGCCTCTATGATTTCGACTTCCCGAGCGAGGCTGATGATCCGTCGAGGATGTGTAGCCTTTTTGGCTAGTGTTGTTGAGGGGCCTACGGCGGCGCCGGGACTCGGGGATATCCCTATTGCCCGCGAGTTCCCGGATGCTTTCCCACCTGAGCTGTCTAGCATGCCGCCAGATAGGGAGATTGAGTTCGTGATTGACGTAGTTCCAGGAACTGCGCCAATCTCTAAGGCTCCTTACCGGATGGCACCGGCTGAGCTACGAAAGCTTAAGGCACAACTTCAGGATTTGATGGACAAGGGCTTTATTAGGCCGAGTGTGTCGCCTTGGGGAGCGCCGGTGCTATTCGTGAAGAAGAAAGATGGGTCACTTCGACTATGTGTGGACTATAGAGAATTAAATAAAGTGACCATCAAGAACAAGTACCCTTTGCCGCGCATTGATGATCTTTTTGATCAGCTGCAAGGATCTGGTGTCTTTTCCAAGATAGATTTGCAGTCCGGTTACCACCAGTTGAAGGTGAAGGCCGAAGATATTTCTAAGACGGCGTTTAGGTCACGGTATGGGCATTATGAGTTACAGTTATGCCTTTTGGGCTAACTAATGCCCCTGCCGCATTCATGGATTTAATGAACCGGATCTTCCGACCATACTTGGATCGATTCGTAGTAGTATTCATCGATGATATCTTGATTTACTCCCGAAGTGATATTAAGCATGTGGAGCACTTAAGGATTGTGCTGCAACTTCTGCGAGAGAAGAAGTTGTATGCCAAGCTAGCAAAGTGCGAGTTTTGGCTTCGGGAGGTAGTCTTCTTGGGCCATGTGATTTCCGCCGCAGGTGTGGCGGTGGACCCCGCAAAGATTGAGGTAGTCCGGGATTGGCCCCGACCGACTACCGTCTCTGAGGTGCGTAGTTTTATGGGCTTAGCTGGTTATTATCGTTGGTTAGTGGAAGGCTTTGCGAAGCCCTCCACACCCCTCACTCGCTTGACGCGCAAGGGAGTGAAGTTTATCTGGAGTGAGGACTGTCAAAGGAGCTTTGAGGAGCTGAAGAATAGACTGATGACCGCTCCTATCCTTTCCCTCCCTGTTATAGGGAAAGGATATGTGACCTACAGTGACGCATCACACAGCGGACTTGGTTGTGTGTTGATGCAGGAAGGGAGGGTAATTGCTTATGCATCAAGGCAACTCAAAAAAATTACGAGAAGAATTACCCTACCCATGACTTGGAGCTTGCTGCTGTGGTGTTTGCACTGAAGCTCTGGCGTCATTATCTATAGGGGGAACACTGTGGAATCTACACCGACCATAAGAGCCTAAAAGGAACTAAATTTGAGGCAACATAGGTGGTTAGAGCTATTAAAGGATTATGATGTAGATATTCTCTACCACCCAGGTAAGGCTAATGTAGTCGTTGACGCCTTGAGTAGAAGGGCAGTGCAAAGTTTGTCTATGTTGATCACAGACCAGGCACCGCTATTAGAGGGGCATCGGGAGATTTGTAGCTCAGTGTTTAACTTGTCAGCAGGTGAAAGCTGAGCATCGAGTGCCAGCTGGCAAGTTACAAAGTCTCCCAATTCCCGAGTGGAAATAGGACCACATTACGATGGACTTTTTGGTCGGGCTACCGAAGGCGCAGGGAGGAGCCGATGCTATCTGGGTAGTTGTAGATCGACTTACCAAGTCGGTGCACTTTCTGCCCATGCAGACCACGTGGCCACTTGAGCGACTAGCCCAGTTATGTCTAGATGAGATAGTGAGATTACATGGAGTACCAGCCTCCATAGTATCAGATAGAGACCCGAGGTTTGTTTCGCATTTCCGGAAGAGTTTGCAAACAGCCTTGGGGACTGAACTCAGGTTCAGTACAGCTTTTCATCCGCAGACTGATGGGCAGTCTGAGCGGACGATACAAATCCTGGAGGACATGTTGAGGGCTTGCGTTCTGGATTTCAGCGAAGGATGGATTCGACATTTATCTTTGGCTGAATTCGCGTACAACAATAGCTTTCAAGCGAGCATTTAGATGGCTCCGTTTGAAGCGTTGTATGGACGCAAGTGTCGATCACCACTTTATTGGAGTAATGTGGGCGAAAGGCGGACCTTGGGACCAGGGGTATTGTCTGAGGCAGAAGCGAAGGTCCGGGTGATTCGACGGCATCTGCAGACCGCCCAGAGCCGACAGAGGAGTTATGCCGATGTTCGGCAACGAGACTTAGAATTTCAGGTTGGAGATCATGTATTCCTGAAAGTCTCGCCATCCAAAGAAATCAGGAGGTTTGGCATTCGTGGGAAACTTAGCCCCGATATATTGGACCCTTTGAGTTATTAGAATGTATCGGGCCAGTTGCCTACCGACTTGCACTTGCTGGTGTATTTCACGTATCTACTCTGAGGAAGTATGTCTTCGACCCGTCGCACTTCATCGATTTCACCCCGCTGGAGATTAGCGAGGATTTGAGGTATGAGGAGTGTAGAGTACCGGGACTTCGGATAGCGCGCCGACCACACAAGATGGCATGGAGCAGAGAGTTGCCTTGGATATGTTGCATTTGAGTTTACAGTTGATGCCGGGTTGATTCGGATCAACGCAGAAGCTCCAGCTCGATTCGGGGTTTTTTCGGGCTTTGTTCGCCGATTGAAGACTAGTTTTGGGTATTACCGACTTCACAGTGGAGTGCCGGAAATTTAGGAACACTTGGAGCAGGTATGTATTCAGTTTACAGCGAAGTTCGGGAGGTTCCGGACTGACGCGGAGGATCCGGGGGCAAAAAGTGAGTCGGAACTGACAGTTTCGGAGCCGGTTTTTCGGTTGAGCACTCCGACTCAACGGATGAGCTTTTTGAAGAGAAAAAGCTGTGGACACGTGTACTTTCAGTTTACAGCGGGGTTCGGGTGGTTCCGGGCGGCGGCGGAAGGCCCGAAGGCAAAAAGTGAGATTTTATATTACAGCTTTTATTACCCGCTCTGATATCTGTATAGCTGTAGTTCTATCTTTTGCAGGTTAGACGCTTCGTCTGTACGGCAGTTTCCGTACAGATGGCGGATCTGTTAGCGAGCCCGGGTCGCAGTTTCGACCCCGGGGCGTGACAGATTAGAGTGGTATCAGAGCCTAGGATATAGGTCACTGAGGACTTAGAAACCCTAGGCTTGTGGTTGGACATTAGGATGACTACGTGAGAGTCGTGACTTTAGCGAGAGTCCAGATTGAGTTTTACCTCTCCCGAGAGTTGGGACGAGTGATTTGACCTGTTATTCTCTCAAAGTGATTATGTTGGCTGCAGACAACATAATACTTTAGGAAGGATAACAAGTCTTAGACTTTCGCTGGATTGGGTCGTATGGTTGTTTTGTCCTGACGTTTGTATTTGTTGCAGTTATCTGCAATGCCGCCGAGACGTCGTGCAGCGACGAGAGGGCGTTCGACCTTGGATGAGGAGCCCGAGCGGCGAGAGGCCGAGCGGGCCAGGCAGATTGAGGCCCAGGAGCTACGAGCTCAGGTGGCCCAGATGACAGAGGCGTTGCAACGCCAGGAGGAGGCAGCCAAGCTCCAAGGAGAAAATATGGATCGGTTGATGAGACTGTTTGAGCAGAGGACATCTTCAGCAGCGCCCCCAGCAGCGACTTCGTCGACCTTGTCACAAATCGCTCCTTTGACAGAGGCTGAGCAAAGGGAGCTCACCGACAGGCTAGCTTATATCAACCAGTTCCATCCCCCGCGATTTTCAGGGCAGAGTTCAGAGCCGTGGGACGTTGAGAATTGGATCGCGGCAATGGGAAAATTATTTGAGAACCTCTTCATCAAGGATGAGCACCAGGTACATTTGGGGGCGCACTATTTGGAAAGGACGCCGAGATTTGGTGGCGTCGAGTCCGCCCAGTTGGACCGCCAGGAGTTCAGTTGACGACGTGGCCTGAGTTTCGGGCTTTGCTACGCGGGGCCTATTTTCCCGATAGTGCAAAGCAGAAACTAGAAGGGGATCTCCGACGATTGCAGCAGGGTGATCGACCACTTCAGGAGTACATTCGGGAGTTCCAGAAGTTGTTGAACAGTGTGCCACATGTCGCCCCAGACGAGGCTCAAAGGGTGGATCTGTTTGAGAGAGGACTGCACCAGGATATTTACCACCTTGTTCATTCGCATCGGTCACCGACTTTAGAGGCAGCAATAGAGCGTGCTCGATGGGTTTCTCGAGGGACAGCGACTATGGCAGAGAGGGACGGAGCACCAGGGACCAGCTCCGGGGAGAGGCATTCGGTACCGCCTGATTTTGGACAGACGAGTAGATCGAGACCCCCGAGGCCGTCACAACCCCAGTCTGAAGGCCGAGGATTTCAGAGGAGGCAGAGATCAGGAGGTCCCCCACAGCCGAGGCACCAGCAGCAGTATCAGGATAAGTGTGTCATCTGCGATGGGCCACATGCAGTGCAGCAGTGTGACTATAGGCAGGGGCGATGCTTTTCGTGTGGACAGAGTGGACATTTTCAGGCAGCATGCCCTCGAGCAGTACTTACAGTGATGCCACTTGCAACAGCACCCCCGCTACCTCTTCCAGAAGAGGGAGCTCCTCCGACTTACCGCCAGCCAGATGAGGCCACGACGTCGCGGCAGCCAGGGCGACGACCACCCCCATCGAGAGGATGAGTTTAGGTTGCCCGATTGGAGGGCGCCAGGATAGCAGGTCGCTTGGTGCCTGGTTGATTTCCCTTCCTAGTGGTTGAGCTTGGAGTTTTTGCACCCCCCTGCATGGTTTGAGTGGATGGAGTGTAGTTTTGGGATTGCGGCCACAGCAGGGACAGCATCAACACCACTCTCCTTGTGTTCTTGTTTTAACACCGAAACTGGCGAACGGGACGAAAAATTTCAAAGGACTACTCCAGAAATGGAGACGATGCTGGAACCTGTTCTTGTTTGATTGGGGTGAAGGCATCGGTCCTTTGGAAATTTTCGGACTTTTCGCTATTTTCGGCTGCTTTTCAAATAGAGAGTTGGGGTTGATGATGTTCCTGATGCAGATTGCTTGTGGTAGGGGGTGTGTTTTGGTTTCGAGGACGAAACCTTTTGAAGGAGGGGAGAGTGTAGAGTACCGGGACTTCGGATAGCGCGCCGACCACACAAGATGGCATGGAGCAGAGAGTTGCCTTGGATATGTTGCATTTGAGTTTACAGTTGATGCCGGGTTGATTCGGATCAACGCAGAAGCTCCAGCTCGATTCGGGGTTTTTTCGGGCTTTGTTCGCCGATTGAAGACTAGTTTTGGGTATTACCGACTTCACAGTGGAGTGCCGAAAATTAGGAACACTTGGAGCAGGTATGTATTCAGTTTACAGCGAAGTTCGGGAGGTTCCGGACTGACGCGGAGGATCCGGGGGCAAAAAGTGAGTCGGAACTGATAGTTTCGGAGCCGGTTTTTCGGTTGAGCACCCCGACTCAACGGATGAGCTTTTTGAAGAGAAAAAGCTGTGGACACGTGTACTTTCAGTTTACAGCGGGGTTCGGGTGGTTCCGGGCGGCGGCGGAAGGCCCGAAGGCAAAAAGTGAGATTTTATATTACAGCTTTTATTACCCGCTCTGATATCTGTATAGCTGTAGTTCTATCTTTTGCAGGTTAGACGCTTCGTCTGTACGGCAGTTTCCGTACAGATGGCGGATCTGTTAGCGAGCCCGGGTCGCAGTTTCGACCCCGGGGCGTGACAAGGAGCGCCCACTGCAAATTCTGGATCGAGAGGTAAGAGAATTGCGCAGTCGGGCCATTCCCTATGTAAAGATCCAATGGAGCGATCATGACGAGCGCGAGGCTACATAGGAGCTTGAGTCGGAGTTGAGGGACGCCCACCCCTACTTATCTGAGACTTTGGACTGAGGATTGTTGTTTCGAGGACGAAACTCTTTTTAGTGGGGGAGGATGTGATGATCCGGACTCCCGCAGGAACTGTGCAACATTAAACAGTGACCGTAGGTAGCTTATACGGGAAACCGAGCTTGTAGAATCGAAATTGGACATTAAAAATAGACTCGGCGCGAAAATCGGAGCAAATGGGATTTTTCGGGAGCTTTCGGCAAAATTTCGGATAAGAATTTGGCGAAACGGACGTCGTATTTGGACTCAGCGCGCGAAAACGGTCGAAACGGTATTTTTATTTTTATTTTTTGGCACCGGGTTACTGTTCACGCCGGAACAGTAACTCCGGCCGCCGCAATTACTGTTCCGGCGACCGGCGAGCGGCGGCGGGCGGCGGCGGGCGCGGCGGAGCGCAGCAGAGGGCGGCGGCGCGCGGCGCAGAGCGGGCAGGCGCGGGCACGCGCGGGCAGGGCGCGCTGGTGCGCGGTCCACGGGCCTGCCATGCACCGGGAGCACCGAGAATTTCCTCTGCCACGTGGCAGCTTCTGATTGGTGGGCCGGCTTCTAGAAGCATGTGGGAAGGTGACACGTGGCGCTCCCGTATAGGCCGACATTTTTCGGAAAACCCGGAGCGTGGAGCAATCACGTGCACCACGTGGCCACGTGGCGATTTTTCATTGGGCTTGCACAGGTTGTTTCCTGTTTTGTGGACACGTGGCGCAATCTGGTTGGCCAATTTTCGGTGTTTCCTGTTCGGACCCGGATCCCGTGTGGGAAGATTCCCTTTGGCCCACTATATAAGAGTCCTCACCCCCCCTCTCATTCCCACCTCGTTTTGCGTGCCTTAGAGAGAGAAACAGAGAAGGTTCCCTCTACAAAATTTCTTCCTCTCTCTCTCTTCTCTCTCTCCTCCAAATCTCAGAATTTCTGGAGTTACAGATAGTGAGTTATCTGCGACGCGGCGCACTGCGACGATTTTCTTTTTAGGCCCATTTTCCGTCGCAGTTCCGTCGGAAATTCCCTGTGTGCTAACCGGGAGGAATTTTTGGACGATTTTTGCGACAGCATGTTCCTAAGAGGTAAGGCTTCGATTTCTGTGTTGATCACTTTGCTCCATTTCGCACTTTTGGCACGGTTTTCAAGGCCTCTTTGACCCCCCTTTTTGCTGTGGAAATTTCTGGACAGCGTCAACTTCTCCGATTTTTATCTTGGTGTAGGAGCATCAGATCGAGGCGTTTAAAGAGTCGATTTTGATCTACTCTTCGCAAGGAACGCAACCGTAATTTTTCTGGATTTTAGGAGCACTTTTAGAGGTGAAAAACTCCTCTTTTCTCGTGCTGTTTGAAAAACAGCAAATATTGTACTTTTGGGACTTATATTGAACAGCTTTGCGCTGATTTGCAGGATTTGAGGACTGTAGACAACCAGGAGACTACCTGGGGTGTGGTTTGAGCTGTTCGAGGTGGGCGGTTGTTGCTTACCTCATTTTTGACAAGCTCACTGGGATTACTGGAACTCCCCTAAGATTTAATTGATAAGAACCACTGGGACGAACTAAATATGACAATTGATGAGATCTTTGGGACAAACTAATATGACAATTGACGAGAACCATTGGGACAAACTAACAGGACAAACTAACAGGACAATTGATGAGAACCATTGGGACAAACTAATATGACAATTAATGAGAACCATTGGGACAAACTAATATGACAATTGATGAGAACAATTGGGACGAACTAATGTGACAATTGATGAGAACCGCAGGGACGAACTCTCCTAAAATTTAATATAACCCCACAGATTATATGATGACTTATATTGGGACACTGTGATTGGGACAAAGGCTATAATCTCGCATGCAAATAATTTTTCCAGTAAATCAATCTTCTTTTAAAAATATTTAACACCTTTCTACAGCTTTTGAAAAGTACACTTGCATGCTGGCTTGGACATCTAGTTAGCCCTATTTATTGCTACACTATCATATTGGGATTTGAACATGTTTCATTGTTGTCCTTTGCATCCAGATGCTTGTTGCTCAAGTATGAGCAGGGGTTTGGGATAGTGTAGTCGAGATTGCATTAGATTGTGGATTTGTGGGGTA
This sequence comes from Tillandsia fasciculata, assembly GCA_029168755.2. Lineage (NCBI taxonomy): Eukaryota > Viridiplantae > Streptophyta > Magnoliopsida > Poales > Bromeliaceae > Tillandsia > Tillandsia fasciculata. The sequence continues at coordinate 260,090 of JAQOTM010000193.1, read as the reverse complement.
TTGCGGTAACCGCGGACAGTAGGCGGTTGACCAGATGTTTATTCTTGCATCAGATTGGGGTTGAGTCTGGTTTATTGCATCAGCTAGGGATTGGGTTTCTGTAGTGGATGGAGTTTCCCACTTTGATCATAGTTATGATCCAGTCCTGCTATATTGTGATACTTGTGAGACATATGCTACAGAGATACTTGTGATACTGACGACAGAAATACTTTACTCGTGTGGGTCGCTCCCCTCGAGTGCCACTCCGGAGGTGTGCTTTCTCGGACCCAGCCTTGTGTGCCGGTCTGATACTTATTTTGGGATGCGAGCCGTGCAGGCCGATCCCGCGGTTTCGAGCCTTGTGTGCAGATTCCGCTAAGCAGGCAGTACCAGTTGTCACTGGTGACTAGATTGGGTTTATTTGGACAGTTACTATTTCTGATGCATGCATACAGTTTTGACAGCATAATAGTGGTAGTTTTCCTGTTTCAGCATCTTATGTATCTACCACTTCCCCTTTTCCCTTTTACCTCTAGTAGTCCTAGTGGGTGCGTCAGAGTTGAGGTTTTACCCACTAGGGGAGGCTGCTGGTTTATCTGGTAGTTCTCACCCCCATTATTGTTTTCTGTCCCTTTCTTCTCCTTTATTTTGCAGAGTCGTCTGCGGGAGCTGCTAGGCCATCGGCAGCTGATCGAGGTAAGGGGATCGCTGAATAGATAGATCTCCTAGGAGACTGAGAGCTGTAGATAGACGCTGTACCCTTCTCTCAGACTGTGGTATGCTCTTTTTATTTTGAATCTGGCTTTCGCCAGCTAGTTGTACTATTTTGGTGAGCTGGGAGATTCTTGTACATATTACAGCTTGAATTGTAGTTCCAGTCTGAGATACTATGTGGTTCTTCTATTTCAGCTCTGTATTATGCTCTTTTATTGCACATTTAATATCTGAGCAGGTTACCAGCGCTTCGTGTACGCGGGAAGTTCCGTGTGCACGGCGGATCTGTAGACGGACCCGGGGTATGGATTACACCCCGGGGCGTGACATATCATACCGGCGCGGTTATTGCCCGGTGGTGCTTTACTCGTGTGGGTCGCTCCCCTCGAGTTCCCCTCTAGAGGCCGGAATCAGACAGTTATTGACAGTTTTTGCTATCACATCAGCGCGGTTATTGCACGATGATGAGAGCGGCAGCAGGCAGTACCAGTTTTTACTGGTGGCTAGATTGGGTTTATTTGGACAGAGACTATTACTGATGCATGCATACAGTTTTGATAGCCAGTACCGTATTAGAGGCATAGTAGTGGTAGTTTTTCTGTTTCAGCATCTTATGTGCCTTACCACTTTCCCTTTTTCCCTGTTGCCTCTAGTAGTCCTAGTGGGTGCGTCAGAGTTGAGATTTTTACCCACTAGGGGAGGCTACTGGTTTATCTGGTAGTTCTCACCCCCATTGTTATTTTTTTGTTCCTTCCTTCTCCTTTATTTTGCAGAGTCGTCTGCGGGAGCTGCTGGGCCAGTGGCAGTGGATCGAGGTAAGGGGATCGCTGAATAGATAGATCTCCTGTGAGATTGAGAGTTGTAGATAGAGGCTGTACCCTACACTCAGACTGTGGTATTCTTCTTTTATTTTGGGTCTGGCTTTCGTCAGCTGGTTGTACTATTTTGGTGAGCTGGGAGATTATTGTACCTATTACAGCTTTATTTTTAGTTCCAGTCTGAGATACTATGTGGTTCTTCTATTTCAGCTCTGTATTATGCTCTTTTATTATACATCTGATATCTGAGCAGGTTACCAGCGCTTCGTGTACGCGGGAAGTTCCTTGTGCACGGCGGATCTGTAGACGGACCCGGGGTCTGGGTTACACCCCGGGGCGTGACAGCACGAGCTTCGTCTCGTCGAAGCGAACGCACTGGAACTTACGGTGCTGTCTTTGGCTTCCGGGATTTCGAGAACGGGTCGAAACAATTAATCGAATTAATGTTTTTATGCAAAGTTAAAATGCATCAAGGACCTAAATGCAGTTGGGACACGCTGGCTGTCTTAAGACAGTATTTTCACACCTTCTGGGCATTTTGTTAGAGTTCCGTGGGCTCCCATTGAGCGGGAATTGGATTCTGTTCCGTAAATCGGCTAAGTTATCCCGTGTTAGCGTTGTATTACTGTAATGTTGTCGGGATGGGTATGAGTGAGTCTATTACTGATCACAGTTTCTATTCAGGGCCCAGCTGTTCAGCACCAGCCTCCCAGTAGCCTAGCGGGAGTTCGGGATCGGCCTACATTAAGGTGGGTTATCTTCAGTCCGGGCTTTATCTTTTCGGCCCTCTGTGTTGGGTTATAAGTAATTGGATCTAAATAGGGGAAAAAACACCTAGAGGGGGGTGAATAGGTGTAAACAATAAACACTCAAAAAATTATTGCGCAAATAAACCCAATGCGGAAAAATAAAAGAACACGCAAGATTTTTACGTGGAAAAACTCCAAACCGGAGTAAAAAAACCACGGGACCGATAACACGGCGAAATCCACTAGAATTAACACACGTACAAGGTGATATAACGTACTCACTGACGACTCAACCTTTTACCATACGCTCCTAGTAGATCTTCCCGCTCGCTCCACGACGCTTCTCGAATCCACGATCCGCGCCCAACGCTGAATCCACAGCGTCCAACGTCGAGTCCACGACGTCCGACCGAATCCACGGTCTTCACCCAGTGGCACGCTTCGAATCCACGAACGTACCTCGCTCCGAATCCACGAGAGCGGTTGCACCTTGAATCCACAAGGCCACGCGAGTCCACGCGCCGATTTTGGGGTAAATCGTTGTTTGTTTGGGTGGTGATGATCCGCCGAATACTTAGATTAAAGATAGATCGGAAATACCATCTAAGTATTCATTGATTTGATTCTACTCAAAATGTGAGTATGGAAAACCTAGAATCAAATCAATCAATATAGATGAAGAAACATAGAATAAATCTATTGATTTCCTTTCTTCTCTATATATGTGGATTTTTTCTTTCGGCTATTTTCTTCTGTAATAGCGGATGCCCTAGAAATGAATACAGGGCCTATTTATAGGTTAGAAACCCTTGGAAGAATATACGGATCAAAAACAGCCTTTTCTGGAAAGTTTTACCGACGGCGATCCGGATTGGATTTGGCGATCCGGATTGCAGAAGCACAAAAGACGGTTTCCAGAAAATTGCTTGTTCGGGATCCGGATCGTAGTCCCCGATCCGGATCGTTCATACAGTTTTACCAAAACATCATGTTCGGGATCCGGATTGCAATTCCTGATCCGGATCGAGAAAGCAACAGGTAAAACTAGTGTTCGGGATCCGGATCAGAGGATGCTGCGATCCGGATTGAACCAGTGTATGAACGAACACCCTTCGGGATCCGGATTGCCGAGCTCGATCCGGATCCTGAACATGTCCCATGTCCAGTTTTTGATGTTTAAGCAATTAAAACCTCTTCCAGGTGTTTCTACACTATAAGAAGTATTCGGATCATCAAAATTCTTTAGTTAAACGTACCTGATCCTTTTGAATTCTTCTTTCTTGAGATTGAGGTATACGATCCAAAGTTTCTTCATCTTCAATCTTCAAGACTTAATACATTCACGAAATACGCCAACTCAAATTCCGTAACAATCTCCCCCTTTGGCGGTTTCGTGACAAAACACAAATCCACAAAAGAAAATTCAAAAAGATATTTTTGTTGCTATCACCATACAACAAAAATTTACAAAAGAGATCCAGAAATTAAAAACATGAGATAAACTCCTAGAACAGACTCTAGACTTAGACATCTGTAATCTCTGCACACAGAAGGCATTCTTGACAAACAAAATCGTTAGATACCTCAAGAATTGAAACAATCTTCTAAGCAATCAAAAACCAAATGTCAAAGTATGTTAGTCCAACATCAACTTGTTAGTTATATTACATGCCCAAATAGTTAGTCGAATAGTTAGTATAGAGGCATGTCACAAATCACAAAGAAAAACCAAAGTTGAGTTGGAGTCATACTTACCTTGATGTTCACAAGCTGATATTCACAATCATCCATTCATTGTTCAAGTTCTCTCTAACTCTCTCCCCCTTTTTGTCACAAACAAAGCCAAAACGTAGCAAGAGCTACAATATGTAAGGAGAGTTAAAAAAAAGTTCTATTAATATGCACAAACTGAGAACTAAACTAAAAGTAAGAAGAAAAACTAAGTCCTGAAAACTAAGAACCAAGAACTGCGAACTGCAAGAGAGTAAGATCATAGAAAAAGTGAACAGAAGGTGCTGCTCAGTCTGAAGAATCTGAACTAGTACAACTCAGCTTGCTCAAAATCCCTTTAAGCAAATTCTTAATATTTGAGTACTTTTTCTTGATCTTCTTGTGTTCAGAGGAAATCTGCTGAAGTTCTTTCGATATTCTCTCTTGTGCAGCAGAGAGTCTTTGTTGTTCCTGACGAATCGATTCCAAAGTCTCTGTGTCAGTTGTCCGTGTCTTTGAGTGTGATGGATGCTGTGTAGATGCAGATGGTGCATCTAGTCCCGAAACCCATGGAGATTCAGTTTGCAGAATTCCAGAAAGTGAGCGTGCTCTGGTGAGAGGCCCACTATGCTGACTCGCACTTCTTTGGACATTTTTCCTTCTTGTATATTGTTTGGTTGTTGAGGCAGATTTCATTAATCTTTTTCCTTTGGTAAATTTCCTGTCCTCCTCATCAATTTTTCGTTGAACATCTTTGAAGAATTCGTCCCATTCTTCCTCATCGTAATCCGAGCTGTCCTCCTTGGCTTCGTTCGTTTTGTCTTGAGTTGAGACACCTGGTTCTTCTTTAACAGATGTGCTCGTGTGCACCATTGTGACCAGTAGCAGGATTAACCAGGAGAATGCCATTGGTGTGAGTGCTCTGAGTTTTGAGAAAGTGTCCTGTGCAAAACCAACTCAAGAACATATGAAAAATCGTCAATTTTGAAAAATTGTACCTAGACAATCATAATCATGTAGAGAAGCCAAGAATCAAATTAGTTTTCCAAAAAGAATTTTAAAAATAGATCAATTCCATGATTTTCAAAAATTCCTCTTTTATGCCCTAAACCAGAATTTTTAGAAATCGAAGCCTAAAAACTCGTTTATCTTGAGAAAACCCAGCATAAAAGCAAAACTAATTGACCCAGAGTCCTTATTTCAAAAGAAATTTGATCAAAAACCATTCACAAACGAAAAAGTTCCAAGATTTCAACTCACGTTTGAAGAAAAACCATAAAAACTGTGAAAAACCGAGATTTTGATCAATAAAACTTACTTGAATCCGAAGAACTTTGAGTTTGGAAGCTCCAAAATGCAAGAAATCTAGAGAGAGAAGCTCTAGAGATTTTAGAACAAAAGATTAGGGTAAAAGAAATCAAATCCTCTTTGTTCTTATAAAAACCCTAGCCGTGATCCGGATCGGATCGAGAATGTGATCCGGATCGGCTACCCGCAGGAAGAATCCTGCGTTCGGGATCCGGATCACTTACCCCGATCCGGATCGGCTTCAACTTTTTCTCCAGAAAAATTCAGAAAAATTCCATAAAATCCAGAAAAAGTATGTAAGCACTTTACCATGTCAACTTTAAACAAAAGACATCGTTTCATACAACAAGAAATAGATTATGCAAAATCTATCAAAAATACCCAAAAATGAAACGAAAATTTACGAAAGTTAAAACACTTAAAGTTGAACAACTTCAATTACATCTATCCTGATCTTATGTGTAATGCCTTTATCAAATCATCAATTTTGGTAAAGAAAATGAAATACCAAGATCAATAGATGTTTGAAATCCCAGATAAGTTAGATAATATATCTAGACAATCTGTTGAAGGAGTGGCTCTTTGAGCATCTTTTACTAAAAATCCCACCTTATACCAACCATGAAATACGACTGAGTCAAGTATTTCAATATGAATTTCATCAACAATTTTCAAAACAAAAATTTGCTTTTCATTCATGGAGTATCTTTTTCTTTCTTTCATTTTCTCCATGTGGTGGTAGTTTTCACACTCCTCATTGGGATGTAACTCTTTCCACATCTTTTGAGCATTTTACATTTCATTGACTCCCCCTCAATTGGCTATCAATTATTTAATATATAAGGTATTCAACCAAACCATTGATCTCGAATTCATACTCGACTAAGCAATCAAATATGATAATGACTATACCAAGAGATCATTGAGAGAGAAATTGACTTTGATCACTTAAAAGATGGTTTAATTAACGTAAATGATCATTGCAACATTGAAATATTATGACATCAAAAGCATAATAAATTTCTAAATGCATAAAAGGATGCAATTAAAGTCAATTATGATTTATGCTCAATTAATGTCCTATGTACAAAACATAGATAAAGAACAAAACAAAAACAAAAACAAAACCTAACCTAAGCAAAGGTTTCAAAAGAGTTTATTTCAAGGAAAGCATGCCAATTGCTTTACGCAAGTGAATAAAACGTTTTTGATCCAAAGGTTTTGTTAAGATATCTGCTAATTGATCCTCAGTTGAAATATATGACAGTTGAAGAATGTTTGATTCAACTAGCTCTCTAAGAAAATGATATCTAAGTTCAATATGTTTTGTTCTAGAGTGCAACACAGGGTTTTTAGAAATGTTAATAGCACTAGTGTTGTCACATAAAATGGTTACCGAAGATGTTGAAATCCGGAAATCGCTCAACACGCTTTTCATCCAAATCAATTGGGTTGAACAACTTCCTGCAGAAATGTACTCCGCTTCGGCAGTCGAGAGTGCTATGCAGTTCTGCTTTTTACTGTGCCATGCAACAAGGCAGTGGCCAAGATAGAAGCATGCACCACTCGTGCTTTTCCGGTCATCCACTGATCCTGTAATGTACCGGATTTTCGGCACATATAATAAATCTAAATAAAAATGGTATGAAATACTATTTTTATGAAAGTTAGAGAAGTGAGGATGATGAGGAAGCGAATTGGGCGGAAATCGGATTAAAAATGCGGGATTTAGAATTTTAATTGAAAAAGGGGGCCCAGATTTTTAGCAGAAAATTCATAGAGTCAGAAAATTCTGAGAAAATTCTGGGAGCTCCGTAATATTGTTTTAAGGCCACAGTAAAAATTCCGTGTCGATCGGACACCCGGATTGCGAGAACGGGGTCCGCCAGCGATTTTTGATACAGCGAGGCTTTTGGTGACCCAGAAATGGCCAAACTCAGCAAAAATACTTGTAACACATTTCAAATGTAATTACAAGTGAATTGGAAGTATTTCAAATCGATGCAAAAGTCATCGAGTCGAAAAGTGAGTTGGAGTTGAGAATTTGAAGCTTTAATTGTGAATCTTAGGTCCTTGTTTGGCGATTTCCGCGAAAAGGGCGAAATCCAGCAAAAATACTTGTAACACATTTCAAATATGATTACAAGTGGGTTTGAAGCGTTTCGAATCAACGCAAAGGCCGTTGAGTCGAAAAGTGAGTTGTGGTTGAGAAACGAAGCCTCAAGTTGCAAAATTGGGACTTGTGTTCGCGGAGTCCGCAAAATGGCAAAATTCGGCGAGAGGACTTGTAACGTGTTTTAAACATGATTACAGTCGAGTTCGGTGCGTTTCGGGCTGACGCGAAGGGCATCGGGTCGAAAAGTGACTTGAACCCGAGGACTTAGCCAAAATCTGAAATTTCTGAAATTTGTGATCACGAAGCGTTTTCGGAGCCCTGTTTCGGAGGCTTAGTACGCTCCAAAATTTTAAAAGAAATCGTGGGGTGTCTCACAAAAGTTTTCTTAGTAAAAGGGGCGAAAAACCTAGGTATGTTATTAAGGAAAAATCGGAGAACGAAGCGAAGAAAAATGCTTCGTGAATTCTGAAAACTGCAGTTTTGACAGTGCAAGTTAATCGCGAAGCGTTTTCGGAGCCCTGTTTCGGAGGCTTATTGCGCTCCAAAATTTTAAAAGAAATCGTGGGGTGTCTCACAAAAGTTTTCTTATTAAAAGGGGCGAAAAACCTAGGTGAGTTATTAAGGAAAAATCGGAGAACGAAGCGAAGAAAAATGCTTCGTGAATGCTGAAACTGCAGTTTTGACAGCCCAAGTCAATCGCGAAGCATTTTCGGAGCTCTCTTTCGAGGGCTTAGAGTAGTCCAAAATTTTAAATAAAATCGTGGGAAGTTTAAGAAAAATTTGTAGATTAAAGGGGCGAAGAAAAATTTCGATTTGGATTTCTCAGTTGACGGGAAAACGAGGTGAAAGAGGGCTAACCGATAAAGCTCGCTGCAGGGAAAAAACTGCAGGAAATGGGGCAGTTTTGGGATAATTTCGAAATTGAGGGGCATTTTAGTAAATCCCTTTCTTTTTCCCAACCACCCTCTGCAGAAGCATAAATGACCTCTCTCTCTATCCCTCTCCCCCTCACACGCACTCCCTCTCCTCCTCCCTCTGTTGAGCAGGAAACGAAAGGGAAGGGAAGAAGAAAGAAGAAGGAAGAAAAGAGAAAGAAGAAAGAAGAGAAAAAAAAAAAGGGGTACCTATCTCTTTATCTCTCTCTCTCTCTCTCTCTCTCTCTCTCTCTCTCTCTCTCTCTCTCTTGGCAGGGAAGAAGAAGGAAAACAAAAAAAAATGCATGCAGCAGCCTGCAGCTGCTGCTGCCTGCCTTGCGCAGGCTGCTGCTTGGCTGCAGCCAAGCAGCAGCCTGCTGCTGCTGCCTATGCAGCTGGGCTGCAGCCTGCTGCTGCTGCATTAAGCAGCAGCAGCAGGTGCAAGCTCGCAGCTTGCTGCTGCTTATGCAGCAGCAGCTGCACCTTGCAGCCAGCTGCTGTGGCTGCTGGCTTGAGACAAGAAAAAAAAAAAAAAAAAAAAAAAAAAAAAAAGAGCAACATGGCAGCTGCTAGGCAGCTGCATTGGCAGCTGCCTTGGCAGCTGCACATGCTGCTGCTTGGGCAGCAGCTATGCATGCTGCTGCCCAGGCAGCAGGGGAACCCTATACAAAAAAAAAAGAAAAGGAAAAAAAAAAAAAAAAAAAAAAAAAGAGAGAGGATAGGAAAGAAAAGAAAGAAAAGAATGGAGGAGAAGAAAGAAGTAAAACTTCTTCTCTTCTTTTCTCCAATTGCAAACTTCCAAATTTCTCAATGTTGCAAGAATGCAAAATTGAGGAATTGGGGGTGGGGGAATTGCTTAATTTGGGCTCCTCTAAAAATTTAGAGAGCATTGGGCTCTCTTCCAATATAGAATTTGCAATTTTCAACTTACCAAGTGCAAAATCGAAGAATTGGGGGAAAATTGCTCAAATTGAGCTTTTCTCGAATTTTTGAGAGCGTTTTGACCCCGGATCGAGTTGAGCAAGTTTCTTTTTGGCAACATGCCATGAGATGACTTTTCTCCTCTCATTTTTATGAACCGGTCAAAAATTAGCCTTTTTGTGGAAAAAGTGATCAAATAGGGATTTTTCCATTTTAATGGTCAAAGGGGTTTAGTTTTACCAATTCATTGGAATTAGTGAGTCATGGAAAGCAAATGTTTCATGATTTTTCTTTCCTTACCATGTAGGGAAACCTCGGAGGCAATAAGAGCTAAAATTGTCTCCTTCAGGAACCAAGAAAGCACACCAAGGTGGGGAATTCTACCGAAAATGGGTGACCTCTCCACTTTTTCCTCTGCTTTTGATCTTGAAGCATGATAGTAGCCTGTTAGAGGCGTTGGGTAATTATGATTGAATTTTGCATGTGTAGATGGATATAGAAGAGAAGTAAACTTTTCTAATTATTAGAATAAGAGATAAACTTGCATGTGTAGAAGGATGCAGATAGAAAAGTAAATTTTTCTGAATTGCTAAATATGAATAATGATTGCCTGCGTAGATGTTAAACTTTATTGATGATTGAGATGGAAATAATTGCATGCGGAAAAAGGGGAATCAATTATTTGTTATCGGTGATCATGTTAGGGTATAGCCCTAGGAATCATGTGAAAGCATAAGGAAAAGGACATGTTGGTAGTAAGACTAGGAGAAAACCTAGACTCAGGGTTAATGAGTGGCATCAAACTTAGGAGTATATCCTAGGATTGAATGAGTGGCATTGTCTTAGGAGATAACCTAAGGACATTGGATAAAGTGATCAACATAGAGTCAAGGACTCTAGGATGAGCATGATATAGACTTAGGTAAAGGAAACCTAAGGTAAGTTAGTGGGTTGAGAATAGACTAGTTAACATGGAGTCAAGGAACTCTAGGTTAAACATGATATGAAACTTAGGTAAGAGAACCTAAGTGAACTAGTGGAGTTTATACTCACAGAAATGGATTAGAGTCAAGATAACTCTAAATGCAAAGTGCAACAGGTAAATAGAGATAATGTAACTCCAGGTTCGGCAAGAAAAGAGTATGTGGCCACAAAGTTAAAGAATTAAACTGATAGCAAAGTGATCAACTTAGAGTCAAACTCTAAGGAAGAGTTTGTGTAATCACAAGTCAAAGAGCTAAATAATATAATCCTAGAGTGGGTCATAAGGTGTCTGGGCAAATGGACAGCAACTTTAACTTCAATTTGAGTTAAAGAAATAAAGAGAAATGATAAGAGTCCAAGTGACTCTCTAGTTATCCTTATGGCGAGACCTAGGATAAGAGATAAATTGTTGTAAAAAGGCAAAGTTAAAAGCAAGCTAAAAGTGGCTAAAAAGCATAAAGAGAATGTAAATGGCGCCTTCGAATTTGAGACTCGTCAAGTGGAGCAGGACTCCCTGGGCAGTGACCCGTCGGACGAGGTACTTTCGAAAGGCTTAAAGTGAAAGTGAAGAGCTAAATGCTCAAAGAAAAGAGAAAAAGATTTGCCAGTGGCAAAAGGGAGCTATAAGCTCGAATAAGAAAGAAAAGCAAGTGTTCAAAGGCAAAGAGGCTAAGAACTAAAGTAAAAAGAGAAAGAAAAAGAAAAGAAAAGAAAGAAAATTTAAAGATAAAACGAGCGTACCTTCGGGGGTAAAAGTAGCCTTGTCGGAGCCAAGGGCAGTGTCCCTCTCCCGGGCAGTGACCCGTAGGACAAGTTCCCCGTTGGGCGGGGTAGCACTTGCGGGTGCTATCGGCAACCTTAGAAATCTTATCTTATGGTAGCAGGACTACCGGGCTGGGGCCCGTTGGATAAGAATTTCTGAGGGTTAACTTGAACTAAAGCACCAGAATTTAAAGAATAAAGAGAAATTAGAGTGGCCAAGGTGGCCGGGTTAGTTTGACCCTGTATACAGCGGCATAGTGGCCGAGTTGGTGCTTAGCAGCCTAATGTGGCTAGACAGAGTAGTGATGGTTGATGATTAGACACAGATAGTATAGTGCAGTGATATATTATATTGCATAGCAGCATTTTGATATTGAGGATTTTAGTTTCCTAGCACTCTATTGTTATTGCTTCCATTGGACCAAGTGGTGTAGGACACTTTTTCTCGGTGGTTGAACCCACTGGGAACTCTGTCGGAGTTCTCACACCCCTTGGGTGACCCCCCCACAGGTTCAGGATGGATACAGCGTACGAGACGGTTCAGATGCAGACGGCGAGGCATACGACAGGGGCAAGGGCCCAGCAGCATAGAGACCTAGAGGGTCTAGCAGAGGTATCCCGTTTTATATTTCTTGAGTGAACTATGTATGGTGAGGAAATTATGTAAAGGAATTGTAATAAATTTATTTGCAAGTTCAGAGATGTAAAGTGTAATAAATTTATACTATAGTTCACTCTGTATGCTTCCATTACCGCATTAGTTATTGCAAAAATTTAAATTAGTAGTGATTTTTAGTACTCTGATATTGAGCTTCCGCATACACTTGTTGTGTTATTATGGATGTTACCGTTCCTTTCGGGTAGTGAAAGGTCATACCCGATCGGCGGGTCTGTTGGCGTGCCCGAACCGTACAAATTGGCGGACTCGGGGCGTGACAGATCCAGCCCAATCGGCATCTGAGTATCCAACAATATCCAAAGTCGTTCCCATAGGATACCAAATTCTGAAATTGATTGTACCTTTGATATATCGGATGATCCGTTTCACCGCTTTCAGGTGAACCTCCTTCGGTGCTGATTGATATCTCGCACAAATCCCAACACTGAAGGATATGTCCGGGCGACTAGCCGTGAGATATAGTAGACTCCCAATCATACTGCGGTACAGTTTCTCGTCTACATTCTCACTTTGTGATTCACTTCCAAGTCCCTTATGGCTAGTTCCCATTGGAGTTGGAAAATCCTTAGAATTTTCAAGGTCAAACTTTTTGACCAACTCCAGTGCATACTTGGATTGACACAAGTGAATTCCTTCATCGTTTTGTTTAACTTGTAATCCAAGAAAATAAGTCAATTCGCCCATCATGGACATCTCAAATTCGCTTTCCATGGTCTCCGCGAATTTGGAAGCATCATTATCTCTTGTTGCGCCAAAAACAATGTCATCGACATAGATTTGAGCAACTATGAAATTGTTTTGATAATGCTTCACAAAGAGAGTCCTGTCAGCTCCCCCTCGAGTATAGCCCTTTTCCAAAAGGTGCTTTGTCAACCTTTCGTACCATGCTCGCGGTGCTTGTTTCAGACCGTAAAGAGCCTTTTTCAGACGAAAAACATGGTTAGGTAGTTTATGATCCACAAAACCTTTCGGTTGAGCCACATAAACTTCCTCATTTAAAAACCCATTTAAAAAGGCGCTCTTAACGTCCATTTGAAATAATTTGATTTTAAAGTGACAAGCAATTGCAAACAATATACGAATGGACTCGAGTCTAGCTACAGGGGCGAAAGTTTCAAATGGCTGCGTGTTGCTCAAATGGCTAAGTTTGGGCTGGTTATTTCGTTGTGGTGTGCATATTAGCGATGGCACCACATAGATAGGCGCACCTGTTTGACTCGAGTCACGTGAGGGCTCGGGATCAAACGAGGTACACGAGCTGTGATAGCTGGTGACCGCACTTGTTGGTGTGGTCCAGCAGCAGGTCAAGCTTCTTGCCGTAGGCGGAAATTTTCTGCCGGCAGGGAGGCGGATTCCGACGCCTAGGGGTGGCGTTAAGGCGATGGTCGAAGCAGATCGATAGGCCCCAGTGGCTGATAGCACAGCAAGCTGGGCCTGCATAAATGACGCATGAGCATACGGCGTTGCCGCATGTAGGGGCAACAGTAGGGCGAGTGGCAGTGGCCGCCGAGCTTTTGTCGGCGCATCCCGCACCTTTAGCAAAGGGGTGTTATAAGCTTGTGTCAGCTAGGTTGCTGACAAAGTGTGGTTAGTAAGGTCCAGTGAGAGACCGACTCGCGAGGCAAATGGTGATTGCTATGTCGCGAGAGCCAAGTTGCAGTGCCCTGAGGGTTAGGGCAAGAAAGATTTACGAGCCTGGCGGCGTGAATTTGCCCCTGATGACGGTAGTAACCGTGTGGCGCGACAACTGTGGCTGTGTTGCCGCATAGTAGAGTTGGTGAGGCCCAGAGTAGGCTTCCGGACGCGGGAACCTCTCGAAAGAGCGAGAGTTTTGTGGCGCCGATCCGACGGATCAGCGTGATGGCAAGGATTGCCACCGCAGGATTTGCGAGTTAATCACCAGAGTTGGTGAACAGTTATTGTGGTGCCTCGACCCAGTTGGGAGAGTTGCACGAGAGTCGTTGGGGTGTTTAAGCAAATCGCTTAACACTGGATTATTGCGAGTTAGCGTAGGGGCGTTGGACGCCCAACTATTTTGGTGCTCACGGAGCACAAGTATCGCTTAGCCGAGAGAGCTAATTAGTTGGCGCATCAGCTTTTGCCCAGTGTGGCCAGAGTCGATACAGAATGCGGGTCATGGATTGACGACTGGTTAGTTGATTTTTGCTCAGTGAGCGTAGTGGTCGCGTGGCGACGATTTGCGGGTTCGCGTTAGGACGATCCGTGCCTGGACCATGTTGGTGGACTGTGGGCCTGTAGCCTAGTGGGCAGGCGCAGTCAGCTGTGAGAGACAGCAGCCCGAGACCTGATGGCGGGGCATGATAGAGATTTGGTCGGGACGGTAGTCCGAGCGATGACCCGGGGACGTGGAATGCCACGTGTGAGCCTTGAGGCTATTAGTACACTGAGAGTGTGATATGATCAGGCAGTAGTGCTAGTGATGATTAAGGTATTGTAGCTCCTAGTGGAAGTGTTGGGATAGTAGTCCTGATCGAGGATCTACCCGTTTGACGATTAGGTCTGTGGGCTAGCGAGAGCCGTTGTACAGTGTTGGACTAGTTTTGGGCTATAGGCCCCTGTTGGACCGTGGTTTGTGAACCTATTAGTAATCCGATATATCGGGTTAGCTGATAACCCGTGGACTTAGAGCACTAGCGGCGTGCATGATAGCAGAGGACTTGTGGATTGGCCTTCGCCCTCCACATTAGGCAGCGGAGCGACCGGAAAAATGCGGTAAGTGTAAGTGGTTGCAGATGCAACCTCGTTGTGAAAGAATGATGGCGGAATTAAAGTGAAAAATTTTCGCAAATAAAGGCTGGGTCATTTGTGGCAGTATGATGCCTAGTAACGATGTATAGTAGGCCCAACATTGGGGGTAAGATTCCTCCCTCTCGATCAGATTTGAGTCGGAGTGTGACTCAAGTTTCGAGGACGAAACTATTTTAAGGGGGGTAGAATGTAATGTACCGGATTTTCGGCACATATAATAAATCTAAATAAAAATGGTATGAAATACTATTTTTATGAAAGTTAGAGAAGTGAGGATGATGAGGAAGCGAATTGGGCGGAAATCGGATTAAAAATGCGGGATTTAGAATTTAATTGAAAAAGGGGGCCCAGATTTTTAGCAGAAAATTCATAGAGTCAGAAAATTCTGAGAAAATTCTGGGAGCTCCGTAATATTGTTTTAAGGCCACAGTAAAAATTCCGTGTCGATCGGACACCCGGATTGCGAGAACGGGGTCCGCCAGCGATTTTTGATACAGCGAGGCTTTTGGTGACCCAGAAATGGCCAAACTCAGCAAAAATACTTGTAACACATTTCAAATGTAATTACAAGTGAATTGGAAGTATTTCAAATCGATGCAAAAGTCATCGAGTCGAAAAGTGAGTTGGAGTTGAGAATTTGAAGCTTTAATTGTGAATCTTAGGTCCTTGTTTGGCGATTTCCCGCGAAAAGGGCGAAATCCAGCAAAAATACTTGTAACACATTTCAAATATGATTACAAGTGGGTTTGAAGCGTTTCGAATCAACGCAAAGGCCGTTGAGTCGAAAAGTGAGTTGTGGTTGAGAAACGAAGCCTCAAGTTGCAAAATTGGACTTGTGTTCGCGGAGTCCGCAAAATGGCAAAATTCGGCGAGAGGACTTGTAACGTGTTTTAAACATGATTACAGTCGAGTTCGGTGCGTTTCGGGCTGACGCGAAGGGCATCGGGTCGAAAAGTGACTTGAAACCCGAGGACTTAGCAAAATCTGAAATTTCTGAAATTTGTGATCACGAAGCGTTTTCGGAGCCCTGTTTCGGAGGCTTATTACGCTCCAAAATTTTAAAAGAAATCGTGGGGTGTCTCACAAAAGTTTTCTTAGTAAAAGGGGCGAAAAACCTAGGTATGTTATTAAGGAAAAATCGGAGAACGAAGCGAAGAAAAATGCTTCGTGAATTCTGAAAACTGCAGTTTTGACAGTGCAAGTTAATCGCGAAGCGTTTTCGGAGCCCTGTTTCGGAGGCTTATTACGCTCCAAAATTTTAAAAGAATCGTGGGTGTCTCACAAAATTTTTCTTATTAAAAGGGGCGAAAAACCTAGGTGAGTTATTAAGGAAAAATCGGAGAACGAAGCGAGAGAAAAATGCTTCGTGAATGCTGAAACTGCAGTTTTGACAGCCCAAGTCAAGTCAATCGCGAAGCATTTTCGGAGCTCTCTTTCGAGGGCTTAGAGTAGTCCAAAATTTTAAATAAAATCGTGGGAAGTTTAAGAAAAATTTGTAGATTAAAGGGGCGAAGAAAAATTTCGATTTGATTTCTCAGTTGACGGGAAAAACGAGGTGAAAGAGGGCTAACCGATAAAGCTCGCTGCAGGGAAAAAACTGCAGGAAATGGGGCAGTTTTGGGATATTTCGAATTGAGGGGCATTTTAGTAAATCCCTTTTTTCCCAACCACCCTCTGCAGAAGCATAAATGACCTCTCTCTCTATCCCTCTCCCCCTCACACGCACTCCCTCTCCTCCTCCCTCTGTTGAGCAGGAAACGAAAGGGAAGGGAAGAAGAAAGAAGAAGGAAGGAAGAAAAGAGAAAGAAGAAGAAGAGAAAAAAAAAAAAGGTGGTACCTATCTCTTTATCTCTCTCTCTCTCTCTCTCTCTTCTCTCTCTCTCTCTCTCTCTCTTGGCAGGGAAGAAGAAGGAAAACAAAAAAAAATGCATGCGCAGCCTGCTGCTGCTGCTGCCTGCCTTGCGCAGGCTGCTGCTTGGCTGCAGCCAAGCAGCAGCCTGCTGCTGCTGCTATGCAGCTGGGCTGCAGCCGGCTTGCTGCATTAAGCAGCAGCAGCAGGTGCAAGCTCGCAGCTTGCTGCTGCTATGCAGCAGCAGCTGCACCTTGCAGCCAGCTGCTGTGGCTGCTGGCTTGAGACAAGAAGAAAAAAAAAAAAAAAAAAAAAAAAAAAAGAGCAACATGGCAGCTGCTAGGCAGCTGCATGGCAGCTGGCCTTGGCAGCTGCACATGCTGCTGCTTGGGCAGCAGCTATGCATGCTGCTGCCCAGGCAGCAGGGGAACCCTATACAAAAAAAAAAGAAGGAAAAAAAAAAAAAAAAAAAAAAGAGAGAGGATAGGAAAGAAAAGAAAAAGAAAAGAATGGAGGAAAGAAAGAAGTAAAAACTTCTTCGTTCTTTTCTCCAATTGCAAACTTCAAATTCTCAATGTTGCAAGAATGCAAAATGAGGAATTGGGGGTGGGGGAATTGCTTAATTGGCTCCTCTAAAAATTTAGAGGCATTGGGCTCTCTTCCAATATAGAATTTGCAATTTTCAACTTACAAGTGCAAAATCGAAGAATTGGGGAAAATTGCTCAAATTGAGCTTTTCTTCGAATTTTTGAGAGCGTTTTGACCCCGGATCGAGTTGAGCAAGTTTCTTTTTGGCCAACATGCCATGAGATGATTTTTCCTCTCATTTTTATGAACCGGTCAAAATTGCCTTTTGTGGAAAAAGTGATCAAATAGGGATTTTTCCATTTTAATGGTCAAAGGGGTTTAGTTTTACCAATTTCATTGGAATTAGTGAGTCATGGAAAGCAAATGTTTCATGATTTTTTTCCTTACCATGTAGGGAAACCTCGGAGGCAATAAGAGCTAAAAATTGTCTCCTTCAGGAACCAAGAAAGCACACCAAGGTGGGGAATTCTACCGAAAATGGG
>JAQOTM010000193.1:178839-242645 GCA_029168755.2 Tillandsia fasciculata | reverse complement strand
CGACGGCACTGTGCGGTCAGGCGCGGGGGCAGGGCGCAGCCTGACCGGCCGCCAGGCGCTGTCCCCTGCGCCGCGTCCCGTGAGCCCTCCAGTAGCCATGCGCCACGTGTCCCTGCGCCGGGCCTATGCACCCGCGCAGGGAACTCCGTAGACCGCGACCCTGGACCGCGCCAACCGCATGCCGACACGTGGCTTCCGCCCGTTGCCGTGCACCGCCGCTCGAAATCGTGCACCGGCCGCCTCCATTCCGTGGACCGCGCACTGAAGACCCGCCAATAGGCTCACGCCACGTGGCTGTGCGCCGGGCCCCGTGCACCCCGCCGCGCCGTTCCATGCACCGGGCGCTGCGGGCCGGCCAATGAGGGCCCGCCACGTGGCGCCTTCCGGCGTCCACGACTTCCCCCATGCACCAGGAAACACCCGAAACTTCCGGGAGTCCGTTTTTGGGCATCCGGACTCCGAATCCGGCAATTAAATAGCCGTTTTCAAACATTTTTCCGCGCTGAATCCAAATACGCCCTCCGTTTGGCCTAGAAACTTTTCTAAAATTCGGCAAACCCCGCCGAAGGCCAAACTAACAATAAATACTGCCACGGACCCATCTGTGCTGTCCCTTGACACACTGTGGATCAAACACCATCAATAGGTGTGTCACACTTGGATTCATGGGAAAAACAGTGCATGGGAACCTGGATCATCACATCCTCCCCCACTAAAAGAAAGTTTCGTCCTCGAAACTAAAATCATACCTCAAGCCGGGGCCTCGAACAAGTGGGGGTGGGCATCCATCATCGCTGACTCCAGCTCCCAAGTAGCCTCGCGCTCGCCCTGGTTGTTCCACAGAACCTTCACATAAGGGATGGCCCGGCTGCGCAACTCTCTAACCTCGCGGTCCAAAATCCGCAGTGGCCGCTCGACATAGCTCAAGTCCTCCGCAACCTCCAGTGGGGCGAAATCAATGATGTGTGACGGGTCATGAACATATCTCCTCAGGGTGGATACATGAAACACGTCGTGAACACCAGCCAATCTGGGAGGAAGTGCAAGCCGGTAGGCAACTGGCCCCATGCGCTCCAATACCTCAAAAGGTCCAATATAACGAGGGCTCAGTTTTCCACGAATCCCAAATCTCCGAATCCCCTTCGAAGGCGAGACTTTCAAAAAGACATGATCGCCCACCTGAAACTCCAAGTCTCGTCGTCGGGTATCAGCATAACTCTTCTGCCGGCTCTGAGCGGTCTCGAGATGTCGTCGAATCAGTCTGACCTTCTCCTCTGCCTCCAATAGTAGATCAGGACCCAAGGTCTTCTTCTCACCCACATCACTCCAATATAGGGGTGACCGACACTTGCGCCCATACAACGCTTCAAACGGAGCCATCTGGATGCTCGCTTGATAGCTGTTGTTGTACGCAAACTCAACCAATCCCAGTGTCGGTGCCACCCGCCCCCAAAATCCAGAACGCATGCTCGCAGCATATCCTCGAGAGTCTGAATGGTGCGCTCTGACTGTCCGTCCGTCTGTGGGTGAAATGCTGTGCTAAAACGAAGCTGTGTCCCCAGGGCCGTCTGTAAACTCCTCCAAAAGTGTGAGACAAACCTCGAGTCCCTATCCGATACAATGGAAATGGGTATCCCGTGCAATCTGACCACCTCAGCCAAGTACATCTGTGCCAGTCGATCCAATGGCCAAGTCATCTGAACTGGTAAAAAGTGAGCGGATTTGGTGAGTCTGTCCACGACCACCCAGATCTCATCCGCTCCAGTCTGAGCCCTCGGCAATCCCGTGACAAAATCCATCGTGATATGATCCCACTTCCATTCAGGGATTGGGAGACTCTGCAACTTGCCGGCAGGTACACGATGCTCGGCCTTCACTTGCTGACAAGTTAAGCAGTGCGCCACAAATCTGCCAATATCTCTTTTCATGCCGCTCCACCAGAACTGTGCCTTGAGGTCCTTATACATCTTAGTCCCACCAGGATGGATGGTATAAGGTGCATAATGAGCCTCCCGCAAGATCTGCTCCCGAATCTCTGAGTCCATAGGCACGCAAGCTCGGTCCCTGTACCGTAGTACTCCCGAAGCATCAACTGAGAAATCCCCTGTCTCGCCAGCCTGAATCTGCTCTCGAATCCTCATCAGATGGGGGTCCTCACTCTGTTTCTCCCGAATCCTGTCCAACAGAGTGGGCTGCACGACCAAGGACAACAGTCTAGCAGAAACCCAGGGGACACGACCTCAAGCTCTAACCGCCTCATCTGCTCCAGTAATGGCGCCTGATCGGTGATCATCAAAGATAAGCTCTGCACTGTTCTCCTGCTCAGGGCATCAGCGACCACGTTTGCCTTGCCGGGATGGTAGAGTATGTCCACATCGTAGTCCTTTAACAGCTCCAACCATCTGCGCTGCCTCAAATTGAGCTCCTTTTGTGTGAACAGATATTTCAGGCTCTTGTGGTCGGTGTAAATCTCGCAGTGCTCCCCATAAGATAGTGGCGCCACAACTTCAGTGCGAAGATCACAGCCGCTAGCTCCAAGTCATGGGTAGGGTAATTCTTCTCATAATCCTTGAGTTGCCGCGAAGCATAAGCGATTACCTTACCCTCCTGCATCAGCACTATCACGCCCCGGGTGTAAACCAGAACCCGGGCCCGTCCACAGATCCGCCGTGCATGCGGTATTTCCCACATACACGAAGCGTCGGTAACCTGCTCAGATAAGAAAAATAATAAAAGAGCATAATAATCAGAGCTAACTAAAACTACTGTATCTCAGACAAGTGCTGGAAGTAAAAGGTACAACAGTAAAATAAAATACAGATGTCTCTCCCAGCTCACTACTATAATACAACCAGCTGGCAGAAGCCAGTCCCCAAAAAGAAATACAAGAACACTGTCTGAGAAGTCCTGGTACCCAAAATCTCCAGCTACGACCCTCGGTGGCTCTCTATCTAGTCCGCAATTCGCTTACCTCGATCAGTTGCTGACGGCCCAGCAACTCCCACTGAGGACTCTGCAAAACAAGGGAAAAGAAAGAAACAAGAAAAACAATGGGGGTAAGTACTACTATAAACAGTAGCCTCCCCTAGTGGGTAAAGCCTCAGCTCAGATATGCCCACCAGGTGATCAGAGGCGAAAAGGGAAAGGAGAAGAAAGGGGATGCAGATAAATAAAGCAACTGATAAAGTGCTATCCCTAATATGCCTCTATATGATAACTCAACACTGGTGGAAGAAAGGAATACAGCAGTATACAAGAAGCCTGTCCAAAGGACCCAATCTGACCGCCAGTGAACACTGGCACTGCCTGCTCTGCCATCGAACTCAAGAACCCAGCCTGGTGCCCGGCGCTCTGCACCGTGGAAAGCCTACTCCGGAGTGGCACTCGAGGGGAGCGACCCACACGAGTAAAATATCACTGTATCAAGCATCTCTGTAACCACTGTCTCATAATAGCAGGACTGGATCGAGACTCAAAGAAGTGGGAACAACCCTCCACTAAAGAAAGCTCGATCCCCAAAACACCCAATCTGATGCAATAGTACAAACCGGTCAACCACCCAAGATCCGTGGTCGCCGCAACACCCTGCCATACCCCTAACCTGTCCCAATCCCCAATACCTGACTACACTGTCTAACAGACGCTCGAACCTGAGCGACTAAGCCGCAAGTGCCAACAATGGAAGAAGAAAAGAGCAAAAGCATGGTTTCTCCTAAGTCAAGTCCCAAAATAGTATAGCAGTAAAGATTACATAATTATGTGATCAATTTAATCATGCATGGTTCCAACATTTTGTCCAATTTCCAAGAATAAATAATTTAGAGTGACATAAGCCAGGGTGACAGTCTCATATGAAAAATTATCAGTTTTGCAGTCCTCAATTCCTATTTAGTCTCCAAGCATACAGTCCAGATTAGTTAAGCGATTAAAATCAAGTGATTATTCTAACAATAATTTATCGGGAATCCAATAACCAATAATTAATTTCCTAGAGCATGCAAGTCTACCAATCAACACATTTAGCATCGTCAAAACATGGGTACTCTGATATTCCTAGTGGGCATACCAAAGAGAGGAGTACAACAACCACCCACCTGAAGTGCAACTGTCCAAGTCCGTACAGCTAGAAAATACCAAAACTCCAAATCCTTGCTTCCACAATTTCAGCACACCCGAAATATTCCTGGTACAGTACAAAGCTCACTAATTACACTTAGGCTCCCAATTATAGCACTAATAATCACATACAACCTCGAATTCTGAACTGTTAAATTATCACCTGCAGAAATTGCCCAGAAAATTCCAATAAAAATATCACGGCGATCCTTGCGTCGATAGCTTCGAAACGGTACCTTGCACGCCCAAATCCGAGTTCTGTACATCAAGATAAAAATTCGGCAAGGGGGCACACTCATACAAAAATCTGTATTAAGGACTGATTACTGTTCACTGAGAAAACAGTAATTTTCACCTCGAAATAAAATTCACAAAAATCCAATAAAAATACGAGCGCGTTCCTTGCGATCCGTAGATGAAAAAGTTGTATAAGCTCGTTTCCGTCTGACGCTCGTGCGCAAAGATATGGCCGAAATACTCCGCTGCTGTCAAGTAAATCCACACAGAAAATGGGGTCACTGTTTGCCTCGGGATCCGTGCCAAAACCTCGAAACGGGAAAGCGCGACCAAAACGAAAGATGAAGTCCTACCTCTTAGGAGTCTACTGGTGCAAGAATCACAGGAAAATGATGTCGGGGTAGCCCAGGGGAGCAAAAATACTATCGCTGCGCCGAAGAAGAACACTAGGAAGCAACGTCGCGCCGCACCGTAAAATGGGGAACCTCGGGATTCGTGCCTCCAAAACTCTTGAAACTTGGCAGGGAGATCAAGCACAAAGAGATGAAAAACTTTGCTTAAGGGTGCTCGGGCTGAAGGTGAATGGGTTGGGAGAAAAGAGGAAAGAGTGGAGCTCGGGTTGGGGGTTTATATAGGCTGAGAAAAACAATTCAAGAAATACCCACCATGTCCCATTTTCCGGGCGCCCGAAATGTTTCGGGCGCACACAGTGCGGCCCGGCCCAAGATTTCCGGGCGCGCACAGTGCGGCCCGGTCCACCACACGGCCGAGCCCCGCTGCACCCGGAGCACATGCGCCCGCAAATGGCGACACGCCACGTGTCCCCGGCCGCCCGTGCACCGCGCACGCCGCGCCGTGCACCGCGCACGTCGCCGTGTTTCCCGGTCACCTGCCCGCGTACGGCACCTGCCCCGGTCAACCACTCCGCAGGTTGCATGGACCGGGAGCACAACACCGAACCAACCAAACTTCGCCACGTGTCCACCCGGTCTACCGTGCACCCGGCCCAAACTCCGTGGACCGCGTCTGCTGCGCCGGCCAACCGGAAGGCGCCACGTGGCCCGCCTCTGGTGCACGACCCCCGCGGTGGACCGCGCTCCTGCCCGCGCCCTCAGCCGCCTGCCCGCGCCCTCAGCCGCCTGCCCGCGGCGGCGCCGCCGCCGCCGACGCTGCCCGCCGCCGCCGCGCCGCCGCCGCCGCCGGCGATCGCCGGCGACACTGTTCCGGCGTGAACAGTACCCGCAAGCTCAAAATCGACAAGTAAATAGCCCATCTTGACCGTTTTCGCGCGCTGATTCCAAAAACGAGGTCCGTTTTGCCAAATTCCGCCTCCAAAATTTGCCGGAGGCTCCCGCAAGCGCCAAAAACTGCCAAAACTTCCGGGAGTCCGCTTTTGGACATCCGGACTCAGAATTGGGCAAACAAAAAGCCATTCTCAAGCGTTTTTCCGCGCTGAATCCAAATCCATCCTCCGTTTGGCCTAAATCCTTTTCTAAAATTCGGCAAAAGCAGCCGAAGGCCAAAACAGCTAACCAAAGCTCGCAGGGTCCATCTGTGGCATCCCTTTGATGCACTATGGGCCAGATACACCATCAACAGGTGTTTAAATAGTGGATTCACGGGAAAAAGCTGCATGGGGGTTCAGGGTCCTACATCCTCCCCCACTAAAAAAAAGTTTCGTCCCCGAAACAAGGATAAACAAAGCAGACGTACCTCAAACTGCAGCCTCGAACAAGAAGGGGTAGGCATCTCTCATCTCTGTCTCCAGCTCCCATGTAGCCTCTCGCTCCTCATGATTGCTCCACAGGATCTTCACATATGGAATGGCCCGATTGCGCAATTCCCTCACCTCACGAGCAAGAATCCGCAACGGGCGCTCCTCGTAGACCAAGTCCTCGCCGATCTCCAACGAAGTGAAGTCAATCACGTGCGACGGGTCAAAAACATATCTCCTCAGAGCTGAGACGTGGAAGACATCATGAACTCCGGCCAGGCGCGGGGGTAAGGCAACTCTGTATGCCACAGGACCAACTCTGTCAAGTACCTCAAAGGGTCCAATAAAGCGGGGACTGAGCTTTCCCCGCACTCCAAATCTCCGGACCCCTTTCGAGGGCGAGACCTTCAAGAAGACATGATCACCAACCTGAAACTCCAGGTCTCGCCGTCGAGTATCCGCGTAGCTCCTCTGACGACTCTGGGCTGTCTCAAGATGCCGGCGAATAATCCTGACTTTTTCCTCTGCCTCCAAAAGTAACTCCGGTCCCAAAGTCCTCCTCTCACCCACGTCACTCCAATATAAGGGAGACCGACACTTGCGTCCATACAACGCTTCAAACGGAGCCATCTGGATGCTCGCCTGATAGCTGTTGTTGTACGCGAACTCAACCAAAGATAAGTGCCGGTACCACCCTCCTCCAAAATCCATAACGCACGCTCTCAGCATATCCTCGAGGGTCTGTATGGTGCGTTCTGACTGCCCATCGGTCTGTGGGTGGAAAGCGGTGCTAAACCTGAGCTGAGTCCCCAATGCAGAATGCAAACTCCCCCAAAAGCGTGACACGAATCTCGGGTCTCGATCTGACACAATCGAAGCAGGTATGCCGTGAAGCCTCACTATCTCATCCATATATAACTGTGCCAAATGCTCCAATGACCAAGTCATCTGAACCGGTAAGAAGTGCGCCGACTTGGTGAGTCTGTCAACAATAACCCAGATCGCATCTGCCCCGCTCTGCGCCCTCGGCAATCCAGTGACGAAATCCATAGTGACGTGGTCCCATTTCCACTCGGGAATTGGAAGACTCTGCAACTTGCCAGCAGGGACGCGATGCTCTGCTTTCACTTGCTGACAAGTTAAACAGTGAGCTACGAATCTCCCAATGTCCCGCTTCATTCCGGGCCACCAAAACTGTGCCTTGAGGTCCTTATACATCTTAGTACCTCCAGGGTGGACGGTATAAGGTGTATGGTGGGCCTCCCTCAAAATCTGATCTCTAATCTCCTGATCCATAGGCACACACACTCGGT
Organism: Tillandsia fasciculata; assembly: GCA_029168755.2. Classification (NCBI taxonomy): domain Eukaryota; kingdom Viridiplantae; phylum Streptophyta; class Magnoliopsida; order Poales; family Bromeliaceae; genus Tillandsia; species Tillandsia fasciculata. The sequence goes on along the minus strand of JAQOTM010000193.1, from coordinate 235,265 downwards.
CCCTGTACCGCAGTACTCCCGAGCTATCCACAGAAAAATCCCCTGTCTGATCCGCCTGAAGCTGCGTCCTGATCCTCGTCAAGTGGGGGTCCTCACTCTGAGTGTCCCTGATCCTCTCCAACAGAGTGGGCTGCAAGACCATAGACATGAGTCTAGCAGAGACCCCAGGGGATACTACCTCCAGCTGTAATCGCCTCATCTGCTCGACCAACGGCGCCTGCTGCGAGATCAATAAGCTCAGACTCGTCCTCCTGCTCAAAGCATCCGCCACAACATTGGCCTTGCCGGGGTGATAAAGGATACTCAGATCATAATCCTTTAGCAGCTCCAACCACCGGCGTTGCCTCAAATTCAGCTCCTTTTGGGTGAACAGATACTTCAAGCTCTTGTGATCAGTATATATCTCGCAATGCTCACCATACAAGTAATGCCGCCACAGCTTCAGAGCAAACACCACCGCTGCCAACTCCAGATCATGAGTAGGGTAATTTTTCTCATAGTCCTTCAATTGCCGCGAAGCATAGGCAATCACCCTACCCTGCTGCATCAACACACACCCCAGACCACTATGTGAGGCATCACTGTAAATCACAAATCCTTCCCCCATAACAGGGAGGGCAAGGATTGGAGCGGTCATCAATCTCTGCTTCAGCTCCTCAAAACAGCTCTGGCAAGTCTCGCTCCAAACAAACTTAACTCCTTTCCTGGTCAGACGAGTGAGGGGGAGGAAAGCTTCGCAAAGCCTTCCACAAAACGCCGATAGTAGCCCGCCAAACCAAGAAAGCTCCGCACCTCGGTGATAGTCGTCGGCCTCGGCCAATCTCGAATAGCATCCACCTTGGCCGGATCCACCGACACTCCAGCAGCTGAAACCACATGACCCAGAAAAGCAACCTCCCGGAGCCAAAACTCACACTTTTTGAACTTAGCATACAGCTTCTTCTCTCGCAGAAGCTGTAGCACGGTCCTCAAGTGCTCCTCGTGCTCCAAATCACTGCGGGAGTAGATCAAAATATCATCTATAAACACCACCACAAACCGGTCCAAAAACGGCTGAAAAATCCTGTTCATCAAGTCCATGAATGCGGCAGGGGCATTTGTCAACCCAAAAGGCATCACAGTAAACTCATAATGCCCGTACCGCGATCTGAAAGCCGTCTTGGAGATGTCCTCGGCCCTCACCCTCAGCTGGTGGTAACCGGACTGCAGATCAATCTTCGAGAACACCGATGCTCCCTGTAACTGATCAAACAAATCATCAATCCGGGGGAGGGGATACTTGTTCCGGATGGTCACTTTGTTCAATTCCCTATAATCCACACACAACCGCAGTGACCCATCCTTCTTCTTCACAAACAACACAGGCGCTCCCCACGGAGAAACACTGGGTCGGATGAAGCCCCTATCCAAAAGATCCTGAAGCTGGGCCTTCAACTCCCTCAACTCAGCTGGCGCCATCCTATAGGGTGCCTTTGAGATTGGTGCAGTTCCAGGAACTACATCAATCACGAACTCAATCTCCCTCTCCGGCGGCATCGTCGTCAACTCAGGGGGAAATACATCTGGGAACTCGCGGACAATAGGGATATCCTCGAGTCCCAGTGCCGCCGTAGGCACCTCCACCACAGTGGCCAAAAAGGCAGTGCAACCCCTACTCATCATCCTCCTAGCTCTGGCCGAGGAAATGGTCGCTGCGAACAGCGTGCTCTGGCAGCCTCTGAAGATGAACTCCTCCTGTCCTGGCTCGCGAAGAGTCACCGTCCTCTCTCTGCAGTCGATAGTGGCGGAATACCGCGACAGCCAATCCATCCCTAGCACCAAGTCAAAATCCTGGAGCTGCTGCAAAACAAGCAAGTCTGCAGGCAAAATCCAAGGCCCCAACTGCACTGGGCAAGCCACACAACGCTCCTCGACATGCAAAATATGATCAGGAATCCGCACCTCTAATGCATGTGACAAGGACTCTCTCTCTAGACCATGCAGGGATGCAAATGCTCGACTAATGAAAGAATGAGATGCTCCAGTGTCGAATAAAGTACGAGCCCGAATACCAAAGAGTAGAATAATACCTGCCACCACCTGGTCTGCCGCTGAAGAATCCGCCAACTGGGCGGCATACACCCGCCCGCTCGGTGCTGGAGGTCGAGAATCTACAGGATAAGAAGTGGACGGCCTGCTCGCTGGAGCATAAGGCCGCTGAGCTGGTGGCCGCTGCTGCTGAGGGGGATATGGAGCCGATGCCGATGAAGGTGCCGAGGAAGTAGAAAGGGGGCAAGTAGCTCGCACATGCCCTGGCTGTCCACAACGGAAGCATCGACCCCATCTCTGGTCACAAGTAATGGCGGCATGCTGACCTCCACAGAAAATACATCGGTCAGAAGATCGGGGCTGTCTCGGCTGCTGCTGCTGCTGCTGTCTCGAGGACTGCTGCTGAGATCTCTGCTGCCTCTGCTGTGATCTCTGCTGCTGGTGCTGCTGCTGATGCTGCTGCGGTCTCTGGGGTCCCCAGGCCCTCTCCTATCAGATCGCCCACGGCCATAAGACTGGGACTGCGGCGGCCGTGGCGGTCTCCAAGAGCTGGCCTGTCCCCCGTCCTCTGGGGCTGGTCGCTTCCTGTCGGAACTCTGCGCGACCGCGGCCCTCCGTCTGGCCACCTCCTGATCGCCTCTCTCCACCCACTGTGCATGCTCTGCGGCTGCCTCCAGGGTCTGAAATCTCTGAGCATGCACAAGTGTGTAAATCTCTGGACGAAGGCCTCCCTCGAACAACTCAACCTGGTGCGGACCGTCACGAGCGACGTAGGGCACACAGTTCAGCAACTCCCTGAACTCCTGAAAATAGGCATGGGCCGGTCGATCGCCCTGCTGCAGATTCTTCAAATCGTCCTCCAACTTCTTCTTCACACTGGTAGAAAAATAGGTGTCCAACACCATCCGTCTGAACTCCTCCCAAGGTAACTGCCGGTGATCCGGAACTCCAGTGGCTCAACTCGCTGCCACCAAAAATCAGCATCTCCGTCCAAACAGTGCACCGCCATGTGCACTCGATACTTCGGGTCGATGAAGAAGTCCCGAAAAAGCTTCTCCATCGCAGAAAGCCAAATCCCAACAGCCCGGGGCTGAGCATCCCGCCCCGAGAATCTAGGTGGTCCCCGCTTAACAAACGCAGCGAGTTTGTCAGCAAAATCCCGCTCCTCCTCCGCAGTCAAAGGCTGAAATGCCGCAGGAGCCCCGCTACTCGAAGATGGCGCTGACGGCACAAAAGGTGCAACAAGAGGCACAGGGACCTCCGGAACAGCTGGGGGTGGTGCCTCCCTCTGAGCAAGCAGCTGCTCAATCCTCTGCTCCTGGCGGCGCTGACCCTCCGCCAACTGGGCCACCAAGGCCCTCAACTCAGTAAGCTCGGGTGGTGTAGGCTGCTCTGGCTCAACAGGGGGCGAAGGGACACCCCGGGTGGGAATCCGACGTCGTGGAGGCATCCTGCCACAAGAAACCAAACATCAGCAACAAAACCCCACACGACCCAATCTGGCGAAAGTCAAAAGACATCCCCCTATTTCTGTAACCTTATGTTGTCTGCAGCCAACATAATGGTTCAACAGAAATAGACTATGTCGATCACTCTTCACTCACAGGAAGAGTTAACAATAAAAATCACCGACTTTCGCAACAAGTCACGCCACTCACGCCCTATAATCCTAGGGTCTGTCCAAAAGCCTAGGGTTTCCTAAGTCCCAACTGACCTATCCCTAAGCTCTGATACCAACTTAATCTGTCACGCCCCGGGTGTAAACCAGAACCCGGGCCCGTCCACAGATCCGCCGTGCATGCGGTATTTCCCACATACACGAAGCGTCGGTAACCTGCTCAGATAAGAAAAATAATAAAAGAGCATAATAATCAGAGCTAACTAAAACTACTGTATCTCAGACAGTGCTGGAAGTAAAAGGTACAACAGTAAAATAAAATACAGATGTCTCTCCCAGCTCACTACTATAATACAAACAGCTGGCAGAAGCCAGTCCCCAAAAAGAAATACAAGAACACTGTCTGAGAAGTCCTGGTACCCAAAAATCTCCAGCTACGACCCTCGGTGGCTCTCTATCTAGTCCGCAATTCGCTTACCTCGATCAGTTGCTGACGGCCCAGCAACTCCCACTGAGGACTCTGCAAAACAAGGGAAAAGAAAGAAACAAGAAAAACAATGGGGGTAAGTACTACTATAAACAGTAGCCTCCCCTAGTGGGTAAAGCCTCAGCTCAGATATGCCCACCAGGTGATCAGAGGCGAAAAGGGAAAGGAGAAGAAAGGGGATGCAGATAAATAAAGCAACTGATAAAGTGCTATCCCTAATATGCCTCTATATGATAACTCAACACTGGTGGAAGAAAGGAATGCATCAGTATCAAGAAGCCTGTCCAAAGGACCCAATCTGACCGCCAGTGAACACTGGCACTGCCTGCTCTGCCATCGAACTCAAGAACCCAGCCTGGTGCCCGGCGCTCTGCACCGTGGAAAGCCTACTCCGGAGTGGCACTCGAGGGGAGCGACCCACACGAGTAAAATATCACTGTATCAAGCATCTCTGTAACCACTGTCTCATAATAGCAGGACTGGATCGAGACTCAAAGAAGTGGGAACAACCCTCCACTAAAGAAAGCTCGATCCCCAAAACACCCAATCTGATGCAATAGTACAAACCGGTCAACCACCCAAGATCCGTGGTCGCCGCAACACCCTGCCATACCCCTAACCTGTCCCAATCCCCAATACCTGACTACACTGTCTAACAGACGCTCGAACCTGAGCGACTAAGCCGCAAGTGCCAACAATGGAAGAAGAAAAGAGCAAAAGCATGGTTTCTCCTAAGTCAAGTCCCAAAATAGTATAGCAGTAAAGATTACATAATTATGTGACCAATTTAATCATGCATGGTTCCAACATTTTGTCCAATTTCCAAGAATAAATAATTTAGAGTGACATAAGCCAGGGTGACAGTCTCATATGAAAAATTATCAGTTTTGCAGTCCTCAATTCCTATTTAGTCTCCAAGCATACAGTCCAGATTAGTTAAGCGATTAAAATCAAGTGATTATTCTAACAATAATTTATCAGGATCCAATAACCAATAATTAATTTCCTAGAGCATGCAAGTCTACCAATCAACACATTTAGCATCGTCAAATCATGGGTACTCTGATATTCCTAGTGGGCATACCAAAGAGAGGAGTACAACAACCACCCACCTGAAGTGCAACTGTCCAAGTCCGTACAGCTAGAAAATACCAAAACTCCAAATCCTTGCTTCCACAATTTCAGCACACCCGAAATATTCCTGGTACAGTACAAAGCTCACTAATTACACTTAGGCTCCCAATTATAGCACTAATAATCACATACAACCTCGAATTCTGAACTGTTAAATTATCACCTGCGGAAATTGCCCAGAAAATTCCAATAAAAATATCACGGCGATCCTTGCGTCGATAGCTTCGAAACGGTACCTTGCACGCCCAAATCTGAGTTCTGTACATCAAGATAAAAATTCGGCAAGGGGGCACACTCATACAAAAATCTGTATTAAGGACTGATTACTGTTCACTGAGAAAACAGTAATTTTCACCTCGAAATAAAATTCACAAAAATCCAATAAAAATACGAGCGCATTCCTTGCGATCCGTAGATGAAAAAGTTGTATAAGCTCGTTTCCGTCTGACGCTCGTGCGCAAAGATATGGCCGAAATACTCCGCTGCTGTCAAGTAAATCCACACAGAAAATGGGGTGACTGTTTGCCTCGGGATCCGTGCTAAAACCTCGAAACGGGAAAATGCGACCAAAACGAAAGATGAAGTCCTACCTCTTAGGAGTCTACTGGTGCAAGAATCACAGGAAAATGATGTCGGGGTAGCCCAGGGGAGCAAAAATACTATCGCTGCGCCGAAGAAGAACACTAGGAAGCAACGTCGCGCCGCACCGTAAAATGGGGAACCTCGGGATTCGTGCCTCCAAAACTCTTGAAACTTGGCAGGGAGATCCAGCACAAAGAGATGAAAAACTTTGCTTAAGGGTGCTCGGGCTGAAGGTGAATGGGTTGGGAGATAAAGAGGAAAGAGTGGGGCTCGGGTTGGGGGTTTATAAAGGCTGAGAAAAACAATTCAAGAAATACCCACCATGTCCGATTTTCCGGGCGCCCGAAATGTTTCGGGCGCACACAGTGCGGCCCGGCCCAAGATTTCCGGGCGCGCACAGTGCGGCCCGGTCCACCACACGGCCCAGCCCACCACACGGCCGAGCCCCGCTGCACCCGGAGCACATGCGCCCGCAAATGGCGACACGCCACGTGTCCCCGGCCGCCCGTGCACCGCGCACGCCGCGCCGTGCACCGCGCACGTCGCCGTGTTTCCCGGTCACCTGCCCGCGTACGGCACCTGCCCCGGTCAACCACTCCGCAGGTTGCGTGGACCGGGAGCACAACACCGAACCAACCAAACTTCGCCACGTGTCCACCCGGTCTACCGTGCACCCGGCCCAAACTCCGTGGACCGCGTCTGCTGCGCCGGCCAACCGGAAGGCGCCACGTGGCCCGCCTCTGGTGCACGACCCCCGCGGTGGACCGCGCTCCTGCCCGCGCCCTCAGCCGCCTGCCCGCGCCCTCAGCCGCCTGCCCGCGCGGCGCGCCGCCCGCCGCGCTGCCCGCCGCCGCCGGCGCCGCCGGCGACACTGTTCCGGCGTGAACAGTACCCGCAAGCTCAAAATCGACAAGCAAATAGCCCATCTTGACCGTTTTCGCGCGCTGATTCCAAAAACGAGGTCCGTTTTGCCAAATTCCGCCTCCAAAATTTGCCGGAGGCTCCCGCAAGCGCCAAAAACTGCCAAAACTTCCGGGAGTCCGCTTTTGGACATCCGGACTCAGAATTGGGCAAACAAAAAGCCATTCTCAAGCGTTTTTCCGCGCTGAATCCAAATCCATCCTCCGTTTGGCCTAAATCCTTTTCTAAAATTCGGCAAAAGCAGCCGAAGGCCAAAACAGCTAACCAAAGCTCGCAGGGTCCATCTGTGGCATCCCTTTGATGCACTATGGGCCAGATACACCATCAACAGGTGTTTAAATAGTGGATTCACGGGAAAAAGCTGCATGGGGGTTCAGGGTCCTACAAGCACGCAACCAAGTCCACTGTGCGATGCGTCACTGTAGATCACGTATCCTTTCCCCATAACAGGGAGGGAAAGGATAGGAGCTGACATCAATCTGCTCTTCAGTTCCTCGTAGCTTCTCTGGCAATCCTCACTCCAGATGAACTTAATTCCTTTGCGCGTCAAACGAGTGAGTGGTGCGGAAAGTTTCGCAAAACCCTCCACAAACCGACGGTAATATCCTGCCAAGCCCATAAAACTGTGAACCTCTGCCACCGTCGTCGGTCGGGGCCAATCCCGGATTGCCTCAATCTTCGCCGGGTCTACCGCCACTCCTGCGGCTGAGATCACATGGCCCAAAAAGGCAACCTCTCGAAGCCAAAACTCGCACTTAGACAGCTTGGCATACAACTTCTTCTCCCTTAGAAGTTGCAGCACAATCCTCAGGTGCTCCTCGTGCTCCACATCGCTCCGAGAATAAACCAGGATGTCATCGATGAACACTACCACAAACCGATCAAGATAGGGTCGAAAGATCCTGTTCATCAAATCCATAAATGCGGCAGGGGCATTAGTCAATCCAAAAGGCATGACAGTGAACTCATAATGCCCGTACCGAGTCCTGAATGCTGTCTTCGGAACATTCTCGGCCTTCACCTTCAGTTGGTGGTAACCAGACTGTAGGTCGATCTTAGAGAAGACACAAGACCCTTGCAGCTGATCAAATAAGTCATCGATGCGCGGCAAAGGGTACTTGTTCTTGACGGTCACTTTATTCAGCTCCCGGTAATCCACACAAAGTCGAAGTGAACCATCCTTCTTCTTCACGAACAGCACCGGCGCTCCCCAAGGTGACACACTGGGCCTCACGAAACCCTTGTCCAATAAATCCTGGAGTTGCGCCTTCAACTCCCGCAGCTCCGCCGGTGCCATTCGGTAAGGGGCCTTGGAGATTGGCGCAGTTCCTGGGACTACGTCAATCAAAAACTCGATCTCCCTATCTGGCGGCATACTAATCAGCTCTGGTGGGAAAACATCCGGGAACTCGTGGACTATAGGGATGTCCGCGAGTCCCGGTGCCGCCGCAGGCCCCTCAACCACACTGGCCAAAAAGGCCACGCATCCACTGCGCATCATCTGCCTCGCACGAGAAGTCGAAACTATCGCGGCGAAGAAAGTACTCTGGCATCCTCTGTACACAATCACCTCCTGGCCTGGCTCGCTAAAGGTCACCGTCCTCGCGGTACAGTCAATAGTCGCATAATAGCGAGCCAACCAGTCCATCCCAAGTACCATATCAAAGTCTCGCAGCTGACTCAGGACCATCAGGTCCGCTGGCAAGATCCACGACTCGATCTGTACAGGGCAAGACCAACAACACTCCTCTACAAGCAAAGTATGCTCCGGAACCTGCACCTCTAGCGCACGTGGCAACCGACCTAACTCTAGTCCAAGGGATGATGCAAATGCTCTACTGATGAAAGAATGTGATGCACCGGTATCAAATAAAGTGCGCGCTCTACTGCCAGAAAGTAAAATGATACCTGCCACCACGTGGTCGGCTGCCAGGGAGTCCTCCACCTGGGCGGCATAAACCCGCCCGCTCTGTGCCGGTGGTCGGTAGTCTGCCGGGTGGGAAGAAGGGGCCCTGCTCGCTGGGGCATAGGACCGCCGCTGGGGCACCGGTGGGGCTGATGCTGAGGAAGGAGCCGGTGATGTCGAGAAAGGGCAAGCCGCTCGCAAATGACCGGACTGTCCGCACCGAAAACAACGGCCATGCCGCAAATCACAAGTGTCAGAGGGGTGTTGGCCCTTGCAGAATACACACCCGACTGTAGACCGGGGCTGCCTCGACTGCTGCTGCTGCTGCCTCTGCCGCTGTGACCCCTGCTGTCGCGACTGCGACCTCTGCTGCTGAGAATGCTGCTGCTGTCGTGAGTGCTGCTGCTGGCGCTGTGGGGGCCTCTGGGATCCTCCGGGCCCTCGCCGCTCCGAACGCCCGCGGCCAGAGAACTGGGCGGCGGGGGTCGGGGCGGCCTCCAGGAACTGGCCTGTCCCCCATCATCCTGCGCTGGCCGCTTCCTATCAGATCCCTGAGCGACCAGGCCCCCACGTCTGGCGACAACGTGGTCTCCTCTCTCGATCCACCCTGCATGCTCTGCCGCCTCCTCCAGGGTCTGTAGTCTCTGCGCATGCACCAAGGTATAGAGCTCTGGGCGCAGGCCCGACTCGAAGAGCTCCACCTGATGTGGTCCATCCCTGGCGACGTAGGGAACGCAGCTGAGCAGCCGCGAAAACTCCTGGAAGTAGTCCCATGCCGACCGGTCGCCCTGCTGGAGATTCTTCAGGTCATCCTCTACCTTTTTCTTCACGCTGGTGGAAAAGTAAGTGTCCAGGACCATCCTCTTGAACTCTGCCCAAGGTAGCTGCCGGGTGATCTGAAACTCCAGGGGCTCCACCCGACGCCACCACGTATCCGCATCCCCATCCAGACAATGCACAGCCATGTGTACCCGGTACTTCTGATCGATGAAGAAGTCTCGGAACAACTTCTCCATTGCTGAAAGCCAAGTCCCAACCTCCCAAGGGTGAGTGCTCCGCCCCGAAAATCTAGGCGGTCCCCGCTTGCAGAAATGGGTGAGTTTATCAGTAAACTCCTGCTCCTCCTCGGGGGTCAAAGGTCGGATCGCTCCCGGGGCCCCGCTGCTCGAAGATGGTGCCACAGGCACAAGCGGTATAGTCGGTGGTACAACAGGTGGTGCGGGGGCCTCAGTAGTAGCAGGGGGAGGGGCCCCAACCCGAGCAAGCAGCTGCTCGATCCTCTGCTCCTGCCGGCGGTGACCCTCCGCCAGCTGGGCCACCATGGCCCTCAACTCAGCAATCTCTGAAGGTCCGGACTGCTCCGGCCCCTCCGGGGGTGTAGGGGTACCCCGGGTAGGCATCCGCCGCCTGGGAGGCATCCTGCCACACAAGAAACCACGGATCAGTAACGAAACCACACTCGACCCAATCTAGTGAAAGTCAAAGGCATCCTCCTATTTCTGTAACCTTATGTTGTCTGCAGCCAACATAATAGTTCGCCAGAAATAGGACATGCCAATCCCTCTTCACTCACTTGAAGAGTCAAAATAACATACGACCAAATTGCCGACTTTCGCATAATGTCACGTCACTCACGCCCTGCCTTCCTAGGGTCTGCCAAAAGCCTAGGTTTTCCTAAGTCCCAACTGACCTATCCCTAAGCTCTGATACCAACTTAATCTGTCACGCCCCGGGTGTAAACCGGAACCCGGGCTCGTCTACAGATCCGCCGTGTACACGGAATTTCCCGTGTACACGAAGCGCTGGTAACCTGCTCAGATATAGATGATATAATAAAAGAGCATAAACAGAGCTAAACTACAACTAATACATCTCAGATAAAGCAGAAAGTAAAGTGCAGAAGTAAACTCTCAATAATACATATGTCTCTCCCAGCTCACTAATCAAATACAACCAGCTGGCCGAAGCCAGACCCAAAAAGAAATGAAAAGTAGAGTATCTAAGAGTATCGGGGTACATCTAGTAACTACACTGGTGCCTGGGTAGACCGCTATCTAGTCCGCGATCCTCTTACCTCGATCCGCTGCGGAGGGTCCTGCAACTCCCGCAGACGACTCTGCAAAACAAAGGGGAAGAGCAAAAGAAAAGCAGTGGGGAGTGAGAACTACTATAGAACAGTAGCCTCCTCCTAGTGGGTAAGCCTCAACTCAAATGTGCCCACTAGGACTATAAGAGGCGGAAAAGATGAACAAAGGTGGTAAGCTGTAAATAAAACTGCTGATGATGGATAGAGCTACCACTACATGCCTCTAATGAGCTAACTGATAGTATAGCTATATGTATGCATCAGAATGTACATGCCTGCCTGGGTAACCCAATCTAGACACCGGCAAACACCGGCACTGCCCGCTAAGCCCACTGACTCACAACTCAGGTACGAGATGCAGACCGGCTCCTGACCGGCACAGTCCCATCCTAAGGGCAATGGACCGGCTACTAACCGGCACGGCCCATCCCAAAGGCGACAGACCGGCTCCTGACCGGCACGGTCCCAGTATACGCCCTCCGGAGTGGCACTCGAGGGGAGCGACCCACACGAGTGGAATAAGTCGCCAAGAGTAATCCGGCATGGTAGGACTAGACCATGACACTGGTCTAAGTGGAAGAACCCATCCACCAATAGAAGCCCAAATCCTCTGTCACGCCCCGAGACCGTCAATTTGAACAGTTCGGGCGCGCCAACAGACCCGCCAATCGGGCATGACCTTTCAAGACCCGAAAGGAACGGTTCAATCCAACAATATCATTTCAATATAGCGGAAGAGTAAGCAATCAGAGTAGAGAACTATAAATTTAAACTTTCAATCATTCAACAACTAGTTAGAAGAACTGAAAGTACAAACTTGAGCGAAGACATACACTTTTGTTTAATATTACAACTCTCTTTTAGCATGACTACAATACCAAAATACATACATATTTTTTTTTTCTTTCTTTCCAACTTGAAACTTAAACATTTAGAATTTTACATTGTTCCTCACATACAAGATTCGCTCAAGAAAATGAAACTCCAAAATGGTGGTGGCGACTCTAGACTGCTAGGTCGCTACTCTGCTGGGCGCTTGCCCTTGTCGCGTGTCTCGCCCGATGTACCTGGACCTGTGGGGAAGTCACCCAAAGGGTGTGAGAACTACAACCAAGTTCCCAGTGGGTTCAACCACCGAGAGAAAATGCCCTGCACCGCTTAGTCTAATGGAAGCAATATAATAGAGAATGAAATACAGTAAATAAAAGCTGTAAATCTTAGCTAGCATGCTTAATACTTTTACCTTTGCCATGACATTGCTCTATGTCGCTATAGGATGCCAAACTAACCAACCTGTCCCTTGCCAAATTACTTTCATTAACTTTCTTGTGTTTCAATTCAAGTTGCTAAACCCTCGGAGAAGCTTGCCCAACGGGCCCTAGCCCGGCAGACATGCTGCCATAAGACAAGTCCTCTAAGGTTGCCGATAACACCCGCAAGTGTTACCCCGCCCTACGGGGAAACGTCCCGAACGGGTCTCTACCCGGGAGAGGGACACTGCCTGCTACTCCAACATGGGCCACGTTTCACCCCGTAGGTACGCTCGTTTTATTATTTCTTTTATTGCTTTGCATTTAGCCTCTTTGCTCTTTTAAGCCTTTGCCTTTCTTTTGCTCTTTAGCACTTAGCTTCCATCTCAATCGAGCTTATAGCTCACATTGCCTCTTAGCCCTTTTTCTTTCTTTGCAATTAAGCTTTTAGCTTGTCTTTTTAATATACTCATGCATTTACCCTAGGTCCATGCCTTAAGGTACATAAGTCCCTTAGACTCAATTCTTAACTTTCATTATGCTCAAGTTGAAGTTAAAGTGTAGGTATATTAACCCAACTCCCTATGACAACTCTAGGGATTTCAAATACTTTGGATTTTAACCTCAACTAAACTATGCTTTCCTTAGAGACATAACTCTAAATTAGGCCCTAATTCCATCACACACTTATTTGACTCAAACAAACATGCCACTCGTGAAGTCCTATAGTGAATGCCACACATTAGAGCCTAATCTAAGTTTTCTCCTAAGTCAAGATTTCCATAAACCACAACCACTTCTACATAAGCATGAAAATACTATCCTAGCCACTCTATTAACATGCTTCTAAGAAAAGCAAAAGATAAGGGGAGAGGTCACCCTCGCTCGATAGAATCCCCCACCTCGATGTGTTCTATCGGTCCTTGAAGGAGACAAGTTCCACTCTTCCGGTCTCAAACTTTTCCCTAAATTGTAAGGAGAGAAAATCATGAACAATTGATTCTCATGAATCTCTAAATCCATAAACATTTCAAACTAGAATACCCTCTTTTGATAACTTAAAGGAAAAATTCCCATTTAGTCATTTTCCCCATCAAAAGGCTACTTTTTGATTGGTTTACAAAAATGGGAGAAGAATGATCATCCCATGGCCTATTGCCAAAAAGAAACTTGCTCAACTCAATCCGGGGTCAAAAAGCCCCCCAAATTTTGAGAAAAGCTCAATTTGAGCTATTCCCTCCCAATTCGTCAATTTTGCTTCTTGGAAGGTCAAGAATCAAAATTTTATATTGTAAAGAAGCATAAGGTCTCAAATTTTTTGAGGGAAACTCATTTGAGCAAATTCCCCACCCAAATTCTTCGATTTTGCAATTTTTTGCAAGCATTGCGAGATTCGGAAATTTCGCATTCGGAGAAAAGAAAAGAAAAGAAGAATTCCTTTTTCTTCTTCTCTTTTCTTTTCTTTTCTTTTCTTCTTCTCTTTCTTTCTCTCTTTTTTTTTGTAAACCTCCCCTGCTGCTGGGCAGCAGCATGTTTAGCTGCTGCCCAAGCAGCAGCTCCTGCTGCAGCTGCTGCTGCTGGTTGTAGCAGCAGCAGCTGCAGGCAGCCCTGCAGCTGCACAAGGCAGCTGCCAAGGCAGCTGCCTAGGCAGCTGCATGAGCAGCTGCTCCCCCCCCCAATTCCTCTCAACATATATATATATATATATATATAGAGATATATATATCTAATTATATATGTATATTATATATAATTGCTTCTTTTTTTTTTTTTTTTTTTTTTGATCCCTAAACCTGCTGCTGGGCAGCAGCCAATGCAGCTGCTGCCCAGGCAGCATGCTAGCAACAGGCTGCGCAAGGCAGCATTGCAGCTGCCTTGCGCAGCAACTATGGCTGCCCAGCTGCTGTTGCTTAGCAGCAGCAGCAGCTGAGCAGCACAAGCTGCTCCTCTCTTCTTTTTTTTTTCTTTTTTTTTTTTTTTGTATCCCACAGCAGCTGCTGCTGCTTTGAGCAGCAGCAGCTGGGCCAGCAGCTGCTGCTGCATTGAGCAGCAGCAGCATGGCAGCAGCTGCTGCTGCTGCTTTGAGCAGCAGCAGCCGCAGGCAGGAAGCAAAAGAGAGGGAGAGATTGAGCGAGAGAGAGATAGAGAGAGATAGAGAGAGGGAGAGGGAGGGATTGACTCACCTATTCCTTCTCCTTCTTCTTCTTCTTCTTCCTTCTTCTTCTTCTTCTTTTTCTTTCGTTTCTTGCTAGCTGAGAGAGAGAGAAGAGTGAGTGCGTGTGAGGGGGAGGGGAATAGAGAGAGAGGTCATTTATTCCTCTGCAGTGGGTGGTTGGGAAAAGAAAGGGGATTTACTAAAATGCCCCTGAATTTTGAAATTATCCCAAACTGCCCATTTCCTGCAGAATTTCCTGCAGTGAGCCTTATCGGATAGCCCTCTTTCGCCTCGTTTTCCCGTCAACTGAGAAATCAAATTTGTAATTTCTCTTCACCCCTTTAATCTACAAATTTTTCTTAAACTTCCCACGATTTTATTTAAAATTTTGGACTACTCTAAGCCCTCGAAAGAGAGCCCCGAAAATGCTTCGCGATTGACTTGGGCTGTCAAAACTGCAGTTTCAGCAATCACGAAGCATTTTTCTTCGCTTCGTTCTCCGATTTTTCCTTAATAACATACCTAGGTTTTTCGCCCCTTTTAATAAGAAAACTTTTGTGAGACACCCCACGATTTCTTTTAAAATTTTGGGGCACTCGAAGCCCTCGAAACAGGGCTCCGAAAACGCTTCGCGATTAAGAATTTCAGAAAATCCAGATTTGGCTAAGTCCTCGGGTTCAAGTCACTTTTCGACCCGATGCCCTTCGCGTCAGCCCGAAACGCACCGAACTCGACTGTAATCATGTTTAAAACACGTTACAAGTCCTCTCGCCGAATTTTGCCATTTTGCGAACTCGGCGAACACGAGTCCCAATTTTGCAATTTGAGGCTTCGTTTCTCAACCACAACTCACTTTTCGACTCAACGGCTTTTGCGTTGATTCAAAACACTTCAAACCCACTTGTAATCATATTTGAAACGCGTTACAAGTATTTTTACCGAGTTTTGCTATTTCGCAGAAATCGGTGCACTACATTCTCCCCTCCTTTAGGAGTTTCGTCCGCGAAACTAAAACTCACGTACCTTGGGATTTATTCCTCGAACAAGCGAGGATAGTGCTCCCGCATCACAGCCTCAGGCTCCCACGTGGCCTCCTCCTCGCTATGCCTCGTCCAAAGCACTTTCACATAAGGAATGGAGCGGTTCCTGAGCTTCCTATCACGCCGATCAATAATCTTATACGGGAACTCATCGTAGCTCATATCCTCCCGTAGATCGAGTGGTGGGTAGTTGATTATGTGCGTCGGGTCGTGGACATACTGGCGGAGTTGTGACACATGGAACACATCATGAATTCCTGCCAAATCTGGGGGCAAAGCTATTTTATAGGCCACTGGGCCAACCCGCTCCAAAACCTCATAAGGTCCAAGAAAACGAGGGTTCAACTTTCCTCGCATCCCAAATCGCACTACCCCCTTCGTGGGCGACGCCTTCAAAAATACATGATCCCCGACCTTAAACTCTAGGTCGCGCCGCCTTTTGTCCGCATAGCTCTTTTGCCGACTTTGCGCTGTCACCAGACGTTGACGCGCAATTTGCACCTTTTCCTCGGCTTCTTGCAATACATCAGGACCCAGTGATGATCTCTCGCCAACCTCACTCCAATGCAGTGGAGACCTGCACTTTCTGCCATAGAGTGCCTCAAAAGGTGCCATTCCGATGCTGGCTTGATAGCTGTTATTGTAGGCGAACTCCGCCATCGGCAAATATCGCTGCCACCCTGGTCCATAGTCCAAGACACACGCCCTGAGCATATCTTCGAGGATTTGATTGGTCCTCTCAGATTGACCATCGCTCTGAGGGTGATAAGCCGTAGAGAAATCCAGGCGTGTTCCCAAAGTCTCGTGGAAGCTCTTCCAAAATTGTGACACGAATCGGGGATCCCGATCCGACACTATAGAAACAGGAACTCCATGAAGGCGCATAATCTCATCAATATACAACTGCGCCAATTTATCCCTAGACCAGGTGGTGTGGACAGGCAGGAAATGAGCCGCCTTGGTTAACCTATCCACAACCATCCAAATCGCGTCGTGGCCTGCTTGAGACCGAGGCAAGCCCACGATAAAATCCATAGCGATGTTCTCCCATTTCCACACGGGAATCGGCAGATTTTGAAGCTTGCCCGCAGGGAGTCTATGTTCAGCCTTGACTTGTTGGCACACTAAGCATCTAGCCACGAAGTGTCCAACATCTTTCTTCATGCCTGGCCACCAAAACTGTGCCCTCAGGTCCTTATACATTTTTGTGCCGCCGGGGTGGATAGTATACGGCGATCGGTGTGCTTCTTGAAGGATCATTTCACGAATATCCTCGTCATTAGGTACACACACGCGACCCCGAAACCTTAGGATTCCCTCAGAATCCACAGTAAAATCCCTTGCCTCACCGCTTTCTAGATCAGACCTCACCTTTTGGAGCTTTTCATCCGCCATTTGCTTTTCTTTAATTCTCTCCAACAAGGTAGGTTGCACAACGAGCGTCATAAGCTTCGCGGGGGCACCGGAAGCCACAACCTCCAAGCCCATCCGTCTCATTTCGGATTGCAACGGGTATTGGTCGGTGATGATCATGGCAAGATTTTCCACGGACTTCCTGCTTAGCGCGTCGGCCACCACATTTGCTTTCCCCGGGTGGTACAAGATGCTAACATCATAATCTTTTAGGAGTTCCAGCCATCGGCGCTGCCTCAGGTTTAATTCCTTCTGAGTGAACAAATATTTGAGGCTTTTGTGATCCGTGTAAATCTCGCAATGTTCCCCGTAGAGGTAATGCCGCCATATCTTTAGTGCAAAAATCACCGCGGCAAGCTCGAGATCGTGAGTGGGGTAGTTCTTTTCATAACTCTTCAGCTGCCGGGAGGCATAGGCTATAACCCTCTCGTCTTGCATGAGTACACACCCCAACCCAGTCCCTGAAGCATCACTATAAACCACGAACCCTTTTCCCGCAACGGGTAGAGCAAGAATTGGAGCCGTCGTCAACTTGTCCTTGAGCAATTGGAAGCTTCTCTCACAGGCATCGCTCCAAATGAACTTAGCTCCTTTTCTTGTAAGGCTGGTGAGTGGAATGGTAATTTTAGAGAACCCTTCCACAAACCGCCTAT
The DNA here is from genome assembly GCA_029168755.2 of Tillandsia fasciculata. NCBI lineage: Eukaryota > Viridiplantae > Streptophyta > Magnoliopsida > Poales > Bromeliaceae > Tillandsia > Tillandsia fasciculata. The sequence goes on along the minus strand of JAQOTM010000193.1, from coordinate 217,992 downwards.
AATAGCCCGCGAGTCCGATAAAGCTTCGAATCTCGGTGACATTTGTTGGTCGCGGCCAATCTTTCACTGCTTCAATTTTCTTGGGGTCTACAGACACCCCCGTCTCAGAAATCACATGTCCTAAGAATGCCACTTCCCGGAGCCAGAATTCGCATTTCTTCAACTTCGCGAATAGGCTCCGCTCTCGAAGCACTTGTAGAACCTGTCGTAGGTGATCCTCGTGCTCGTCGTCACTTCGAGAGTAGACTAAAATGTCGTCAATGAAGACAACGACAAATCGGTCTAGGAAAGGCTGAAAAACGCGGTTCATTAAATCCATGAATGCCGCCGGGGCATTCGTCAACCCGAAAGGCATTACAGTGAATTCATAATGTCCATACCGCGTTCTAAAAGCCGTTTTGTGCACATCCTCCGGCTTAATCTTTAATTGATGGTATCCCGATTGAAGGTCAATTTTTGAGAATACCCGGGAACCTTGCAATTGGTCGAACAAATCATCGATCCTCGGTAATGGATATCGGTTCTTGATTGTCAATTTGTTGAGCTCCCGATAATCCACACATAACCGCAGCGATCCGTCCTTTTTCTTCACAAATAGGACCGGAGCTCCCCAAGGGGATACGCTAGGTCTAATGAAACCCTTGTCCAGCAAATCTTGCAATTGAGCCTTAAGCTCCTTTAACTCCGCCGGGGCCATTCTATAAGGAGCCTTTGAAACTGGAGCCGTCCCGGGAACCAAGTCTATTATGAACTCAATCTCCCGATCCCTCGGCATGCCCGGCAACTCCGCAGGAAATACATCAGGATATTCCCGCGCCACGGGAATGTCTTGTACATTAGGTTCCTCCTTGTGCCCTTCCACCACGGTAGCTAAGTAAGCCACACATCCTCTATCGATAAGCTTCTTGGCCCGCGAAGCCGAGACCACAGAGGCAAATAGAGAGCCTCTACATGCCTTGAATACATACTCCTCTTGTCCCGGCTCTCGGAAGATGATAACCCGCCGCTCGCAGTCGATAGTGGCATAATACTTGGAGAGCCAATTCATTCCCAAAATTACATCATAATCTCCTAGCCGTCTCAAAACTAAGAAGTCCACTGTCATAATCCACTCGCCAACCCGAACTGGACAGGCGGGACAACTCTCAGATACCTCTAAAGAACCATCAGGCACATGGACCGTTTTAGTACTAGTAGACTGTAATACATCCAACCCATGTCTCATGGCAAAGGATCTACATATGAATGAATGCGATGCACCTGTGTCGAATAGAGCCCTACATCGAACATCATTAATAAAAATTATACCTGCCACGACGTCGTCAGCCACGGGCTCCTCCTCCTTCGCCTGAGCGGCAAAAGCCCGCCCGCTCGGCGGTCGCTGAGGAGCGGCGGGGCGCGCAGCTGGTAGAGCTGGCACCGTCTTCTTGTGTTGCTTCGGGGCAGCCTGGATCGTCGGCACGGCCGGGGCGGGGTGCGTGCCCCTCCAACACTCTCGAGCCATGTGACCCGGCCGGCCACAGTTGAAGCACCTCCCCTCGCGTTCTGCACACTCAGTAGGTCGGTGCGGGCCACCACAAATGGCACATCGCCCGGGGGCCGTGAACTGTCGGGGCTCCCGAGGATAGTGCTGCTGTCGTTGTTGCTTCGGGGGCCGTTGATATTGGCTCTGACCCCCGGGGCCACCTTGATGCCGCTTCTTTTCCTTCGCTTTGCCCTTATCTTTCTCAAAAGCTTCGCGCTCTCGGCGCACCACCATGTCGCCCCTTTCTACCAAGCGGGCTCTATCCACAATCTCCCGATAAGTTGCAATGTTGAATGGTTGGACCTTTGAGTAGATCGCCGGTCGAAGGCCCCTCTCGAAACATCGCACCTTATCCCACTCACTGCGCACCACGGTGGGTAAACAACTAACGATGCGAGAGAACTCGCACTCGTATTCTTGAACTGAGCGGCTTCCCTGGCGAAGATTTTTGAAGTCATCTTCCATTTGTTGCTTCGCACTGTCGGGGAAATATGTGGCGAAGAAGAGCTCCTTGAATTCTTCCCACGATGGCTCCGGCAATGCCGTCCTAGCCCTTCTCTCCAACTCTGCTTTCCACCAACGGTGTGCCACATTGTCGAGGTGGGGAACCGCCACAGTAACACGGTCCCGCACCGGCACCCGAAGGGTTAGGAACAGTCGCTCCATGGAGTCAATCCACGACTCCACCACCATTGGATCGGATTTGTCGCCGCTGAAGGTAGGAGGGTGAAATTTCTGGAAGTCGGCGAGAACCTCCATCGCCCTATTTTGCTCCGCTCTCTGGGCCGCGTACTCGGCATCACCCACCTCCGAGTCGGCCCGCCGGGGCACTCCTCTAGTAGCCCCGACAGATGGTGCTGGGCGCGCCGCCATAGGCTCGGCCGCCATAGCCACTCCTTCAGTAGTTGCCCCCACTTGGGGCGAGGCTGTGCGCTCATGCGTCGTCTGCGCCGCCTCAATCTGCCGCGCCAACAGGTCCTGGAGCCTCTCAATTTGTTCGGCCTGACGCCTCGTCGCTTCCTCCTGGCGCTGCAACGCCTCCTCTAGCCTGCGAGAAGCCTCCTCCTCCCGTTGGCGAGAAGCCTCCTCCAGCCTACGAGAGGTCTCCTCCTCTCGTTGGCGGGAAGCCTCCTCCTGTCGCTGAGAGGCCTCCGCCTGCTGCTGTACCACGCCAATAAGCGCGGCCATTTGCTCCCTCAGTTCGCGAACATCACTCGACCCGGAGCCCTCCCCCGGCTCGAGCCGCGTAAGACGTGTCTCCCTTCGCGGTGGCATAGCTATCTGCACACCACAAAAACATTAGTCCAACGCTTACAACTTAGGCATTTGCGGAATTGAATGCAGAAAATTTAACGATCACAAAAGGCTTCGTCAACCCAATCATGCGAAAGTAAAAGGAATACTTCTTCCCACCCCTAACGTTACGTTGTCGGCCGCCCAACATAACGTTAGCTAGTGGAAGTCCATTTTCCCTCGATCCATTCCCAATGTCCTTCTTGGGAATCAAGTAACCCAATCATGTACTTTCGCCAAAAGATCCACACACGCTCTCGTGCCTAAACCCTAGGGTCTTCCTAAGGTTCGCTAACCACCTAGGTCTATCTCCTAGGCTCTGATACCACTCTAATCTGTCACGCCCCGAGACCGTCAATTTGAACAGTTCGGGCGCGCCAACAGACCCGCCAATCGGGCATGACCTTTCAAGACCCGAAAGGAACGGTTCAATCCAACAATATCATTTCAATATAGCGGAAGAGTAAGCAATCAGAGTAGAGAACTATAAATTTAAACTTTCAATCATTCAACAACTAGTTAGAAGAACTGAAAGTACAAAACTTGAGCGAAGACATACACTTTTGTTTAATATTACAACTCTCTTTTAGCATGAACTACAATACCAAAATACATACATATTTTTTTTTCTTTCTTTCCAACTTGAAACTTAAACATTTAGAATTTACATTGTTCCTCACATACAAAAGTTCGCTCAAGAAAATGAAACTCCAAAATGGTGGTGGCGACTCTAGACTGCTAGGTCGCTACTCTGCTGGGCGCTTGCCCTTGTCGCGTGTCTCGCCCGATGTACCTGGACCTGTGGGGATGTCACCCAAAGGGTGTGAGAACTACAACCAAGTTCCCAGTGGGTTCAACCACCGAGAGAAAATGCCCTGCACCGCTTAGTCTAATGGAAGCAATATAATAGAGAATGAAATACAGTAAATAAAAGCTGTAAATCTTAGCTAGCATGCTTAATACTTTTACCTTTGCCATGACATTGCTCTATGTCGCTATAGGATGCCAAACTAACCAACCTGTCCCTTGCCAAATTACTTTCATTAACTTTCTTGTGTTTCAATTCAAGTTGCTAAACCCTCGGAGAAGCTTGCCCAACGGGCCCTAGCCCGGCAGACATGCTGCCATAAGACAAGTCCTCTAAGGTTGCCGATAACACCCGCAAGTGTTACCCCGCCCTACGGGGAAACGTCCCGAACGGGTCTCTACCCGGGAGAGGGACACTGCCTGCTACTCCAACATGGGCCACGTTTCACCCCGTAGGTACGCTCGTTTTATTATTTCTTTTATTGCTTTGCATTTAGCCTCTTTGCTCTTTTAAGCCTTTGCCTTTCTTTTGCTCTTTAGCACTTAGCTTCCATCTCAATCGAGCTTATAGCTCACATTGCCTCTTAGCCCTTTTTCTTTCTTTGCAATTAAGCTTTTAGCTTGTCTTTTTAATATACTCATGCATTTACCCTAGGTCCATGCCTTAAGGTACATAAGTCCCTTAGACTCAATTCTTAACTTTCATTATGCTCAAGTTGAAGTTAAAGTGTAGGTATATTAACCCAACTCCCTATGACAACTCTAGTTATTTCAAATACTTTGGATTTTAACCTCAACTAAACTATGCTTTCCTTAGAGACATAACTCTAAATTAGGCCCTAATTCCATCACACACTTATTTGACTCAAACAACCATGCCACTCGTGAAATCCTATAGTGAATGCCACACATTAGAGCCTAATCTAAGTTTTCTCCTAAGTCAAATTTCCATAAACCACAAACCACTTCTACATAAGCATGAAAATACTATCCTAGCCACTCTATTAACATGCTTCTAAGAAAAGCAAAAGATAAGGGGAGAGGTCACCCTCGCTCGATAGAATCCCCCACCTCGGTGTGTTCTATCGGTCCTTGAAGGAGACAAGTTCCACTCTTCCGGTCTCAAACTTTTCCCTAAATTGTAAGGAGAGAAAATCATGAACAATTGATTCTCATGAATCTCTAAATCCATAAACATTTCCAACTAGAATACCCTCTTTTTGATAACTTAAAGGAAAAATTCCCATTTAGTCATTTTCCCCATCAAAAGGCTACTTTTTGATTGGTTTACAAAAATGGGAGAAGAATGATCATCCCATGGCCTATTGCCAAAAAGAAACTTGCTCAACTCAATCCGGGGTCAAAAAGCCCCCCAAATTTTGAGAAAAGCTCAATTTGAGCTATTCCTCCCAATTCGTCAATTTTGCTTCTTGGAAGGTCAAGAATCAAAATTTTATATTGTAAAGAAGCATAAGGTCTCAAATTTTTTGAGGGAAACTCATTTTGAGCAAATTCCCCACTCAAATTCCTCGATTTTGCAATTTTTTGCAAGCATTGCGAGATTCGGAAATTTCGCATTCGGAGAAAAGAAAAGAAAAGAAGAATTCCTTTTTCTTCTTCTCTTTTCTTTTCTTTTCTTTTCTTCTTCTCTTTCTTTCTCTCTTTTTTTTTGTAAACCTCCCCTGCTGCTGGGCAGCAGCATGTTTAGCTGCTGCCCAAGCAGCAGCTCCTGCTGCAGCTGCTGCTGCTGGTTGTAGCAGCAGCAGCTGCAGGCAGCCCTGCAGCTGCACAAGGCAGCTGCCAAGGCAGCTGCCTAGGCAGCTGCATGAGCAGCTGCTCCCCCCCCCAATTCCTCTCAACATATATATATATATATATTATAGAGATATATATATCTAATTATATATGTATATTATATATAATTGCTTCTTTTTTTTTTTTTTTTTTGTTTGATCCCTAAACCTGCTGCTGGGCAGCAGCCAATGCAGCTGCTGCCCAGGCAGCATGCTAGCAACAGGCTGCGCAAGGCAGCATTGCAGCTGCCTTGCGCAGCAACTATGGCTGCCCAGCTGCTGTTGCTTAGCAGCAGCAGCAGCTGAGCAGCACAAGCTGCTCCTCTCTTCTTTTTTTTTTCTTTTTTTTTTTTTGTATCCCACAGCAGCTGCTGCTGCTTTGAGCAGCAGCAGCTGGGCCAGCAGCTGCTGCTGCATTGAGCAGCAGCAGCATGGCCAGCAGCTGCTGCTGCTGCTTTGAGCAGCAGCAGCCGCAGGCAGGAAGCAAAAGAGAGGGAGAGATTGAGCGAGAGAGAGAGATAGAGAGAGATAGAGAGAGGGAGAGGGAGGGATTGACTCACCTATTCCTTCTCCTTCTTCTTCTTCTTCTTCCTCTCTTCTTCTTCTTTTTTTCTTTCGTTTCTTGCTAGCTGAGAGAGAGAGAAGAGTGAGTGCGTGTGAGGGGGAGGGAATAGAGAGAGAGGTCATTTATTCCTCTGCAGTGGGTGGTTGGGAAAAGAAAGGGGATTTACTAAAATGCCCCTGAATTTTGAAATTATCCCAAACTGCCCATTTCCTGCAGAATTTCCTGCAGTGAGCCTTATCGGATAGCCCTCTTTCGCCTCGTTTTCCCGTCAACTGAGAAATCAAATTGTAATTTCTCTTCACCCCTTTAATCTACAAATTTTTCTTAAACTTCCCACGATTTTATTTAAAATTTTGGACTACTCTAAGCCCTCGAAAGAGAGCCCCGAAAATGCTTCGCGATTGACTTGGGCTGTCAAAACTGCAGTTTCAGCAATCACGAAGCATTTTTCTTCGCTTCGTTCTCCGATTTTTCCTTAACAACATACCTAGGTTTTTCGCCCCTTTTAATAAGAAAACTTTTGTGAGACACCCCACGATTTCTTTTAAAATTTTGGGGCACTCGAAGCCCTCGAAACAGGGCTCCGAAAACGCTTCGCGATTAAGAATTTCAGAAAATCCAGATTTGGCTAAGTCCTCGGGTTCAAGTCACTTTTCGACCCGATGCCCTTCGCGTCAGCCCGAAACGCACCGAACTCGACTGTAATCATGTTTAAAACACGTTACAAGTCCTCTCGCCGAATTTTGCCATTTTGCGAACTCGGCGAACACGAGTCCCAATTTTGCAATTTGAGGCTTCGTTTCTCAACCACAACTCACTTTTCGACTCAACGGCTTTTGCGTTGATTCAAAACACTTCAAACCCACTTGTAATCATATTTGAAATGCGTTACAGGTATTTTTACCGAGTTTTGCTATTTCGCAGAAATCGGTGCACTACATCCTCTCCCCCAATCTGATGCAATAACAAAATCCGGTCAACCGCCCAAGGTCCGCGGTTGCCGCAATGCCCTACCCTCATCGCCTGCCAGTCTCCAAATCCACAAATGACTGACTACACTATCCCAGCCCCTGCTCGAACCCGAGCGCGCTATCCCCCAAAGGTAGATAAAAGAGAGGAAGCATGGTTTCTCCTAAGTCAATTCCAGCATGATAGTGTAGCAGAAAAAGGTGGCCTAACGAAATGTCCATACAAGCATGCAAAGTCCTTTATTTAAAAACAGGGTCTAAGTATTATGATCTTTCACCATATAGAGGTATGCCACTAGTTAAACTTCCATTTGCCAAGTTATCCCATATCCATTTATCACATAAGCATAAGAGGTCCCAAAGTGTACAAGCAATATAGTCCATTCTAGCACAACTCCCCCCCCCCGTGAGGTTTAAGTGACATATTATTATAAGAATTATCCATTCATTAATACTTAGTCCATTTTAAGATGTAGCCCTAGCAGTAAGTCCATTTCTCAATCAACATGCCATTTTCACTTATCCCGGTTCATTTAGCAATATAATAGCGAAGCAACTCAAATAGGCCTAGTGGGGACATCACAAGTAGGAGGTAAACAACGGTACCCACCTCGAGCGCTAAATCCGGTCCTCGAAGGCTAAGTCCGCGCTCGCTCCGAAAATCCCGCAACACTGCACCAAGTCCCACAGAAAACACACATATTAATTATCCCCATTTGTTCCAAAATCTGTCCCTAAAGTGTCCGCTGAACATTTTAGCCATTTTACCTGCGAAACGTGCCCACAAAATTCCCCGAAAAATACACTGCGATCTACGCAACGATCCGGTCGAAACAAGTACCTGCACGTTCCACACGATTTTCCTATGCTGAGAACCAAAATCGACAAGGGAACCACCCCGAACAATGCATTCGTCCAAAACTGCGATATAGAATTCTGTAAAAAGGGGTTCCTCACCTCAGGGAAATTCCACAAAAATCCACGAAAATTCAGGGAGATTCCTTGCGATGCGTAGATGCAAATCCCTTTTGAATCGCCTCAATCCGATGTCCGGGCGCAAAGTTATCGCCAAAACAAGGTAGCGCTGTCCCAAAACTCCGCGACGGAAAAAGGGTCAAAATGAAGCCACAGAAACACCAACAAAACCTCTGAATCTGAAAGAACTCACAAAATAGAAAATGAAGCCCTACCTGTTAAGAATCCGACGGCGCAAAATTGCGAAAATAGGATGTCGGGGTGAGCCGGGGGAGCTTGAACACCGAAATGCGACGAATCTGGTTGCGTAGAACGATCGTCGCGCCGCACGGAAGAACCACCAACCTTGGGATCCGAGCCTCCTAAATTCTTGGGAATGCTACAGTAGATGTAGGATTGAGAGAGGAAGAAATGCTTAGAAGGGACCTCGGGCTAAATGTGAACAGGAGAGTGGGAAATCGGGCTTCAAATGCCTCAAAGGAATTAAAAAGAAGAAAAAAACAAGGCTTAATGGATTCGGGCCACTGTTTGGGCCCGAATCCGCCAGGGCGGGTCGGACGCGCCCCGTCCGACCGGGCGGATCCAACCAAACGGCGACACGCGTCCCCGCAGGTGATCGGCGCGCATCCCGCATAGCGAACAGCCGTGCGGGGCGCGCCAGCTGCCGACGCGTGTCCCGACCGCACAGTCAACCCGCAGGCGCCAGCGAATGGCGGGGCGACGCGCGTCCCACGGCACTGTGCGGTCAGGCGCGCGGGCAGGCGCAGCCTGACCGGCCGCCAGGCGCTGTCCCCTGCGCCGCGTCCCGTGAGCCCTCCAGTAGCCATGCGCCACGTGTCCCTGCGCCGGGCCTATGCACCCGCGCAGGGAACTCCGTAGACGCGACCCTGGACCGCGCCAACCGCATGCCGACACGTGGCTTCCGCCCGTTGCCGTGCACCACCGCTCGAAACCGTGCACCGGCCGCCTCCATTCCGTGGACCGCGCATGAAGACCCGCCAATAGGCTCACGCCACGTGGCTGTGCGCCGGGCCCGTGCACCCCGCCGCGCCGTTCCATGCACCGGGCGCTGCGGGCCGGCCAATGAGGGCCCGCCACGTGGCGCTCCGGCGGTCCACGACTTCCCCCATGCACCAGGAAACACCCGAAACTTCCGGGAGTCCGTTTTTGGGCATCCGGACTCCGAATCCGGCAATTAAATAGCCGTTTCAAGCGTTTTTCCGCGTGAATCCAAATACGCCCTCCGTTTGGCCTAGAAACTTTTCTAAAATTCGGCAAAACCCGCGAAGGCCAAACTAACAATAAATACTGCCACGGACCATCTGTGCTGTCCCTGACACACTGTGGATCAAACACCATCAATAGGTGTGCCACACTGGATTCATGGGAAAAACGTGCATGGGAACCTGGATCATCACACGTGCCGACACGAGGTAAGTGCTCCGTTTTGCGCGCAGGTTGGACTAGCGGACGCCGTTTGTCGAGACTCTAATGATACGCTCCGTTTTGGTGCAGGGTCGGAAAAGGTGCACCGTTATGCGTGCAACCCCACAGTCGAATGTGCACCGTTTTGCGTGCAGTTTCGAGGTACGTGCACCGTTTCGCGTGCCGTTCGTGTTATCGCGCACAGTTTACGTGTAGACTCTAATAATGTATCTCGTGTTGTGTTCAGGACCAAACAAAGGTGCACCGTTATGCGTGCAACCCCACAGTCGAATGTGCACCGTTTTGCGTGCAGTTTCGAGGTACGTGCACCGTTTCGCGTGCAGTTTGCGCTATCGCGCATCGTTTTACGTACCGGCTCTAACGATGCGTCTCGTTTGCGTGCAGAACTAAACAAACGTGCACTGCTCCGCGTGCACCCCTATAGTGGAGCGTGCACCGTTTTGCGAGCCAATTTGGGGTATGTGCTCGTTTCGCGTGCAGGTCGTGTTGTCGTGCACCGTTTAGCGTGCCGTCACTAACAGTGTGCACCGTTTTGCGTGCAGGGCCTGAGAGAGACGTGCACCACTTGGGTGTGCACCCTTCAGCGAGGCATGCCCCGATTCGCGTGCAAACTCGAGGTACCAAGTGGAGCCGCGCGGAGGCCAATTACCAGTGTCTGCGGGCCATTAGGAGGTATTGGAGAATAAAAAGGGTGGAATCGCGCGGAGACCAATTGCAATTGTTACAAGCAATTGTGTTGGGTTTAGGTTAATAAGGATCTAAATAGGGGAAAAAACACCTAGAGGGGGGTGAATAGGTGTAAACAATAAACACTCAAAAAATCATTGCGCAATAAACCCAATGCGGAAAAATAAAAGAACACGCAAGATTTTTACGTGGAAAAACTCCAAACCGGAGTAAAAAACCACGGGACCGATAACACGGCGAAATCCACTAGAATTAACACACGTACAAGGTGATATAACGTACTCACAGACGACTCAACCTTTTACCATACGCTCCTAGTAGATCTTCTCCGCTCGCTCCACGACGCTTCTCGAATCCACGATCCGCGCCCAACGCTGAATCCACAGCGTCCAACGTCGAGTCCACGACGTCCAACCGAATCCACGGTCTTCACCCAATGGCACGCTTCGAATCCACGAACGTACCTCGCTCCGAATCCACGAGAGCGGTTGCACCTTGAATCCACAAGGCCACGCGAGTCCACGCGCCGATTTTGGGGTAAATCGTTGTTTGTTTGGGTGGTGATGATCCGCCGAATACTTAGATTAAAGATAGATCGGAAATACCATCTAAGTATTCATTGATTTGATTCTACTCAAAATGTGAGTATGGAAAACCTAGAATCAAATCAATCAATATAGATGAAGAAACATAGAATAAATCTATTGATTTCCTTTCTTCTCTATATATGTGGATTTTTCTTTTCGGCTATTTTTTCTATTTGCGGATGCCCTAGAAATGAATATAGGGCTATTTATAGGTTAGAAACCCTAGGAAGAATATTCGGATCAAAAACAGCCTTTTCTGGAAAGTTTTACCGACGGCGATCCGGATTGGATTTGGCGATCCGGATTGCAGAAGCACAAAGACGGTTTCCAGAAAATTGCTTGTTCGGGATCCGGATCGTAGTCCCCGATCCGGATCGTTCATACAGTTTTACCAAAACATCAATGTTCGGGATCCGGATTGCAATTCCTGATCCGGATCGTTCAAGCAAACAGGTAAAACTAGTGTTCGGGATCCGGATCATGGAATGCTGCGATCCGGATTGAACCAGTGTATGAACAAACACCCTTCGGGATCCGGATTGCAAGCCACGATCCGGATCCTGAACATGTCCCATGTCCAGTTTTTGATGTTTAAGCAATTAAAACCTCTTCCAGGTGTTTCTACACTATAAGAAGTATTCGGATCATCAAAATTCTTTAGTTAAACGTACCTGATCCTTTTGAATTCTTCTTTCTTGAGATTGAGGTATATGATCCAAAGTTTCTTCATCTTCAATCTTCAAGACTTAATACATTCACGAAATACGCCAACTCAAATTCCGTAACAATCTCCCCCTTTGGCGGTTTCGTGACAAAACACAAATCCACAAAAGAAAATTCAAAAAGATATTTTTGTTGCTATCACCATACAACAAAAATTTACAAAAGAGTTCCAGAAATTAAAAACATGAGATAAACTCCTAAAACAGACTCTAGACTTAGACATCTGTAATCTCTGCACACAGAAATCATTCTTGACAAACAAAATCGTTAGATACCTCAAGAATTGAAACATACAAAACCAAATACAGAGATAGAGTTTATTCTCATCATGACATTTGAAAAATTCAGATATGTAAGAGAATCATAGTTAAAACCAACATATCTTCTAAGCAGTCAAAAACCAAATGTCAAAGTATGTTAGTCCAACATCAACTTGTTAGTCATATTACATGCCCAAATAGTTAGTCGAATAGTTAGTATAGAAGCATGTCACAAATCACAAAAAAAACCAAAGTTGAGTTGAGTCATACTTACCTTATTCATGATATTCACAATCATTCATGTTCATTGTCATTCATTCTTCAAGTTCTCTCTCAACTCTCTCCCCCTTTTTGTCACAAAACAAAGCCAAAACGTAGCAAGAGCTACAATATGTAAGGAGAGTAAAAAATAAATTCTAATAATATGCACAAACTGAGAACTAAAAGTAAGAGAAAAAAACAAGTCCTGAAAACTAAGAACCAAAGTAGACAAAATGAACAGAAGGTGCTGCTCAGTCTGAAGAATCTGAACTAGTACAGCTCAGCTTGCTCAAAATCCCTTTAAGCAAATTCTTAATATTTGAGTACTTTTTCTTGATCTTCTTGTGTTCAGAGGAATCTGCTGAAGCTCTTTCGATATTCTTCTTGTGTAGCAGAGAGTCTTTGTTGTTCCTGACGAATCGATTCCAAATCTCTGTCTCAGTTGTCCGTGTCTTTGAGTGGATGGACGCTGTGTAGATGCAGATGGTGCATCTGGTCCTGCAGTCCATGGAGATTCAGTTTGCAGAATTCCAGAAAGTGAGCGTGCTCTGGTGAGAGGCCCACTATGCTGACTCGTACTTCTTTGGACATTTCTTCTTCTTGTATATTGTCTGGTCGTGGAGGCAGATTTCATAAGTCTTTTTCCTTTGGTGAATTTCCTGTCCTCCTCATCAATTTTTCGTTGAACATCCTTGAAGAATTCGTCCCATTCTTCCTCATTGTAATCTGAGCTGTCCATTGGCTTCGTTCGGTTTGTCTCGAGTTGAGACGTCTGGTTCTTCTTTAACAGATGTACTCCGGGCACCATTGTGACCAGTAACAGGATTAACCAGGAGAATGCCATTGATCTAGTGCTTTGAGTTTGAGAAAGTGTCCTGTGAAACCACCAACTCAAGAACATATGAAAAATCGTCAATTTTGAAAAATTTGAAAACATTGTACCTAGACAATCATAATCATGTAGAGAAGCCAAGAATCAAATTAGTTTTCCAAAAAGAATTTTAAAAATAGATCAATTCCATGATTTTCAAAAATTCCTCTTTTATGCCCTAAAACCAGAATTTTTAGAAATCGAAGCCTAAAAACTCGTTTATCTTGAGAAAACCCAGCATAAAAGCAAAACTAATTGACCCAGAGTTCTTATTTCAAAAGAAATTTGATCAAAAACCATTCACAAACGAAAAAGTTCCAAGATTTCAACTCACGTTTGATGAAAAACTGTGAAAAACCGAGTTTTGATCAATAAAACTTACTTGAATCCGAAGAACTTTGAGTTTTGAAGCTCCAAGAAGCAAGAAATCTAGAGAGAGAAACTCTAGAGGCTTGAAAACAAGAGATTAGGGTAAAAGAAATCAAAATCTCTTTGTTCTTATAAAACCCTAGCCGTGATCCGGATCGGATCGAGAATGTGATCCGGATCGGCTACCCGCAGGAGAAATCCTGCGTTCGGGATCCGGATCACTTGCCCCGATCCGGATCGGCTACAACTTTTTCTTCAGAAAAATTTAGAAAAATTCAATAAAATCCAGAAAAAGTATGTAAGCACTTTACCATGTCAACTTTAAACAAAAACATCGTTTCATACAACAAGAAATAGATTATGCAAAATCTATCAAAAATATCCAAAAATGAAACGAAAATTTACGAAAGTTAAAACACTTAAAGTTGAACAACTTCAATTACATCTATCCTGATCTTATGTGTAATGCCTTTATCAAATCATCAATTTTGGTAAAGAAAATGAAATACCAAGATCAATAGATGTTTGAAATCCCAGATAAGTTAGATAATATATCTAGACAATCTGTTGAAGGAGTGGCTCTTTGAGCATCTTTTATCAAAAATCCCACCTTATACCAACCATGAAATACGACTGAGTCAAGTATTTCAATATGAATTTCATCAACAATTTTCAAACAAAAATTTGCTTTTCATTCATGGAGTATCTTTTTTCTTTCATTTCTCCATGTGGTGGTAGTTTTCACACTCCTCATTGGGATGTAACTCTTTCCACATCTTTTGAGCATTTTACATTTCATTGACTCCCCCTCAATTGGCTATCAATTATTTAATATATAAGGTATTCAACCAAACCATTGATCTCGAATTCATACTCGACTAAGCAATCAAATATGATAATGACTATACCAAGAGATCATTGAGAGAGAAATTGACTTTGATCACTTAAAAGATGGTTTAATTAACGTAAATGATCATTGCAACATTGAAATATTATGACATCAAAAGCATAATAAATTTCTAAATGCATAAAAGGATGCAATTAAAGTCAATTATGATTTATGCTCAATTAATGTCCTATGTACAAAACATAGATAAAGAACAAAACAAAAAACAAAAACAAAACCTAACCTAAGCAAAGGTTTCAAAAGAGTTTATTTCAAGGAAAGCATGCCAATTGCTTTACGCAAGTGAATAAAACGTTTTTGATCCAAAGGTTTTGTTAAGATATCAGCTAATTGATCCTCAGTTGAAATATATGACAGTTGAAGAATGTTTGATTCAACTAGCTCTCTAAGAAAATGATATCTAAGTTCAATATGTTTTGTTCTAGAGTGCAACACAGGGTTTTTAGAAATGTTAATAGCACTAGTGTTGTCACATAAAATGGTTACCGAAGATGTTGAAATCCGGAAATCGCTCAACACGCTTTTCATCCAAATCAATTGGGTTGAACAACTTCCTGCAGAAATGTACTCCGCTTCGGCAGTCGAGAGTGCTATGCAGTTCTGCTTTTTACTGTGCCATGCAACAAGGCAGTGGCCAAGATAGAAGCATGCACCACTCGTGCTTTTCCGGTCATCCACCGATCCAGCCCAATCGGCATCTGAGTATCCAACAATATCCAAAGTCGTTCCCATAGGATACCAAATTCCGAAATTGATTGTACCTTTGATATACCGGATGATCCGTTTCACCGCTTTCAGGTGAACCTCCTTCGGTGCTGATTGATATCTCGCACAAATCCCAACACTGAAGGATATATCCGGGCGACTAGCCGTGAGATATAGTAGACTTCCAATCATACTGCGATACAGTTTCTCGTCTACATTCTCACTTTGTGATTCACTTCCAAGTCCCTTATGGCTAGTTCCCATTGGAGTCGGAAAATCCTTAGAATTTTCAAGATCAAACTTTTTGACCAACTCCAGTGCATACTTGGATTGACACAAGTGAATTCCTTCATCGTTTTGTTTAACTTGTAATCCAAGAAAATAATTCAATTCGCCCATCATGGACATCTCAAATTCGCTTTCCATGGTCTCCGCGAATTTAGAAGCATCATTATCTCTTGTTGCTCCAAAAACAATGTCATCGACATAGATTTGAGCAACTATGAAATTGTTTTGATAATGCTTCACAAAGAGAGTCCTGTCAGCTCCCCCTCGAGTGTAGCCCTTTTCCAAAAGGTGCTTTGTCAACCTTTCGTACCATGCTCGCGGTGCTTGTTTCAGACCGTAAAGAGCCTTTTTCAGACGAAAAACATGGTTAGGTAGTTTATGATCCACAAAACCTTTCGGTTGAGCCACATAAACTTCCTCATTTAAAAATCCATTTAAAAAGGCGCTCTTAACGTCCATTTGAAATAATTTGATTTTAAAATGACAAGCAATCGCAAACAATATACGAATGGACTCGAGTCTAGCTACAGGGGCGAAAGTTTCATCAAAGTCTATACCTTCTACTTGAGAGTAGCCTTGAGCAACTAACCTTGCTTTGTTCCTGATGATAGTACCTTCTTCGTTTTTCTTGTTCTTGAAGATCCATTTGGTACCTATCACATTGTGTTGCTTCGGAGGCTTCGTTAATTCCCAGACTTTGTTTCGCTCGAATTGATGGAGCTCTTCCTGCATTGCTTTAATCCAGTAATCATCTTGGAGAGCTTCATCAACATTCCTTGGTTCGATTTGAGATACATAGCATGCAAATCCGCAAACCAATTGTCTCCGTGTTCTAACTCCTTCTTGTGGATCTCCAATGATGTTCGATTCAGGGTGATCCTTGGAGATGCGTAACGTTTGAGGTAGAGGAGTAGGCGGAGGTACACGAGATGATTCCTGCACATCAGATAAGCTTGAAGAACCGTTAGATGCATCAACATTATTATCGAAAGAATTGTTAGAAGAAGATGCATTAGCAGGTGTATCATCATCAAGAGAGATATCGAGGGTAGATTTTTCAGATTCAAAGTGAAAAGCTTCATCTACCTTAACATTTATCGATTCTACGATCGTCTTAGATTCTAAGTTAAAAACTCGATATGCTCTGCTGTTTGTAGAATAACCTAAGAAAATCCCTTCGTCACTTCGAGAGTCAAATTTTCCAAGATTTTCACGATCACGTAAAATAAAACACCGACTCCCAAAGATACGAAAATATTTGATGTTAGGTTTTCTACAAAACCAAAGTTCATATGGTGTATTCAATGTCCCCGGGCGCAAATACACGCGATTGATAACATAAACAGCAGTGTTCACCGCTTCAGCCCAAAAATAAAAAGGTAAGTTCCGGCTGTGAAGCATAACACGTGCCATTTCCTGTACGACCCTGTTTTTGCGCTCGACTACACCATTTTGTTGAGGTGTGTAAGGTGCGGAGAATTCATGTTTAATGCCATTAGAAGTGCAAAAATCAATGAATTTGGAATTTATGAATTCCCCACCTCTATCACTCCTAACTCGAGTAATCCTTTCATTCTTTTCAATCATAATACGATTGCAGATTTCGAGAAAAGAATCAAAGGTATCAGCTTTTTCTTTTAAGAATGCTACCCAAGTATATCTAGAAAAATCATCAACCAACAAGAAAATATACCATTTACCTCCCAGAGATGGTTGACGAGTTGGCCCCATTAAGTCCATATGCAAAAGTTCCAAAGGCCGTTTTGTACCTATGTGGTTCAAGTTCTTGTGTGCAGTCCTAGACTGTTTTCCCTTTTGGCAACCGCCACACACAAGGTTTTGTTCAAAAGAAAGTTTCGGAACCCCCTTGACCACATCTTTATTTGAAATTCTAGCAAGTTCCTTAAAGTTTATGTGACCTAGCCTTTCATGCCAAAGTGTTTCATTTTTCAAAGATGCTAGGTTACATTTTTCAGAAATCTTAGAAGGAACTACATAACAATTGTTTTCTGATCTAACCCCCTTTAAAAAGAAAGCATGGTTCATGTCAGTTACAGTGCATTTATCAGATGAAAAATTAACTGAATAACCACTATCACACAGTTGACTTATGCTTATGAGGTTAGTCTTAAGGCCATGAACAAATAACACATTATCTAGAACCGGGCCATCTGGAATAGCTACCGTTCCCTTTCCAACAATTTTGGAAGACCGACCATCTCCGAAAACAACAAGTCCTCCGGAGTTTTTCTCAAATGTTTGAAAACAGTTTTTATCACCGGTCATATGACGGGAACACCCGCTATCCAGGTACCAAGACGAACTATCATATGCATGCAAGGAAACATTGGTAGCAAGACAAGGGAAAATTTCACCTTTGCGCACCCAAACCTTTTTGGAATGCGTCGGTAATGATCGTGAAGTTGATTTCCTAGGTGAGAGCGTCTTGCTTGAAGAATTGCTGCTCCTTGATGATGTCGTCTTGAGCGGTGTACTACCAAGGCTCTTTTCCTTCAATTTTGCAGTTGTTTTTCGAGGAATAGCCTTTTTGGTAGTCATTGCAAGAGGTGCTTGAGGTGTGCGTTTGGCTTCCGTCTTGCAATTTCTCCTTATGTGCCCTGAAATGCCACAACGAAAACATACCTTGGTTCTTGTCGATTCCGAGGAGGATGTAGTAGGTTTGTTGTCGTTGCTTGTCGTGAATTCCGGTGTCGGAGGAGGAGATACCGACTGAGGCACAAATACTGTACCACTCGAACTTGGAATGTCTCCAGTTTGAGTGTATCCGAGGCCGAACTTATTTCTTTGACCAAGACCAAGAAGTCTGTCCAACTTACTCCTTCCAGAAGAAAATCTCTTTAAGTCATCCTTCAGTTGGCGTATGGTCTCCGTCATTTCCAATTTTTCCTGTCGAGCCTCGCCGTTGAGCTTCAAGAAGTAATTCGCTTTGTTCACCATATCCATATAATTCTTCTCGAGTTGCTCATTGGACTCTTGAAGGGAAACATTTGTCTTAATCAGATTATCCCTTTCCACTTCAAGATCGGTTGAGAGAGAGGTTACCCTTTTTACTTCTTCTTCAAGATCCTGCAATCTCCCTTTCAACCCCTTGTTTTGCTTAGCCAGTTTCTTTGAATCCCTCAAAAGCTTATGGTAGGCTAAAGCAAAATCTTCACCTTCCGAATCATCTGATTCATCGTCCGTTGCAATCTTTTCAACAGTGGAGTTGGACAGTGAGTCGGATGTACTTGCCATTAAGCACATGAAGGGTGAAGATGTAGTGGACGCGTGGAAAGCTGTCGCGTTGTCTTCTTCATCACTTGAGGATGACTCATTTGACGTGGAGTTGTCATCCCAAGTAACGACTTGCATCGCTTTCTTCTTTGCCGGATTCTTGTTGGGACATTCCGTTGCAATGTGGCCGTAGCCTCGACATTTGAAGCACTGAACTTGTCCCTCAGAACTTTTCTTATCCTTTGAGAAGTTCTCTTGCTTTCTTGACTTGTAACTTGAAGAACCCTTGCCTTTCTTCGACTTTCCGAAGGATGGAGTTTTGCTTGAATTTCCCCTTCGAAAGTTGCGGCGAAACTTCCTTGTCAAGAGAGCGAGCTGCTTCTCAAAGTCCTCCATAGAAAGGTTCTCGTCGTCGTCCGAGGAGGATGAATCCGCGTCTTCTTCTTTAGTTGATTTCAATGCGTAACCTGAAGACTTAGAAGAGGATGCCTTTCCAGAAGAATAGTTAGTAGGAAAAGTCATTTCATAAGTTTGTAAAGCACCTACTAATTCTTCTACACGCATTTCGTCCGGGTGTTTAATTGTTTCAATGGCTGCGACCTTCGGGCGAAATCGTTCAGGAAGAGTTCTTAGAATTTTTCTTACAACTTTAAATTCTGGAATCTTCTCTCCCAAGTTAGCACATGAGTTTACGATGTCTTGCAATCGTGTGTAATAGTCAGTGAAAGATTCATTCTCTGCCATAGAGATAGAGTCAAACTTGCTCGTAAGCATTTGCAGTTTCTGAATCTTCACTAGGTTAGTTCCCTCATGCGTAACTTGAAGAACATCCCAGATTTCTTTCGCAGTCTCACATGCCGAGACGCGAGAGAACTCAGTTTGTGACAAAGCATTAAATAGAGCATTAATTCCTTTGCCATTGTAAGAAGATAAGTCTATCTCTTCCTTGGTCCATTTCGACCTAGGTTTTAAGGTGCGAACATCATCTAAAATTTCAGTTGGATTAGACCATCCTAATTCAATTGATTGCCACACCCTTTCGTCGATGGAAATTAAAAAGGCTTTCATCCGTACTTTCCAGTACGCATAATTTGTTCCATCAAAGAAAGGGGGTCGATTGATGTTTCCACCTTCAACCATTGTTTACAACCCTATTCCCGCTCTGATACCACTTGTTGGGTTATAGGTAATAAGGATCTAAATAGGGGAAAAAACACCTAGAGGGGGGTGAATAGGTGTAAACAATAAACACTCAAAAAATCATTGCGCAATAAACCCAATGCGGAAAAATAAAAGAACACGCAAGATTTTTACGTGGAAAAACTCCAAACCGGAGTAAAAAACCACGGGACCGATAACACGGCGAAATCCACTAGAATTAACACACGTACAAGGTGATATAACGTACTCACAGACGACTCAACCTTTTACCATACGCTCCTAGTAGATCTTCCCGCTCGCTCCACGACGCTTCTCGAATCCACGATCCGCGCCCAACGCTGAATCCACAGCGTCCAACGTCGAGTCCACGACGTCCGACCGAATCCACGGTCTTCACCCAATGGCACGCTTCGAATCCACGAACGTACCTCGCTCCGAATCCACGAGAGCGGTTGCACCTTGAATCCACAAGGCCACGCGAGTCCACGCGCCGATTTTGGGGTAAATCGTTGTTTGTTTGGGTGGTGATGATCCGCCGAATACTTAGATTAAAGATAGATCGGAAATACCATCTAAGTATTCATTGATTTGATTCTACTCAAAATGTGAGTATGGAAAACCTAGAATCAAATCAATCAATATAGATGAAGAAACATAGAATAAATCTATTGATTTCCTTTCTTCTCTATATGTGGATTTTTCTTTTCGGCTATTTTCTTCTGTAATAGCGGATGCCCTAGAAATGAATATAGGGCTATTTATAGGTTAGAAACCCTAGGAAGAATATACGGATCAAAAACAGCCTTTTCTGGAAAGTTTTACCGACGGCGATCCGGATTGGATTTGCGATCCGGATTGCAGAAGCACAAAGACGGTTTCCAGAAAATTGCTGTTCGGGATCCGGATCGTAGTCCCCGATCCGGATCGTTCATACAGTTTTACCAAAACATCATGTTCGGGATCCGGATTGCAATTCCTGATCCGGATCGTTCAAGCAACAGGTAAAACTAGTGTTCGGGATCCGGATCAGAGGATGCTGCGATCCGGATTGAACCAGTGTATGAACGAACACCCTTCGGGATCCGGATTGCAAGCTCGATCCGGATCCTGAACATGTGCCATGTCCAGTTTTTGATGTTTAAGCAATTAAAACCTCTTCCAGGTGTTTCTACACTATAAGAAGTATTCGGATCATCAAAATTCTTTAGTTAAACGTACCTGATCCTTTTGAATTCTTCTTTCTTGAGATTGAGGTATACGATCCAAAGTTTCTTCATCTTCAATCTTCAAGACTTAACACATTCACGAAATACGCCAACTCAAATTCCGTAACACTCTGGTTGCTTTAGTCCAGTCGGACACCTGTTCTTGATTTAGCCCTGATGATTTTGCCTATGTGCCATATGTTCTTACATGATAGATATTGATCATTTTGGACATATCCTGTATACATGCTCGTCAGTTTTTATATCTTAGCACAGTAGTTTTTATATCTTGGATATATCCTGTAAAATTAAACTCTTTAAATTTATGCCAATTTGTAATTCTAAATCTCTTTAAATTAAACTCTTAAAATTAATGCTTAAATTGTAATTATAAATCTTTTTAAATTAATGCCTAAAGTGTAATTCTAAAACTCTTTAAATTAATACCTAAATTATAATTCAAATTTTTTTAAAATTAAACTCTTTAAATTAATGACTACATTTTAATTCTAAAACTCTTTAAATTAATGCCTAAATTGTTATTTTAAAATTTTTTAAATTAAACTCTTTAAATTAATGTCTAAATTGTCATTTTAAAACTCGTTAAATTAAACTTTTTAAATTAATGTCTAAATTATAATTTTAAATTTTTTTTAAAATTAAACTCTTTAAATTAATGCCTAAATTGTCATTCTAAAACTCTTTAAATTAAACTTTTTAAATTAATGTCTAAATTATAATTCTAAAACTCTTTAAATTAATGTCTAAATTATAATTCTAAATTTTTTTAATTTAAACTCTTTAAATTAATGCCTAAATTGTAGTTCTAAAATTTTTTAAATTAAACTCTTTAAATTAATGTCTAAATTGTAATTCTAAATTTTTTTAAATTAAACTATTTAAATTAATGCTTAAATTGTAATTCTAAATCTCTTTAAATTAATGACTAAATTGTAATTCTAAATTTTTTTAAATTAAACTCTTTAAATTAATGACTAAATTTTAATTCTAAAACTCTTTAAATTAATGACTAAATTGTAATTCTAAAATTTTTTAAATTAAACTCTTTAAATTAATGCCTAAATTGTCATTCTAAAGCTCTTTAAATTTATTTTTTAAAAAAAATTAATGCCTAAATTGTAATTCTAAATTTTTTTAATTTAAACTCTTTAAATTAATGCGTAAATTATAATTCTGAATTTTTTTAAATTAAACTCTTTAAATTAATGCCTAAATTGTAATTCTAAATTTTTTTAAAATTAAGCTTTTTAAATTAATGCCTAAATTGTCATTCTAAAACTCTTTAAATTAAAATTTTAAATTAATGCCTAAATTGTAATTTTAAAACTCTTTAAATTAATGCCTAAATTGTAATTCTAAATTTTTCTAATTTAAACTCTTTAAATTGATGCCTAAATTTTAGTTCGAAATTTTGTTAATTTAAACTCTTTAAATTAGTGCATAAATTATAATTCTAAGACTTTTTAAATTAATGATTAAATTGTAATTCTAAAATTTTTTAAATTAAGGACTAAATTGTAATTCTAAATCTCTTTAAATTAATGCCTAAATTATAATTTTAAATTTTTTTAAATTAAACTCTTTAAATTAATACCTAAATTGTAATTCTAAAGTTTTTAAAATTAATGACTAAATTAGTAGAAGATATTTTAATTAATATTTTTTATTTTTTATTTTGTGATGTTTAATTACGAAAATGCCCTTTTAATAAAGTTATCTGTTAGCCTGATAATAAGTAAAATTACTTTTTTATCTTTTGTCGATCAACGGTTAAAAATATTTTTATCATTTATTAAAGAAAGTATCAGAGTATATATATATATATATATATATATATATATATATATATATATATATATTGAATTCATAATATAGTAGAGTTAGTAGACAAAAGTATACTTGGAATAAGGAGGTGAGAAAAAAACATAAGACTTAGTTTTTTCTGTTTTTCTATACAGCAATACTCCTATATATATTTCATTACATACAATAATTTTTAAAATAATACGCAGTAGCTGGAGTAATTATTGAAAAAATGAATCATGCTGCTATGTTCCTGCAGATCGAGAAGAAGAAAAGGACTCCTCATAATAGATATAATTTTTATATTATTGTCCTACATTTGTTATACCCACCAACCAAACCAATTATTGCAAGATGCATCATGCTGCTGTGCTGTGCATGTATGGGCCAAAAGGAAAGAATTAACAGGGTTCGAGCCAACTGACCGCGGTGCTAATCCAAGAGGACACAAACGACAAGAAAAAAAAAAAATCGGCCAAAACCACGATTTCACAGTAAGTAATATAAATACAGAAAATTACACTGGACTTATATTGTAGTAGTATTTTCCTTTAAGTTAAGATTCTTTATGGGCATTAACGCATTAAGCTTCTTTAGAAAGATTGAAGAATTTATGTATATAAGGATTGTAGGATTAAATGTTAAAGGCCATCTAAATTCAAAATATACCTCGGGTATCTTTTACATAGTTTTTCTAAAAGTTGTAGAATTTCTTTTAAAAGATTTCAATATGACTACAGAGACGACTCCTCGCATAAGGCAAGGATAATTTTTTGTTAAATGTTTTTGTCTTGTTCTCTTTTTTGTAGTTTTTCTGAGGAATCAAAGAGTCCTTTCGTTTGAAAAAAAAAAGTTCATGTTTTTTTTTTTTCCGTAAAAATTGTGTGGAATTTTAATTAAGTGGGAGTTTTTTTTTCCTTTTTAATTCGTAGGGAATTTATTTTTACTGATGTTTTAGAAAAAGATTCTTGTTTTTGTATTTTTTTAAAAATTTCCCCTGGAAATACGTGGAAAAGCTTTTTTTTCCCAATCTACTATGTTATTTAAAAAATTATATATATAAACCTCAAAAATTGTGGAAAAATTGAAGAAAAAATTGTATACATAAAATATTTAAAAATTTTGTATCACCAACATTTTATATATAAAGAAAAGGCTCAAAGTAGAAAAAAAAGAGAACTGAAAAATATTAGATGGAATGACAACAAAAATAGGTAATTAAAAAAATTTTTAAGGTTGTTTTTTTTTTTCCTTTTTTTGTACTTTTTTTTAATAAATCAAAGAATCATTTGTGGGAAAGTTTGTTCTGTTTATGGGCAGCAAAAAAATATGCAAAACAAATAACGAATTCAAAAGAATGGTCAGATCTACTATGTTATTTAAAAATTTTATATATAGAAAGAAAGGATAAAGCTAAAAAACCGAAAAAGAATTGGAGAAAAAATTGTATACATACAATATTTAGAAAATATGCATCACAAAAAATTTATATATAAAGAAACGTTTGGAAGTTAAAAAAGAAGAGAAATGAAAAAATATAAGATGGAATGACAACAAAATAAATAATTAAAAATAAATTATATAATTACAAAATAAAATAATAATATATTATATATAATTATATGTAGGGAAAAAGTTCATCCCTGAAAAGGTAAAAATTTAAAAACATTTATTCAGAGAAAAAGTTTTATGCATTGATGAAAAAAATTTACATATATATATATATATATATATATATATATATATATATATATATATATATATATATATATGGCCTAGTAAGCTTGAGCTAACTAGCCAATGTTGGTATTGTTTGTTGTTTTTCTTTTATTGATGGATTGTAATAATTGAGATATTTCTGTTTGAAATTTAAGTAATAAAAATAAAGTTTTTGGAGACTTCGGTGGTTTTGACGACTGTATTAGCCGATACAATTGTATAGTGGCAACTTAAATGAATAGTAATCTATATTTTCGGAATTTTTTCGATCAACGTTGGCCCGATTGACCAATCGGAATTCATTTCCGACGATCCAAGTAGTCGATTTTAACAGTTTCGTCGATCTGAGCGCAATGGCGCTAACAACATTTACGTTTGATGATCCTAAACTCTCAAAAAGCGTGCCAAACTGTAAAAGTCATAGTATTTTATGGATCGGGGATTTATCCGGACTTTTTGTCGACAAACAAAAAATATCTACCTGATAGGTTTAGTCGAGTCGGACGTCGTGGCAAAATCCATTTTTCAGTTTGACGACTCGAAAGTCTCGAAAAGCGCGAAAAATAGCGAAAAATACGAAAAATTACACATAAACCCCTATATTTTATGCTCCAATTTCTGTGCCACTTCATGGGCAAGGACTAAAATGTGAATTGGACTTTTGGTGAGGGACTTGGGTCCAAATATGGGATGTAGAGGGGCCTGGTAGCATTTTGTTTCAATACATGTAATAAAACCAAGGTTGCGGGTGATGTTTGGAATCCCAAACCGGCAACTCCTCAAATCCCCTCTGTGAACCGACGCCTCCTCCAGCAACTTCCCAAGCGCTCCGCCAACCGCCGCCACTGTCCCGTCGCCGGAGAAGCCCAAGAAAGAAATAGAAAAGCTTTATTTTTTGGTTTGTTGGAGAAGGAAGCATCCAGGGAGGCTATGTGAGGACCCGAATCCCCACTTTAGGGTTTACAGTTGGTTTGGAGGCTTCAGGGAGCGTGTGTGTGTGTGTCGGGCCCCAGATTTGGGTTTCTGGTGAAATTGGAGCTTATTTTCTTTGCTGAGAGTCCATTTTGGGTGTGTGAGGTGTTTGCGCGCTTATTGGAGCTAAGAATGTGACCCGGAACGGAAATTGGATCAAGTTTACTTTTCCAGAAAATTTTGGAAAATTTTAGAAGCGGAATTTGGCTGAACGGACCTCGAATTTGGATTCAGCGCGCGAAAATGAGCGAAATGGACTATTTACTTGAATTTTTCGGAGCCCGGACGCAAAAACACGGAAATCGAGGTTTGGGTCACTGTTCCGGCGGCCGGAGAGGCGCCGGCGCCGGCGGAGCGCGGCGGAACGCGACGACGGAGGGCGGCGCAGGCGCGGTCCACCGCGGGGCGCGTGCACCGTGCGCGGGCCACGTGGCGCGCTGCGGTTGGCCGGCGCAGCGGGCGCGGTCCACGGGCCTTGGCGGGGTGCACGGTGGACCGAGGGTAGGCCACGTGGCATCTCGTGGTTGGTGCGGTGTTGTGCACGCGGTCCACGAAATCTTGGCTCTGGTGCAGGGTAGACCGGGGACACGTGGCGTTGTGTGGTTGGCGGGTTCTGGTGCACCCGGTCCACACGGTGGTGGCGGCTGAGGCGGTGCCTCGGGGCGCGTGCCCGACCCGGGTCCGGCGGCGGCGCGGCCGCGCACGTCGCGCGACGTGCGCGTTGACCGGGTCGGCGTGGGGGCGCCACGTGGCGCCCCATGGTTGGTCGGGCGCACCGGTGCACGACCCACGGTCGGGACACGTGGCGTCCCGTGGTTCGTCGCGGTGCGTGCGCCGGGTGCGGGGAGCAGGAATGGGACACGTGTCGGCCTCTGGGAGTTTCGGGCGCGCACAGTAACGGGCCGGCCCGTTACTGTAGCAGCCCGAAAACTTTCGGGCGCCCGAAAGTTGGGCCCGAAAGTGGTCAACTTGG
This sequence comes from Tillandsia fasciculata, assembly GCA_029168755.2. Taxonomy (NCBI): domain Eukaryota; kingdom Viridiplantae; phylum Streptophyta; class Magnoliopsida; order Poales; family Bromeliaceae; genus Tillandsia; species Tillandsia fasciculata. The sequence continues at coordinate 191,874 of JAQOTM010000193.1, read as the reverse complement.
CTTTTTGGGCTGCTTTTTGGGGAGAGCCTATATATAGGCCACTTGGGCCGCAATTTTGAGCTCTTTCCGAGGGGAATTAGCCATTGCTCCCTTTACCAAATTTCTTCCTCTCCCTCTTGGGAATCTCCTGGTGAAATTTCAGAATATCTGGAAGCCGCGACGACTGTGTTTTCTGCCTCGTAGTGCGGAGCGACGGATTTCTGTTGGAGGCCCATTATCGTCGCATTTCGGTCTAAAATTTCCACAGAGCTACCCCGACAGCCGTTTTCAGCGATTTTTGCGGCGTTGGATTCACGAGAGGTAAATCTTCGACTTTCGTGTTGAGTGTTTTGCCAAGATTTGGGTTTTTGGCACGGTTTTCGAGGCATTACTGAGCCGCTGTTTTGCTGTGAGATTCCTGGACAGCACTCACTTCGCGGATTTTTATCTCCTCATCCGGACATCGGAATTCGACGATTCAAGAGCCTATCGACATCTACACTTCGCGAGGATCGTCGTGATATTTTTATTGGAATTTGTGGAAAATTATTTTCAGGTGGAAATTTCGTTTGAACAGTGACTGTTCTTGCAGATTTTTGTATAAGGAATTAGTGTGGAATTGTTGTTGTACCCAGGACTTGGTAAGCACCACTATGGTGCTCTTTGCTTAGTGGACTCGGAGTTTTATCAGTTTCTGGGCTTTTTATCTGTGCGACCCCGGACAGTTAGCGCGATCAGGTGGGTGATCCTGCTTTCAAAATCTATGGACTACACTCTAATTCTATGAATGTAGTAGCATGCATGTTAATTTAGGACTCCAATATTATGTGAGAACTGTATGTTAGTACCCACAGTTGACAGCTGTTAAATCTGATGACCTCATTGAACTACTTGCAATATTTGAACTCTTACAACATGGGAACTCAACTTAGCTTAGAATACCTGTTAAGTATTATACATCATGCTCCACCAGACTATAGTAAACTTAAACCTGCATTGGATTTATTCATTGCTTTAGTTTTCCCACAGTGGTTGTACTCTTGTCACTCTGGACATAGTGATTTTTTTCCCCGAGTCATGGGCTGGGAGGTTTATTAGCTGGGATTGCATTTGCACTCGCGTCTGGGGACCGAGTGGCGTCTGTAGCAGTCTGTAGACCGGCTTGCATTATGATAGTGATAGTGATAGTGATAGTGGATCTGGGATCTTTGGGACATGGTCATAGTGACAGTGTGGATTCTTAGCCAGTGAGTGAGACAGTGATTGGATCTTGGCCTGTTGTGGGGTGTATCCTGCTAGTAAGTCCGCAGGGTGAGTTGATGGTGAGGCGAGTGTCTCGGGTTTCGTGTGGGCTGGTCAGCTGAGTCGTAGAGTGAGCTCCGACTATTGTGAGAGATGTTGAGGGTTGAGTTCATCTGAGCAGAGCGTGAGTGTGGATTTTGACCATAGCCTGCAATGCCACCTGCGCGACAGAGTGCGCGGATACTTTTCCTCGGTGGGGTCGCACCCCTCGAGAGCCACACCCGGGGTGGATATGTTACTCTTGTACCGCGACTTGTCGATGCATTCCCTCTGACTGAGCCAGTTTTGGCAGTTACGGATGAATTCCCTCTGACTGAGCCAGTTTTGGCAGTTACGGACGCAGTCCCTCTGACTGAGCCAGTTTTGGCAGTCACAGACACCGTCCCTCTGGCTGAGCCAGTTTTGGCAGCTACGGACGTTCTACGTAAGTCCGGTCCTCTAGGATATATCGGCAGTAGATTGGCGCAGGCTTGACTGGACCCGAGGAGGCAGTCAGTTCAGATTGAGTGACCTTACTGTTATGATTAGCAGATGCATCATATTTTCATCTGTCCCGCTTTTTGAGTATTTTTAGATAGAGGCATAGTAGCAGTAGATGTTTTACTTTTCAGCTTCTCCATACTGCATTTCTTTTGCACCCGTCGTGGTGTCTTTTCCCCAGGGACTCCAGCTCCAGTTCCTGCGGTGCCAGTTGCTGATCCTGCTCTTCCAGACCGAGGTAAGGGAGTCGCGAGATAGATCCCTTTCCCCCTTCAGCTTCAGTGTGTTATAGAGGTACCCTTATATTTTGGCTGTGTCGTGTTTGAGAGATTATGTAGTGAGGTATCGAGTTGTACTCTTTTGTTTATGGGAGAGACTTCTGTATTTCAGGTGAGGATACTTTGTATATATTATGAGAGACTGTATTACTTTCTGTTCATAGTTAGTTTACTTTTACCGCTCTGATATCTGTTAGTATAATTGTTCTAATTTTTGCAGGTTAGACGTTACGTCTCTACGGGGCTTCCCGTAGGGGCGGCGGATCTGTTGGCGAGCCGGGGTACAGTTCTGACCCCGGGGCGTGACAGATTAGAGTGGTATCAGAGCTTAGGGTGTAGGTCTTGAGGACTTAGGAACCCTAGGCTTATGGTTAAACCCTAGGATGACCCACGTGAGAGCCGAGATTTTTAGCGAAAGTCTGGATTGGGTTTCCAACTCTCCCGAGTGGATAGGGACGAGTGATAGACATGCCTTCCTTCTGTGGCGACTATGTTGGCTGCAGACAACATAGTGCTTCAGGAAGGGGGACATGCCTTTTGACTTTCGCTAGATTGGGTCGAGTGTTGCTTTTGGTTTTGATTGTGTGTTTTGTCCCTCAGGTGGGGATGCCTCCTCGACGTTCGATGGTGACGCGTTCGCAGCCTTCGTCCTCAGAGCCCGAGCAGGAGGACTCGGGGCGAGGACCTCAGGCTGAGATTCAGGAGCTCCGTGCCCAGATGGCACAGATGGCTGAGGCGGCTAGACGCCAGGAGGAGGCAGTGGCGCGGCTGACGCTCTTATTGGAGCAGAGAGCACAGCCGGCAGTGGCACCCCCTGAGGCTTCGCCGGTGCCTTCTTCCCCTGTTGTGGCACCCCCTGTGGTGCAGCCGGCGCCAGCGATTCCTGCTGAGCCGGTTTCGAGTAGGCCACCGGCCGGGGCGACGGGAGCGTTGACTGAGACAGAGCAGCGGGAGGTTGTTGATTTGCTGATGAGACTGCGGCGGTTCGATCCGCCCCGCTTTTCGGGCATGGATGCTGAGCCTTGGGCAGCCGAGACTTGGATTACCACCTTGGAGCGCCACTTTGAGAGCTTATTTGTGGATGAGAGGTATCGGGTTATTCTGGCTACCCATTTTCTGGAAAGCAACGCCGAGGCGTGGTGGCGGCGTGTGCGACCAGCTGGTCCACCTGGGACGCAGCTTCTTTCCTGGACCGAGTTCCGAAGCATGTTGCTGGGAGCCTTCTTTCCAGAGAGTGTTCGACAGCGGCTGGAGGAGCGGTTGAAGAATCTCCGCCAGGGAGATAGACCGGTGCACTTGTACATAGCGGAATTTAACCAGTTATTGGCTTGTGTGCCTCATGTGGCTAGAGATGAGAGCCATCGCGTTTATATGTTTGAGAGAGGACTTCGCCGAGACATTTACCAGTTTGTCCGCTCCCGCCGACTGCAGACCTTGGAGGCCTCGATGGAGCAGGCTTTGTATGTGGAGAGTGGAGAGGCCGTGATGGATGAGGTATCTCCGGCCCCTGTAGCGACTTCTGGGGCGAAGCGCCCGGCATCTCCGGAGGAGGGGCAGTCTAGCAGGCAGGGACCCCCGGGACCTCCGCGTTACCACCCTCAGGGCCGGGGGCACCAGGGACACCAGAGATCGGGGGCGTCTCGCCAGATACAGCAGCAGCGTCGACCCCCGCGACAGCAGCAGTTCTCACAGCAGACTTCTCAGCAGCAGCGCCCAGATCGGTGTGTTATCTGTGGAGGCCCACACCTACCGACTCTGTGCCCGCAGAGACAGGGCCATTGTTTTCGCTGCGGGCAGGCCGGTCACTTTGCGAGCGTGTGCCCCAGAGCCAGCCATTCAGCTCCTTCATCAGCATCTGCACCGTTTGTTCCTTACCAGCCAGCCAGCCCTACTGCGGCCTACAGCAGGCCAGATTTTGCCTCATCTTCTACTTGGCAGCCAGAGCGACGTCCCCCGGCACCGAGCGGTCGTGTTTATGCCGCTCAGGTTGAGGACACTTCAGCAGCAGAGCAGGTCGTCGCAGGTATTAGTCTGTTCTCAGCAGTCCGTGCTCGGGCTCTTTAGTTACCAGTGCATCTCATTTATTCATCAGTAGAGTTTTTGCATCTATCTGCATGGTATCAGGGCATGTGCATCTTAGCATAATTTAGGGGTAGGGATTTTGTGACTTGCATTAGCGTTTGGATTCATCCTAGTATCTTCCAGCAGAGGCGAATTTTGGGCGTGATCAGAACAACTGAACTTTGAAAGGCACGCCGATTGTTGTGTTGGTTCAGTTGCAGCTCCTCGACTCAGATTGAGCACTTGGGATGGACCAGTTGGTGCGGTATCGTGCAACATTTGATTGCGAACGGAGAATAGTGGCCTTTCCGCAAGTTGGACGACAGGAGATCATTTCTACTGGTTACCGAGGCATCCTTCCTGCAGCAGTGGCTTCAGCAGCTTTGGGTTAGGTGCGACTTGTCGAGCGTAGGTGACGCCTAGGACTAGAGGGTTTGTCTCTAGGGGTCTGGATTAGAGTGGTGTCACGGATAGACCGTAGCTTCCGTTTTGTTGCCGCAGCAGGAACGGCATCAACCCTTCTCTCCCTTATTTTCTCACTCTTGTGCTGAAATTCGCGAACAGGATGAAAGATACGAAAGACTACTCCAGAAATGGGGACGGTGCCCGAACCTGTTCTTGTTGGATTAGGGCAAGGGCACTGGTCTCTCGGAACTTTCGAACTTTTCGCTAATTTCAGTTGTTTTCTAAATTTGAGAGTTGGAGGTTGATGACCTTCCTACTGGTGGGGCCCTTTCCTTTCCTGTTAAGTTTTGCGGCGTAATTCGAATAGCTTGGACGCGTAGAGTTGGCTGTTCTACCTCGTCCCCAGTGTTTGGGAATTCCTGAGCTTTTCCGCGGTTGGACGCGCTTTGTGGAGAGTTTGTAGCGACTGGGGAGTTGGAGTTTGTGCTGATGGATGCTTACCTTTGGGCTTGGAGACTCCCTTTTGAGCCGTGTTTGTTTCGAGGACGAAACTTTCTTTTAGTGGGGGAGGATGTGAGGACCCGAATCCCCACTTTAGGGTTTACTGTTGGTTTGGAGGCTTCAGGGAGCGTGTGTGTGCGTGTCGGGCCCCAGATTTGGGTTTCTGGTGAAATTGGAGCTTATTTTCTTTGCTGAGAGTCCATTTTGGGTGTGTGAGGTGTTTGCGCGCTTATTGGAGCTAAGAATGTGACCCGGAACGGAAATTGGATCAAGTTTACTTTTCCGGAAAATTTTGGAAAATTTTAGAAGCGGAATTTGGCTGAACGGACCTCGGATTTGGATTCAGCGCGCGAAAACGAGCGAAATGGACTATTTACTTGAATTTTTCGGAGCCCGGACGCGAAAACACGGAAATCGAGGCTGGGTTACTGTTCCGGCGGCCGGAGAGGCGCCGGCGGGGAGCGCGGCGGAGCGCGGCGGCGGAGGGCGGCGCAGGCGCGCGGTCCACCGCGGGGCGCGTGCACCGGGCGCGGGCCACGTGGCGCGCTGCGGTTGGCCGGAGCAGCGGGCGCGGTCCACGGGCCTTGGCGGGGTGCACGGTGGACCGAGGGTAGGCCACGTGGCATCCGTGGTTGGTGCGGTGTTGTGCACGCGGTCCACGAACTCTTGGCTCTGGTGCACGGTAGACCGGGGACACGTGGCGTTGTGTGGTTGGCGGGTTCTGGTGCACCCGGTCCACACGGCGGTGGCGGCTGAGGCGGTGCCTCGGGGCGCGTGCCCGACCCGGGTCCGGCGGCGGCGCGGCCGCGCACGTCGCGCGACGTGCGCGTTGACCGGGTCGGCGTGGGGGCGCCACGTGGCGCCCCGTGGTTGGTCGGGCGCACCGGTGCACGACCCACGGTCGGGACACGTGGCGTCCCGTGGTTCGTCGCGGTGCGTGCGCCGGGTGCGGGAAGCAGGAATGGGACACGTGTCGGCCTCTGGGAGTTTCGGGCGCGCACAGTAACGGGCCGGCCCGTTACTGTAGCAGCCCGAAAACTTTCGGGCGCCCGAAAGTTGGGCCCGAAAGTGGTCAACTTGGCTTTTTGGGCTGCTTTTTGGGGAGGCCTATATATAGGCCACTTGGGCCGCGATTTTGAGCTCTTTCCGAGGGAATTAGCCTTGCTCCCTTTACCAAATTTCTTCCTCTCCTCTTGGGAATCTCCTGGTGAAGTTTCAGAAAATCTGGAAGCCGCGACGACTGTGTTTTCTGCCTCGAAGTGCGGAGCGACGGATTTCTGTTGGAGGCCCGTTATCGTCGCATTTCGGTCTAAAATTTCCACAGAGCTACCCCGACAGCCGATTTCAGCGATTTTTGCGGCGTTGGATTCACGAGAGGTAAATCTTCGACTTTCGTGTTGAGTGTTTTGCCTAGATTTGGGTTTTTGGCACGGTTTTCGAGGCATTACTGAGCCGCTGTTTTGCTGTGAGATTCCTGGACAGCACTCACTTCGCGGATTTTTATCTCCTCATCCGGACATCGGAATTCGACGATTCAAGAGCCTATCGACATCTACACTTCGCGAGGATCGTCGTGATATTTTTATTGGAATTTTTGGAAAATTATTTTCAGGTGAAATTTCGTGTGAACAGTAACTGTTCTTGCAGATTTTTGTATAAGGAATTAGTGTGGAATTGTTGTTGTACCCAGGACTTGTAAGCACCACTATGGTGCTCTTTGCTTAGTGGACTCGGAGTTTTATCAGTTTCTGGGCTTTTTATCTGTGCGACCCCGGACAGTTAGCGCGATCAGGTGGGTGATCCTGCTTTCAAAATCTATGGACTGCACTCTAATTCTATGAATGTAGTAGCATGCATGTTAATTTAGGACTCCAATATTATGTGAGAACTGTATGTTAGTACCCACAGTTGACAGCTGTTAAATCTGATGACCTCATTGAACTACTTGCAATATTTGAACTCTTACAACATGGGAACTCAACTTAGCTTAGAATACCTGTTAAGTATTATACATCATGCTCCACCAGACTATAGTAAACTTAAACCTGCATTGGATTTATTCATTGCTTTAGTTTTCCCACAGTGGTTGTACTCTTGTCACTCTGGACATAGTGATTTTTCCCCGAGTCATGGGCTGGGAGGTTTATTAGCTGGGATTGCATTTGCACTCGCGTCTGGGGACCGAGTGGCGTCTGTAGCAGTCTGTAGACCGGCTTGCATTATGATAGTGATAGTGATAGTGATAGTGGATCTGGGATCTTTGGGACATGGTCATAGTGACAGTGTGGATTCTTAGCCAGTGAGTGAGACAGTGATTGGATCTTGGCCTGTTGTGGGGTGTATCCTGTTAGTAAGTCCGCAGGGTGAGTTGATGGTGAGGCGAGTGTCTCGGGTTTCGTGTGGGCTGGTCAGCTGAGTCGTAGAGTGAGCTCCGACTGTTGTGAGAGATGTTGAGGGTTGAGTTCATCTGAGCAGAGCGTGAGTGTGGATTTTGACCATAGCCTGCAATGCCACCTGCGCGACAGAGTGCGCGGATACTTTTCCTCGGTGGGGTCGCACCCCTCGAGAGCCACACCCGGGGTGGATATGTTACTCTTGTACCGCGACTTGTCGATGCATTCCCTCTGACTGAGCCAGTTTTGGCAGTTACGGATGCATTCCCTCTGACTGAGCCAGTTTTGGCAGTTACGGACGCAGTCCCTCTGACTGAGCCAGTTTTGGCAGTCACAGACACCGTCCCTCTGGCTGAGCCAGTTTTGGCAGCTACGGACGTTCTAGTAAGTCCGGTCCTCTAGGATATATCGGCAGTAGATTGGCGCAGGCTTGACTGGACCCGAGGAGGCAGTCAGTTCAGATTGAGTGACCTTACTGTTATGATTAGCAGATGTTACGGAATTTGAGTTGGCGTATTTCGTGAATGTATTAAGTCTTGAAGATTGAAGATGAAGAAACTTTGGATCATATACCTCAATCTCAAGAAAGAAGAATTCAAAAGGATCAGGTACGTTTAACTAAAGAATTTTGATGATCCGAATACTTCTTATAGTGTAGAAACACCTGGAAGAGGTTTTAATTGCTTAAACATCAAAAACTGGACATGGGACATGTTCAGGATCCGGATCGACCTTGCAATCCGGATCCCGAAGGGTGTTCGTTCATACACTGGTTCAATCCGGATCGCAGCATTCCATGATCCGGATCCCGAACATAGTTTTACCTGTTTGCTTGAACGATCCGGATCAGGAATTGCAATCCGGATCCCGAACATGATGTTTTGGTAAAACTGTATGAACGATCCGGATCGGGGACTACGATCCGGATCCCGAACAGGCAATTTTCTGGAAACCGTCTTTGTGCTTCTGCAATCCGGATCGCCAAATCCAATCCGGATCGCCGTCGGTAAAACTTTCCAGAAAAGGCTGTTTTTGATCCGAATATTCTTCCTAGGGTTTCTAACCTATAAATAGACCCTATATTCATTTCTAGGGCATCCAAATAGAGCCGTCATTTTCAAAATATCATTTTATACGAAAAAGATCCACATATAGAGAAGAAAGGAAATCAATAGATTTATTCTATGTTTCTTCATCTATATTGATTGATTTGATTCTAGGTTTTCCATACTCACATTTTGAGTAGAATCAAATCAATGAATACTTAGATGGTATTTCCGATCTATCTTTAATCTAAGTATTCGGCGGATCATCACCACCCAAACAAACAACGATTTACCCCAAATCGGCGCGTGGACTCGCGTGGCCTTGTGGATTCAAGGTGCAACCGCTCTCGTGGATTCGGAGCGAGGTACGTTCGTGGATTCGAAGCGTGCCATTGGGTGAAGACCGTGGATTCGGTTGGACGTCGTGGACTCGACGTTGGACGCTGTGGATTCAGCGTTGGGCGCGGATCGTGGATTCGAGAAGCGTCGTGGAGCGAGCGGGAAGATCTACTAGGAGCGTATGGTAAAAGGTTGAGTCGTCTGTGAGTACGTTATATCACCTTGTACGTGTGTTAATTCTAGTGGATTTCGCCGTGTTATCGGTCCCGTGGTTTTTTACTCCGGTTTGGAGTTTTTCCACGTAAAAATCTTGCGTGTTCTTTTATTTTTCCGCATTGGGTTTTATGCGCAATGATTTTTTGAGTGTTTATTGTTTACACCTATTCACCCCCCTCTAGGTGTTTTTTCCCCTATTTAGATCCATTATTATAACCCAACAAGTGGTATCAGAGCGGGAATAGGGTTGTAAACAATGGTTGAAGGTGGAAACATCAATCGACCCCCTTTCTTTGATGGAACAAATTATGCGTACTGGAAAGTACGGATGAAAGCCTTTTTAATTTCCATCGACGAAAGGGTGTGGCAATCAATTGAATTAGGATGGTCTAATCCAACTGAAATTTTAGATGATGTTCGCACCTTAAAACCTAGGTCGAAATGGACCAAGGAAGAGATAGACTTATCTTCTTACAATGGCAAAGGAATTAATGCTCTATTTAATGCTTTGTCACAAACTGAGTTCTCTCGCGTCTCGGCATGTGAGACTGCGAAAGAAATCTGGGATGTTCTTCAAGTTACGCATGAGGGAACTAACCTAGTGAAGATTCAGAAACTGCAAATGCTTACGAGCAAGTTTGACTCTATCTCTATGGCAGAGAATGAATCTTTCACTGACTATTACACACGATTGCAAGACATCGTAAACTCATGTGCTAACTTGGGAGAGAAGATTCCAGAATTTAAAGTTGTAAGAAAAATTCTAAGAACTCTTCCTGAACGATTTCGCCCGAAGGTCGCAGCCATTGAAACAATTAAACACCCGGACGAAATGCGTGTAGAAGAATTAGTAGGTGCTTTACAAACTTATGAAATGACTTTTCCTACTAACTATTCTTCTGGAAAGGCATCCTCTTCTAAGTCTTCAGGTTACGCATTGAAATCAACTAAAGAAGAAGACGCGGATTCATCCTCCTCGGACGACGACGAGAACCTTTCTATGGAGGACTTTGAGAAGCAGCTCGCTCTCTTGACAAGGAAGTTTCGCCGCAACTTTCGAAGGGGAAATTCAAGCAAAACTCATCCTTCGGAAAGTCGAAGAAAGGCAAGGGTTCTTCAAGCTACAAGTCAAGAAAGCAAGAGAACTTCTCAAAGGATAAGAAAAGTTCTGAGGGACAAGTTCAGTGCTTCAAATGTCGAGGCTACGGCCACATTGCAACGGAGTGTCCCAACAAGAATCCGGCAAAGAAGAAAGCGATGCAAGTCGTTACTTGGGATGACAACTCCACGTCAAATGAGTCATCCTCAAGTGATGAAGAAGACAACGCGACAGCTTTCCACGCGTCCACTACATCTTCACCCTTCATGTGCTTAATGGCAAGTACATCCGACTCACTGTCCAACTCCACTGTTGAAAAGATTGCAACGGACGATGAATCAGATGATTCGGAAGGTGAAGATTTTGCTCTAGCCTACCATAAGCTTTTGAGGGATTCAAAGAAACTGGCTAAGCAAAACAAGGGGTTGAAAGGGAGATTGCAGGATCTCGAAGAAGAAGTAAAAAGGGTAACCTCTCTCTCAACCGATCTTGAAGTGGAAAGGGATAATCTGATTAAACAAATGTTTCCCTTCAAGAGTCCAATGAGCAACTCGAGAAGAATTATATGGATATGGTGAACAAAGCGAATTACTTCTTGAAGCTCAACGGCGAGGCTCGACAGGAAAAATTGGAAATGACGGAGACCATACGCCAACTGAAGGATGACTTAAAGAGATTTTCTTCTGGAAGGAGTAAGTTGGACAGACTTCTTGGTCTTGGTCAAAGAAATAAGTTCGGCCTCGGATACACTCAAACTGGAGACATTCCAAGTTCGAGTGGGACAGTATTTGTGCCTCAGTCGGTATCTCCTCCTCCGACACCGGAATTCACGACAAGCAACGACAACAACCTACTACATCCTCCTCGGAATCGACAAGAACCAAGGTATGTTTTCGTTGTGGCATTTCAGGGCACATAAGGAGAAATTGCAAGACGGAAGCCAAACGCACACCTCAAGCACCTCTTGCAATGACTACCAAAAGGGCTATTCCTCGAAAATCAACTGCAATCATTCAAAGGAAAAGAGCCTTGGTAGTACACCGCTCAAGACGACATCATCAAGGAGCAGCAATTCTTCAAGCAAGACGCTCTCACCTAGGAAATCAACTTCACGATCATTACCGACGCATTCCAAAAAGGTTTGGGTGCGCAAAGGTGAAATTTTCCCTGTCTTGCTACCAATGTTTCCTTGCATGCATATGATAGTTCGTCTTGGTACCTGGATAGCGGGTGTTCCCGTCATATGACCGGTGATAAAAACTGTTTTCAAACATTTGAGAAAAACTCCGGAGGACTTGTTGTTTTCGGAGATGGTCGGTCTTCCAAAATTGTTGGAAAGGGAACGGTAGCTATTCCAGATGGCCCGGTTCTAGATAATGTGTTATTTGTTCATGGCCTTAAGACTAACCTCATAAGCATAAGTCAACTTGTGATAGTGGTTATTCAGTTAATTTTTCATCTGATAAATGCACTGTAACTGACATGAACCATGCTTTCTTTTTAAAGGGGGTTAGATCAGAAAACAATTGTTATGTAGTTCCTCTAAGATTTCTGAAAAATGTAACCTAGCATCTTTGAAAAATGAAACACTTTGGCATGAAAGGCTAGGTCACATAAACTTTAAGGAACTTGCTAGAATTTCAAACAAAGATGTGGTCAAGGGGGTTCCGAAACTTTCTTTTGAACAAAACCTTGTGTGTGGCGGTTGCCAAAAGGGAAAACAGTCTAGGACTGCACACAAGAACTTGAACCACATAGGTACAAAACGGCCTTTGGAACTTTTGCATATGGACTTAATGGGGCCAACTCGTCAACCATCTCTGGGAGGTAAATGGTATATTTTCTTGTTGGTTGATGATTTTCTAGATATACTTGGGTAGCATTTCTTAAAAGAAAAAGCTGATACCTTTGATTCTTTTCTCGAAATCTGCAATCGTATTATGATTGAAAAGAATGAAAGGATTACTCGAGTTAGGAGTGATAGAGGTGGGGAATTCATAAATTCCAAATTCATTGATTTTTGCACTTCTAATGGCATTAAACATGAATTCTCCGCACCTTACACACCTCAACAAAATGGTGTAGTCGAGCGCAAAAACAGGGTCGTACAGGAAATGGCACGTGTTATGCTTCACAGCCGGAACTTACCTTTTTATTTTTGGGCTGAAGCGGTGAACACTGCTGTTTATGTTATTAATCGCGTGTATTTGCGCCCGGGGACTTTGAATACACCATATGAACTTTGGTTTTGTAGAAAACCTAACATCAAATATTTTCGTATCTTTGGGAGTCGGTGTTTTATTTTACGTGATCGTGAGAATCTTGGAAAATTTGACTCTCGAAGTGACGAAGGGATTTTCTTAGGTTATTCTACAAACAGCAGAGCATATCGAGTTTTTAACTTAGAATCTAAGACGATCGTAGAATCGATAAATGTTAAGGTAGATGAAGCTTTTCACTTTGAATCTGAAAAATCTACCCTCGATATCTCTCTTGATGATGATACACCTGCTAATGCATCTTCTTCTAACAATTCTTTCGATAATAATGTTGATGCATCTAACGGTTCTTCAAGCTTATCTGATGTGCAGGAATCATCTCGTGTACCTCCGTCTACTCCTCTACCTCAAACGTTACGCATCTCCAAGGATCACCCTGAATCGAACATCATTGGAGATCCACAAGAAGGAGTTAGAACACGGAGACAATTGGTTTGCGGATTTGCATGCTATGTATCTCAAATCGAACCAAGGAATGTTGATGAAGCTCTCCAAGATAATTACTGGATTAAAGCAATGCAGGAAGAGCTCCATCAATTCGAGCGAAACAAAGTCTGGGAACTAACGAAGCCTCCGAAGCAACACAATGTGATAGGTACCAAATGGATCTTCAAGAACAAGAAAAACGAAGAAGGTACTATCATCAGGAACAAAAAA